>CM035112.1:382800-982800 GCA_020205505.1 Panax japonicus | reverse complement strand
CACATATACTCATATATCCCACATTCATCGTAAAAATATCACCGTTAATATATTATTAAAATAATATATTTAAATGAATTATTTTATCAGAAAAAGATAAAATATTAATTTTCAACAATTGTCACATTAAAATTTTCTCCATCTATATCCACATAAAATCAATATTTTCCTCATCATATAAATCAATAATTTAATTATTCACAAATAATATTACAGAATCACAATACTGACAACCAGGCCGTTCCCAGGAAAGAGGGGGCTTTCCAATAAGAATTTCTTCTTACTGGCGCGCAATTAGGTGACCAAACCTCTCCTTAGACAGAACTTTCTAGACATTGCCAATAATGTTATCTAATAATATTATTCAGATAATATGAATTATTGCTTCGATAATGAAAAATACTGTGTAATGACAATTATTGAAACAACAGCAATATAAAAATATCAACGCCACAGTTATTGAACCAATATAATAAAATACTGAACAATAATTACTGTAACCATTATTGAGTAGTGCCTTCTTACGTAAGAGTCAATAATTGGTGCAATACCGTGTGCTACTGTGCAACAACACGTATTACCGTGTTTTAACCACCGGGTATTCCAACAGTGTAAACGGTAACAACTACGCCGTTATTTTTAACAACTTATATTTGTCGTTTTCTTCCTCCAATCGCTTTCCGTTATGGGCCCACACATGGCTGCGCCGTCGTACGAATATTCCCCAACAGTACGAATATTCCACGACCAAACGAATATTCCCCGACAACAATGAATATTTTATATTATTTTGAAATATTTACGTATTTTACCCATAACTATCCACATTAATCACATCAACCCTTACTATTTCAAAATAATAATTAGAGGAAATTAAATTTCATTTATTAATTATTTGGGGTCTTACAGTTTGGCAGTTCATTTTGCTGATTAAAATAGGAAACATATCTACCCCTTTCCTTTTCTCTTTCAATGAAGTGCTCTTTCAGTAGTCTGTATTATGACAAAGAAGAAAAGAATTTGAGCTTAATGGATGTTGGCTAGTCCTAATTCAATCAGCAAGGATGCAATGTGGATGAACATGCTATCATGATAGTGATTCATGTCACCTATTATGAATTTTCCACATGTGTAATCAAGTCCTACGAATTATAAGTGTTGAGGAGTGTGTAAAAATTACAAAGTCGGATTAATTAAGCTTTGTGTCTTATTTATATATCTTGTGGGATATGGTGACCATAATACTTGCCACCAGCCTCTGTTAAAGCATCCTTAATTTGCAAAAAACAGAGCATTGAAACAGCAACAAACTAGAAAGACAAGAAACAGAGCATGCAATTCATTCATTAATTAAAATAGAACATCATTCATTAATTAAAATAGAACATCATTCATTCATTGAAACAACAACATTATTCATTCATTGAAACAACAACATCCTGCATTCATTAAAACACCAAACAACACCAAACATCACAATCCATTGAAACACCACCAGAAATAAACCTTCAACTTAACTAATACATTAAAACAAAGCATCATTCATTCAAATTCTAACCCCAACAACACCAGCCAACTAACATCCATGAGCAAATTAAAAGAAACCATAAACATTTTTCCTTTTGTTGAGCTTTGACAGTAATCTTCTTTAGCTTTTTAACCTCCTTCTCCAATGTCTTCACTGAATTAAGTTCTGCCAACTCTTTCCAATCCTTGGTCTTCTCACTATTTTCATTCTTCAATTTAACCAACATCTCTCTGCTCATCTTCAAATTTAATGTCAAATCTTCAATAACATCTTTGGCTCGTTCAGGAAATGGTGGATCGTACCATTTAAAGAAACTGCAGTAAGCTCTCCTGTCCTATTACATAGCAACACACCAGCCATTTTCAGTCACAATCATATGAAAAGAAATAAAAAAAAAATCATTCCAAAATCTTACCCGATAATTAATACACCCAATGAATCGCCTTCCTCGATGTTTTGTTCCATCTTTCTTTGCCTCCCACATTTGCACCATTGCTCCACAGTGACACCGACTTGGGAAGTCTGGTGTAATCCATTCATTTTTGTTGCATGAACTACAATCTTCTTCCCCGATTTCATTTACAATTCCACTCCAAGACGAGCTCATCCTTTCAATTAAACACTGAAAACCCGAAGAAGAAGAAGAAGAAGGAAGAATGAGAGAAGAAGAATGAGAGAAGAAGGAAGAATGAGAGAAGAACCCTAATTTCCCCCCCCCCCCAAATATCGAGCTCTTTGTTTTTGCTGTTCGATCTCTTCGATTTTTGGTGAGCGAGAGAAGGAAAAATGAGAAGAACCCTAAAAAAATTTTCCCCCAAATATCGAGCTTGAATCTCTTCGATTTTTGCTGATCATCTTTTATAAATGGGAAATATACATCAATTAAACTTTGTTGCCCAGTCATCGCCATGTCATCCTTTGCATCTGACTTGTCAAATTTTCAAACGGAACATAGATGAAACCCTATTGTTTAACGGATTGCAACAATTTTCGAGTACAATAACCGGTTTGTAAGTTTTTTCACTTTGGGTACCAAATTGTAAGTTGGGTCCCAGTACAGGTACCAAAAATGTATTTATCCCGATTTTTTTCAAAGGCATAGGTATTCGGTCACGAGAGTAAATTTTCTATCTTTTTGTATTCTTTCATTTAAATTTTGATATTTAATTTTTTATTTAATATTAATTAATTTTAAAATTAAATAAAATGACATGTGTTAAAATTTAAGTAGAGACACACAAGGAGGACAGAAAATTTAGAGACAGAGAATCTGCTATCATCCGGTCAGCACATTACTAGACTATCGTTTGATTCCATAATATAAAATTGTAAGTGCATCATAATTTGAATAAAACTCTATAAATGTTTTGAGTTAAATTTATTTTTCTCACTCAATTGTACCCCAAATTATATTTATATTATTGATTTTTTTTTTTCAATTAAAAAATTACTAAATTTTTTAAAATTGTCTAAGATTATTAAAAAATAAACAAATATATTTGTGGCATCACATGGTTTGCTCGAGGAATGAAATTTTTTTTACTTTAATACTTAAAATCAAGCATAAATTTCACATGATCATATGAGGTTTCACCACTTTTTTACATGATTATATGTAGTACACCTTAAACAGGTTTTGAGTTAAAGTGAAAATATTTTTCGTGTTTAACTTTGTAACGTTAGATGACTGAAACAGATTTGTCTTTCACATATAAAGTATCATTTTGTAATCACATTTGGTACTAATCCCATCTCCAGATGTAATACCTTCTTTTCGAAATGGAAAAGAGATTACACAAAACTCAACAAAACTAATGAAATTATAACAAGGCTTTAAGTTACAAAATAATAATCTTATAACGGTTAAATATCACAAGATAAACTATAATAAATGTCATACTGGCTCAAATCACAATTTAAAATAATTATTATAACTCTGAACCACTAATGTATCACAACCTAAATAGAATATATCTAAATCATTTGGATAAAAGGAAGCTCTCGTCACACTTGCCATTGATCCCCCTGATTACGTGTCAGAAGAAAAATATAGCATGAGCCAAATACCCAGTACTGATATAGAATACAAGAATAATGAAACGAAAACACCAACTCAATAAAATGAACTGAACTGTAACGAACAAAAATAATACAACAAATAATAGGCCGAATCAAATGGCTTGTTGTTATTTCATACCAAGCTCAGAAATATACATCACCACACATGCAAGTCAAACAATGCCACACATGTAATCAAAATAATGCCACACATGTAATCAAAATAATATCACACAGGTAATCACACATCGGACTGCGCAATACAGATGTATGCAAAAATCAGAAGGCGTGTTTGACATAAACATCACAAATTCGCAAAACGGAACATAACAGAAAACTAGGGTCGACCCAAATGCCTCCGACAACAAATCACCAAATGACCAACTCTTACCGGAGCACAAAATGGAAACGTCGTGGACAGATCACACCGCCACAGAATGTGTCATGCCTTAGTGCTAAGAGGACATGCTTGTGGTACCCCCACAGGTGGTTATAGCTCAGGTATACTCTACGGTATATTTTAAAAAAAATATCATGTCACAACACGTGACACAATATCAACATAAAAGGGTACTAATATGTACATGTTAAACTGAAACGAATCATCAACACAGTCTCCAAAAATATTAACATGTATTTTCTATAAAAATTAAAATAAATACTAAACATCATACACTAGATTAAGAGTACAAACATGAGTTCTAAGTATCAATACCAAGACGAACTATCACATGAATTTGAGAAGGAACAATTATGGGAAACAATAACCAATTTCGAAACGAGAAACAAAACAAACAATTTAAATTTAATAAGAGTATTGTTGAATGAGTACAAAATTCGTACCTGAATTAAGCAATGTAATACCCAAAAATTTATATTCCAAATATACTCTTTAAATTTCCTCAGCCCGATTTAATAATAATAATAATAATAATAATAAGGGCTATATGTATATACATAGCTGTGTATTACACAATAAAACTTTGGCGACAGATTTTTTGGGCTATAGCGCCGGTAAACTGTCGCCATAGCCCAGTATAGCTATGACGACAGGTGAAATCGTCGCTATAGACCAAAAAACCGTCGTAATAGCCTACTGTGTAATACACAGCTGTGTACATACATTTTTCCCTAATAATAATAATAATAAGTTTCTTAATAACTATAATTTATATTAATTTGAAATTAATTCTTAATTACATCAGTTTTACCATATAAACTCAAATTAAATTTTAATTGATTATTTTAATCACTTCTTTTTCTTTTTATTTTGACAATTCAACATACTTCATACATACATACATACATACTGATCATTGTGAATATAAAGTTGTTATTATTCATGTTAACTAATTCTTTATTATATTATTAAAAAAAATCAACAAAAGGCATATGTTGGCATATGTTGATTTGCATATACATGGAGTAGTACCATCCAATTGCCAATTATGAAACTCGAATGGAAACAGTGAAACATTCATATATGTATGTATTCCCAATTCTCAATTATCAAATTCAAACGGTAGAGATTTAAGAGCCAATAATATGAGAAAAAAAAAACAAAAGGAAAAAAAGGCACACCTGCTTTTACTTCTTCAATAATTTGATCTCACACTCTCTTCATCGGTTTACAAAAGCGACGACTCCCATCTTCTTTTTTTATAACAGATAAATAATAGTATGAGTAAAATATAGGATTTGTGTTTAAGTTATTTATTATCAATATATATTATTTATAATTCATGTTTTAATAGGATTTATTATTACCCACATATAAATTAAATCCAATTTTACCAAATTAATTTTTATCACTTATTAATACCTCCCGTCTCAGGATAAAAGTCCTAGTGGACTTTTCACGTATATTAAGAAGATGAATGAAATGACAAAATTATCCATAATAATATGTCATTAATTATTTTCAATGTAGCTGAGAGAGTGACTTTTTAGCTATTCAATTCAAAATATTCTCTCAATACTTATTAAATATGGAGAGAGAATTATAATAAAAAAGTATGAGATATTTAATGTTACGGGCATAATGGAAAAAATGTGTAAAATTTTGGTTATTAAAGGAAAGTAGACATTTAACATGTGACTAACCAAAATAGTAATAAGGACTTTTATCATGGGACGGAGGGAGTATTTATTAGCCCACATAAATTAAATAACTAGTTTGACCCAAATAAAAGAAAAATTCAATTAATATATTTTAAATTGTAAATATTTTAAAATTTACTTACATATTTATTATTATTATTATTATTTTATTTTAATGGGTATTACATCACCTCCCACTTAAAAGGATTCCGTCTCCGGAACATACCTAATTTTCAAAAAGATGCGGATATTCCGCTTGAATAGACTCTTCCATCTCCCATGTAGTTTCCCACTCCGAATGATTTTTCCACAAAACCTTAACAAACGAAATTATCTTTCTCCTCATAATCCGCTCTTGACGATCCAAAATCTCCTCGACTTGTTCCTCACAAGTAAGATCACCCCGAATCTTATCGAACGGATATTGCATCACATGTAACGAATGATATTGGTAATTCCTCAACACCGACACATGGAACACATTGTGCACATGAACTAGTTATGGAGGCAAAGCTAACCATTATGCAACCTCACCAACCCTCTCCAGAATCTCAAATGGGCCAATATATCGCGGACTAAGTTTTCCTTTCAACCCAAATCGCTGAATGCCCTTCCAAGGAGAAACTTTTAGAAACACATGCTCACCAGGTTCAAATTCTAAAGTCCTCCTATGCTTATCAGCATAACTCTTCTGCCGTGATCGAGCCGACTTCAACTTCTCCTTAGCCACCACTAACTTCTCCGCAGTGATTTGGACTAACTCAGGCCCTTCTATGGCACTCTCGCCAACCTCATCGCAACAAGTTGGTGCCTGACACTTCCTATCATACAACGCCTCAAACGGAGCCATCCCAATACTTGCATGCCAGCTGTTGTTATAAGAAAACTCAACTAGGCTCAAGTAATCATCCTAATTACCTGACCACTCAAGTGGAAAAGACCTCAACATGTCCTCCAACGTTTAAATAGTCCGCTCGGATTGCCCATCAGTTTGCGGATGGAAAGAAGTACTGAAGTTATGTCGAGTTCCCCAAGCTCGTTGAAATAGAACCGTGAAGTGAACCGTGGGTCCCGATATGAAACAATAGACACCAGAGTACCATGAAGTCTAACAATCTCCTGCTGAAAGATCTGTGCCAACCTATCTACCGAGTAACCCTTGTGGATCGCCAAAAAGTGTGCCAATTTGGTCAATAGGTCCACCACAACCCAAATGACATCATTCTTCTATGTTTTTTTATTACTTTTAATTTATTACTACATGACTTTATATTATCATTATTATTGGAAAGGGAGAGTAGGATTTAATTTTTTTTTTCAAAGGCATAGGTATCCGGTCAGCACATTGCTAGACTATCGCCTGATTCCATAATATAAAATTTTAAGTGCCATCATAATTTGAATAAATCTCTTTAGAAATGTTTTGGGTTAAATCTATTTTTCTCACTCAATTGTACCTCAAATTGTATTTATAATATTGATTTTTTTTACAATTAACAAATTGCTAAATTTTCTAAAATTGTCTTAAGATTATTAAAAACTAAACAAATATTTGTGGCATCACTTGGTTTGCTCTTGAGGAATGAATTTTTTTTTTTTACTTTGATAACAAAAATCAAGCGTAAATTTCACAACGCCATATGATGAGGTTTCACTAATTTCCCACATGGATACATGTAGTACATTTGAGATTTTGAGTTCAAGTGAAAAAATATTTTTCTTGTTTAACTTAGTAATGTTAAATGACTAAAATATATTTGCCTTTCATATATAAAGTATCATTTTGTAACCACATTTGGTACCATCTCCAGATATAACTTCTCTTTTCTGAAATAGAAAAGAGGTTACACAAAACTCAATAAAATTGATGGAATTATAACAAAGCTCTAAGCTATAAAAGAATAATCTCATAACGGTTAAATATCACAAGATAAACTATAATAAATGTCACACTGACTCAAATCACAATTTAAGATAATTAATGTATCACAACCTAAACAGAATATATTTAAATCATTTGGATAAAAGGGAGCTCTCATCACACTTGCCCTTGACCCCCTGATTACCCCTACCGGAAGAAAAATACAGCATGAGCCAAATGCCCAGTACTGATATAGAATACAAAAATAATAAAATGAAATAACAAACTCAATAAAATGAACTGAACTGTAACGAACAAAAATAATACAACAAAATAATAAGTTGAATCAAATGGCTGGGTATTATTTCATACTGAGCTCAGAAATATAACTCGCCAGACAGGCAAGTCAAGCAATGCCACACATGTAATCAAAATAATGCCACACAAGCAATCACACATCGGACTGCGCAATCTAGATGTATGCAAAAATCGGAAGGCGTGTTTGACATAAACATCACCAATCCGCAAAACAAAACAGAATAGATATGGTTGACCCAAACGCCTCCCACAACAAATCACCAAATGTCCAACTCCTACCGGAGCACAAAACGGAGACGCCGTGGACTGATCACACCGCCACAGAAGGTGTCATGTCTCAGTGCCAAGAGGACATGCCTGTGGTATCTCCACAGGTGGTTATAGCTCAAGTATATCCTACGGTATATATTCTAACAAAAATATCATATCACAATACGTGACACAATATCAACATAAAGGAGTTCTAATAACTGAAACGAATCATCAACACAGTCTCCAAAAATATTAACATAGGGGTTCTAGTGTTTAATTTGTAAGATACTTTTGTTATGTATTATGATAAATTTATATCGAATTATAATTGTAAAATTTATTAAAATATGAGATTAGTAAAAATTATAGGAAGATTTTTCTTATTATATATTTTTTCAAAAAGATTATCAATAATTATCATTTGCATAATTGGTTATAAAAAAATTGACCTAAACTTTTGCAATATATATCATCTTTCTTTGCGATAAGAGATCACTGTCTAAAATTCCAAATGTCTAATTAGCAAGAGATAGGTTAGACAAAATAATGGGGGGAAATATAACCAAAAAACGAAAATGAATAATTTTTTAACAAGGATTCTAAGCAAAGTATGGTGCTAAATAATGATCAAGTGGATGTAGAAGTTGAAAAGACTGCAGGGGATTAAGCATTGGAAATCCAAGGCATTACAGCAGGATTTGAGAATTTACAATTGGCATTTTAGGTAATCCTAGGACTCGTTGGAATGATAAGTGACCTTCTCAAGGACCCATGCTTAAATGTACAGCTGCAGTCTTATTATGATCTAAAGCATTTGTGTTGACCCAAGTTTTGGGTTCTGGGGAAATAAAGCAAACCTCATCAGGGAATTTAGCCCTTGCAGCAGCTTTGAACCGAGTGAACCAAATTAGTACCAGCTGCAATCCCTCGTCCATCAAGTCTACATAAGAAAACAAGAATTAACATTTGACACAACAATACAGTGATTAACTTAATGTTGTGTTTAGAAATTAAATGACTATTGTTTCATCTAAATATAGGCTCGTACATATTCATCCAATGTCCCATTAATAATGTCAAAATTGGTGATTTCATTCAGATTAAGCAAGTCAATTAAAATAGAGTAATGCTACAGACAAACTATTTTACAAACATTTTATAAACTGCTGATGTGACATACTCCACCTGAGCATATTGATCAATAAATTGTTTCAATGTAGTCTTCGGCCCCACACAATATGCTGGGGTGGAGTATGCCACATCAACAATTTATAAAATGTTTGTAGAATAGTTTGTGTCTGTAGCATTATTCATTAAAATAAACTAGAATGCTAGTTTATTAATTAATTTCAAGTATCATCCTTATTATATTCTAACAGACAAGTGTCTTGTATACAAAGAGTTACTTTGTATACTATTAATATATTACCACGGTCCAGAAAAAGAGTTACTTTCCACCTTTTGCTTCATGGATGGAAAGAATTTCTCGTCCTTAAGTAAATCTGTGACGATACGAAGTTCTGAAACAAATACAAAAACGAGCAAGACATGGACAGTCTCCTATAAAATAGAGGAATCGTGTTTAGTATGTTTTGGTAGTCATGACCTGATAGAAAATCTACTACACAATATAGGATAATAGAGATAATATTCTCTAAAATGTATCTATGAACTGGAACCATATCATACTGTCTTCCCCTTAGTGCTACAACTTGAAAGGTTAGATAGCCTCTACTCTTGTCCAACAAAAATATCAAACCAAACAAATATAGCTCATCTGTAATATGGAAGTTTTTAGTCATGTAACCTTAGTTGTTTGGTTAACATGGTATACTTTCAAAATTGAGGGCTCAATGGAAACGTTAGAGTCAGATTATCGAAAATAATGAACACAACTGAAACTTGATATATAATTGAAGTGAGTTCATATTAAAAGGTATAATAGAGAATTTAACATGAAAATTATATAACTTTGTCTTTATTATTATTACTCAAAGCCCTAAATTGAAGGTCATTTACCTGAAAGCATTTGTCCCCGAAATTTGGTTCCTCTAAAGCGAAATCCTCATGATTCTTCTGTATACAACTGACATGGGCTCCCATAAACATGAACACTTATCCGGTGTTCTTTGAGCTGGATAAAGGTTGACCCCTTTTATAAAACATAGCATGTAAGTTAGTGAATGACTCCTCAAGCTACATAATGTCAAACCAAAGCCATGTTCTGGTCCAGAACTAGAGAAGAAAAAAGTTGCATATATTTATTGAACCTGCAGCATCGCTGAAGGAATCTTTCGGTATCCTTCTCGTTCGAAAGTTTCCGTGAAATGAGTCTATCCATGTTAGTTTAGTGAAAACATGAGGTAATCTCCAATCGGAAGCCCATAATCAAGAAAGAATTCATGTTTCCACCACCCATCTTAAAAGAGGTGAAATTATCCAATTAATTCCTTCTGGAAGCGAGCTCCCTGCCTTTTGAAAACCACCCCTTCAGATCCAGGATCAAGATCATATTGATGTTAATATGAGGCTAGAGTTCAGAAGTATTGATTGCACTAATTTTTTCCAATCAAGAATATGTAGCCTAATTTGACAGAGATGTACACTCCAATAATAGGCTAAAATTTTGGGCAGCGATATGGCAATAACTTTGGTAGACATGGTGATTTGGGACATCCATTCTTCAAAATGATACACATTCCTCCACTTCATGCAGTAAAAAACCCATATTAAGAACATAGCCCTCCTCTGTCATCTTCACCTCCAATTTCCTCAGCAACCCATAAATGTGTTCACACTATTCTCCAGCTACGAAACTGTGGACCTCACTCTTAACCTCAAGCGTACTTTCACCAGTCATCTTCTTCATTTTTTTCTGTTTAATTAATTTTCTAAGCTCGGCCATATTATCCCATTTCCCATCAACAGCATAAATATTTGATAGAAGGATGTAATAGCCCGCATGATCAGAATCTAATTGTAAAAGATTCCTTGCGGCAACCTCTCCTACTTCAGTCTTATGATGAATCCTACAAGCACCAAGCATTGATCCCCAAACATGTGGCCCGACTTGATCTGGCATCTGGTTGATAATGTCCATTGCCTTATCCAACTCTCCATTACGGCCTAGAAGATCGACCATTATTCCATAATGGTTTGAATTGGGTTTTATTTGATATTCGTTGACCATCATATTAAATAACTGAATCCCTTCTTCAATTAAGCCCGCATGACTACAAGCAGATAAAACTGAAAGGAATGTTACGTTATTAGGCCTAACCTTTGAATTATTGACCATCAGATAAAACAACTCTAATGCTTCCCTTCCTCGCCCATGAATTCCATAACCTGTAACCATTGAACTCCAAATAACAACATCTCTATCAACTATACTATCGAAGACCTTAATAGCATCATTCAAGCTACCACATTTTGAGTAACATTCTATGAGTGAAGAACCAACAAAAGAATTATTATCAAAGCCACCTCTGACAACATAACCATGAAGACATAAAACTTGTTGCAGAATTCCCAACTCTGAACAAGCTGTGAGAATTTTCACTAAAGCAATAGTATCCGGTTGGACTTCACAGGATATCATATTGCAAAATACACCCATTGACTTGTATGCCATTCCATTTTGAACACATCCACATAACAAAGCAGCCCAAACAACCGCATCTTTCTTGGGCATTCTTCTGAAGAGCTCAACTGCTTCGTTAGGGGAAGAACAGTTCATGTACATATCAATTAGAGCTGTAGAGACTAAGATATCCAATTCAAACCTTTTCTTAACTGCAAATTCATGGATCTTCTTACCCTCTTCCAAATTACAAGTCGCTTCACATGCTAGTAGAGCACTAATAACAGTAACTGAATTCGGTTCAATGTTTTCATGTATCATCATCTCACTGAAAAGATCCAATGCTTCTTTAGCAGCCCCATTATGAGCATAACAAGAAATAATAGAGCCCCACAAAATCACATCTTTTTCTTCCATTGTCCTGAACAAATTAGCAGCAGCATTTAAAGATCCTGTCTTTGCATATAAATTCAACAAAGAGTTAACCAGAGATAAACCACTATTAAACCCCATCCTAGTCAAGAATCCATGCACACTACTTCCAGCCTTCAAATTCAATAACTGAGCACAAGCCGAAACAACGCTAACAAGCGTTACTGGATCCAGACTAACACGCTCCACACTCACCATTCGGGTGAAAAATGTCAACGCTTTCTCTGGACAACCATTCTTTTCATACCCTGTAACAATAGTTGTCCACAATACAATATCGGCTGAGAATATTCCTCAAAGACTCTTAAAGCATCAACCATTAGTCCACATTTAGAATACAAGTCAATTAAACCCGAACCAACAAACATATTTGAATCAAGGTTACCCTTTATCTTAACATACCCATGAATTGTTTTGCCAAGCTCAAGTGCCCGCAACCCAGCACACGCCTTTAACGCAATTGGTATTGTAATATGGTCAGGCTTTTCAGCAAGAACCATTTTAGAAAATAGATACAGAGTTTCTTTATATCGTTTCTCTCTGCAGTAGCATCTTAGAGTAGCGTTCCAGGTAAATACAGTTCGGTGCGGCGTTTCGTCAAACAGCTTCCGTGCAGTTTCGAGTGGGGAGTATTTAGCATAGAGAGATATGAGCCTGGCGGCAAAGAAACTATCGCAGACGCAACTGGACTTTATGAGAACAGAATGCAAATGTTTGACTGAGTTGCCTTTGTTACACGCTTCCAAAGCATTGGCAAGAAGTTCCCGCCTGTTCATGTGAAGCAACTCGAAAGGGAAGGGAAAGCCTTCACAATCAGGTTCCAAGGTTAAAAGGCTCCTATTTTAAAATTCTGTAATAAGTTAAATGAAACACTATTTCAACGAATATTTTTGATAATTTCACATGATTCGTTCTCATATAAAAGTGAGATTCACCATATGCTTGTTCATGTAAAAAAAAATGTAAAAATATTAAAAATACATGTAAAAATATTAATTTTTTAAAATAAATTGATAAAATACAAAAAAATGAGACTAATTTACCATGTGGAGCTGAATTAAGTTTTTCCGGTGTTTTCGTTGATACACGTGTTTTTTTATTTGGGCTTATTATCCATGATATAGTCAGCTATTCACTAATTCATTTGAGATGATTACGTGATGATAATCTCACATGGATGGACATGGGGAATTTGTCGACTCCGATGATTCACCTTCTCCTTGCTCAAAATCAACCCATAAATTAGAACAACAATAATAAAATAACAAATTAACATAGATCCTCTAAAAAAAATCAAACACAACAAATTAAAGATGAAAATTGTATCTTCATGATCTTCTTTTCTTTTTCTTTTTTGTCTTTTTTTGATTGGATATGAAAATCAACAATTACTAAGAACAACATATCTAAGTTTTAAGAGTGAAGATGGCGGAGGAGAGGGTATTGTGTCGCCTCCAAAATAGGTCCACACAACCCATTTTGAGTCGCCAAATACATGGTACAAAATTTAAATACAAACTTTATTTATACAACTATTAATTATCGTGTAAAATACGACAAAATATAAGCTGTGAGTTTCAATACAAATATTGTCTCGTAGACAATATCCAAACTCAAATAAAGTCCTCATTAGAATTATTAGCACAATATTTTATAAAATAGTGAGGACTACAATAATAACCATCTTAGACCATTACTCCACTCTCCGACTAGTCATAGCTACATTCTCGCCTCCTAAGAAGAACAATGGAACCAAAAGAAAAATGGTGAGCTCAACTAGTAAGTAAAATAAATTATGATTAAGATTGTAAGACCCCAACTTTTATGAATAAAGATTTAATTTTCTCTAAATATTATTTTGAATAATAAGGTGTGATTTTGATATAATGTTATAGTTGTGAGTAATATTTACAAATTTTCAAAGTAAGCAAGTTGTCATAAAATATTCAATTGGTCGGAGAATATTCGTTTTATCAGGAAATATTCGTACGACGACACAATCATTGGTGGAACCCACAACAGAATTATTGTCAGAGTTAGAAAACGACAGAAATAACTTTTTATAAAAATAACGGCAAAAGTTTTACCATTAAACTGTTGAACTACCCGGTAGTAAAAGTACAATAATACGCGTGGTTGCATAGTAGCACACGGTATTGTACAATATCTTTGATTATTGATGCTTACGTGAGAAGTCACTCAGTTCTATTCAATTATTGCATAGTATCTCACATTATTGATTCAATTATTATCAAAGTATCACCTGCACAATATTTTATATTATTAAATTAATAATTGATACGGCAAAGTTATTCATATTATTATTTGCATTATTGACGATGTCTAGAAAGTTCTGTCGAGAAAAGGGGTTTGGTCATCTAATTGCGCGCCAATAATGAGAAGTCCTTACCGCAAAGCTCCATCTTTCCTGAAAATGACCTGGTTGTTAATATTGCGAGTTATAATATTAATGATTTATAAATGTTGTTAAAAATATTGAGATAAATAGAGGGGATTTTTATGAAGTATTTGTTGTAAATTTGGCTTACTATATGGATCCCCACTTACCCATTTTAAAAATAGTCGAAAAAAAGTTATATCAGTTTTATTATATATATATATATATATATATATATATATATATATATATATATATAGGGGTTCCATCCACAGCAACCGGTTGCTGTGGAGCAACTCCTTTTTTGGCCTGTTAAAATTTCGGTTGGAGAAAAAAAAATTTCAACAGGCCAAAAAAGGGGTTGTTCCACAGCAACTGGTTGCTGTGGATGGAACCCTATATATATATATATATATATATATATATATATTAAATGATTATGGGGGGGGGGGGAGTCTGGTCACGGGGAGAGTGCTATTGTTATTATATATATATTTTTTATGTAAAATAGAATATATTATATTTTATTATTTGCATAGTACTGCATAGTGCTGTATAGTAAATCAAATTTTTTTTTCCAGTCGAACGGTTGCAGCGCCCGTTATTCCTTACTGTGCAGTCCGTGATTTTCTAAATTCAAATAGTATCCTTCCATTCTCCTATAAATAGGATGCTTAGTTTAGAAATGAAAATCACACCAGAATCAGAGAATTCTTCTTCTATAATATTGAACGTATTTTTTTTGAGTTTAAGGAAGCTTTGAGTGTAGAAAATAGTATAAGTTTTCTTCAAGAATATCTCTGCTATACCAGTCGGAATTGTTCTCATTTTGAGATACGGAGTATTATTTATTTCATATTCACTTACAATATTATTTTTCGTATTCATAAAGAATTTTATTTTCGTTCACTATTCGTAAGGAATATTATTTTTGTTCAATATTCGTAAGAAATATTATTTTTGTTCAATATTCGTAAGGAATATTATCTTCGTTCAATTTTCGTAAGGAATATTATCTTCGTTCAATATTCGTAGGAATATTATTTTCGTTTAACAGTGGTAAGAGACATTATTTTTGTTCAATATTCGTAAGAAATAATATTTTATTCCATACTTTGTAGTATGTAAGTAATATTATTTCGTTTTATATTCCAAATTCTACACTCATTTTGTTAAAGTATTGCTTCTATACTCCTTTAAATTAGTAGAATATCCTTGAAATTTGTGATTCATCGAGTATCGTTTCACAAGAATATTTTTCTGAACATTCTTATAAATTTTAAGTTTTTTATGTTGGAGTACTATTCATGGGTACTATTCATACGTACGATACTATTCATACGTACGGTACTATTCATATGTACGACACTATTCAAGAAATATTATTTATGGGATACTATTCACTTGGGCACTATTCACCCAAAAAATTGATTTCTTTTCTGTCCAAATTATTTTTGATACATGAATATTATTCTTAAATTTTACTCCACAAAGCAGTATCGTGTTGATAATTTGGACATTCTTGAACTCTGGATGAATTAAATTATAAATCTTTAATATTTATCCTTGATCTCATTTGATTGAATTTTTTTATATCATTGTCATCATCCTCATGCTTGTATTGTGATGAAAGTCATCTTTGGCCCGTAGTGCATAGATGGACTGTTGATTGGTATGATTATGACCAAGAATTATTCGGTATAATCATGACTTGTAATGTTACAAATTATGTTATAAAAGTCCTCATTGGCCCGTAGTGCATTGATGGACATTTGTTGATATGATCATGACCATGAGTTCTCTTCGACCAAGGATGCAAAGAAGAATTGTTGTTTGGCATGATCATGACCATTGGTGATAATAACGAATATCCTTGGCTCGTAGTGCATGGATAATTCATGGATGTGATACTAATTAATATCCTTGGCCCGTAGTGCATGGATAATTCAGTGATGTGGATTATTTATTGAGATGAGTCTCAGCGATAAAATTGATGATAAAATTTTAAATTATAGAAGATAACATATATTTTGCTCTACTTGACTCTTCTATTGGATTGTTTATTCCGCTGCAGTTGTTGATCTAAAACTTGTTGTCTATTGTATTCTGTCAGTTGTTATACTGTTAAAGACTAAGGATAATTTATTCTGTATTATCTTAGTCATAATATTCTTAACTGGGCTAGTTGAGCTCACCCTTTTCTTTCATTATTCTCTTCAGGAAATGAGAATATACTAGGGACTAGCCGGGGAATGGAGTGATGGTCCAAGATGGTGGCTGTAGTAGTCCTCACTATTCTATAAAATAATGTGATAATAATTGTAATGAGGACTCCATTTGAGTTTGGATATTGTCTACGAGATAATATTCGTGTTAAAACTCTCAGCTATGTTTTGTCATATTGTATTAATGAAGTTTGTATTTAGATTATGTACCATGTATTTGGCGATTTAGAATGAGTTTTGTATACCTATTTTGGGGGCATCACAGTTGGTATCAAAGTTTAGAGATATGATCCCTGGCTGAGATGTGAGGCTAGAACTAGGAGGGGTAAGACGGGTAAATCCTTCGTTAATATGACATACCTAAGCTTATTTGTTATTTAATTGGTCGGTCAGAATATAGGGATAATATGTGGCATGTGAATTAACCCTTGTGTTGTGGAAGTGTTTGAAAATGACATCTGAAAATATTGAGATAAGCAATAGAGCACATGCGACCATTGAGTCACCACCAATCAATAACCAAGATAATGTGCATCACGAAGGCAATAATCCTCATTTAATAACAACACCGACCAAATGACGAACGATGGTATGTTTAGGAACTTTTTAAAATTCATGCAACACCGAACGAGAGAGACTTTCGTTCATAATGCAGGTGGAGTCACTGGCAACTCGCGGTTGGTCACTGCTAAGAAATTCAAGGACCTGGGACCGCCAGAGTTTTTGGGAAAGCCAGAGCCACTTAAGGCAGAAGCATAGATTAAGCAAATTACTAAGATATTTGATGTCCTGGGATGCTCAGAGGAGCAAAAGGTTCCCTTCGCCACCTTTATGTTGCATGAAGAGGTAGATTACTGCTAGGAATCTGTAAAACGCACTCAACTTGCCACACCGAAAATGACTTAGGAGAAGTTTCAAGAATTGTTCAATTACAAGTACTTTCCCGAAAGTATTCGTCACATGAAGGAGGTGGAATTCATCAAGCTGGAGCAAAACAATATGACCGTGTCGCAGTATGAGGCTAAGTTTGTTGAGTTGTCCCGGTTTGCATCCCATTTGGTAGATAATGAGGAGCGAATGACGTGAATGTTGCGAATGTTTCTGCGAGGTTTAAAATCCAAAATATGTCAATAACTCATTTCTCACAAACTTTGTTTATATTCAGATGTTTTGAATAGGGCTCAGTTATTGGAACGTGATAATGAGTCAGTCCAACTAAAAGACAACGACCAACAACACGATAATAATCGTACCGGTGGCAACAACCATCGGAACAATGATAACCATCGTGGAGGAAATTATCATGCCAGAAATGGTAGTTACTTCATTGGTAATCATGGCCAAGATAATAGGAAAGGTGAACTAAATGGGAACAATTTTAAGAAGAGAAGATTCAACAATGATGGAAAGACATCGACAGTAGCACCAACACCCGTCCAAACTGTGCGCAGTCGTATGCTACAGATGTGGAGAGGAGGGACACATTCGTCCAAACTGTACACAGCAACCCAAAACGTGTTTCAATTACAGAAGAGAAGGTCACCTAGCTCAATTTTGTCATGTTGAAAAGTCAAGTCCAGCTGGGATGGCGACACCAAAGGCTGTCCCAGAAAAGTCAAAGTCAGTAGTTTAAGGGAGAGCGTTTTTCGTGACGAGATGCAAAGTCTATACCTTATTTGATACCGGTTCTACACATTCTTTTATTTCTCTTACTTGCGCTCAACGTTTAAATTTAACTTCGGAGAAATTAGACTTTGACTTATCTGTTGAAACTCCGTTGGGAGAAATCTTTATTACATCCACTATTTATAAATCTTGTTTGTATCAAATCGACACCCTCATGTTACCTGTCGATCTCATCTCTTTGAAAATACTTGCGTTTGATGTGATTTTAGGAATCGACTGGTTAACTTCTCATCATGCTAACATTGATTGTTTTCGTAAGGTTGTTAGCTTTTATATTCCTAACCAACCTATTATGTGAATTCAAGCAATCAGACCACTAAAGTCAATCATTGTCATCTTTAGCCACAAAGTCATTCGTTTATTAAAAAATGGACGTCAAGCTTTATTAGCCCATGTCACGGATTTAAACAAAAATACGTCAAATTTGAATGATATTTCTATTGTTAATAAATTTCCTAACGTATTCCCTAAAGACTTCTTGGACTACCCCTAGAGCATGAAATCGAATTTTGTATTAACCTTGAACCCGGTACAAAACCCATTTCTAAAAACCTCAAATATTTCTTCACCCAAAACGAACGTAACATGCGCCAAAGACGTTGGCTCTAGCTGTTAAAAGATTACGATCATACCATTCAATACCATCTTGGAAAAGCGAATGTAGTAGCTGACGCGTTGAGTAGAAGATCGTATGCGATTACGAGTACGACGTTGTTAACAAAAAGACCCATTTTGTATGATTTACAAAGGATGGAGATAGAGTTAAAAACTCCAAGAACCTACATGAAGATAGCGAATATACGATTAGAACCGACTTTAATCGATAAAGTTAAAGTCGCTCAAGCTACAGACTTAGAGCTGATGAATGTGAAGAAGAAGGTGCAAGAATACGTTATTCTAGAAGCAAGAATCGACGAAGAGAGGAAATCTCAACCCTCGATTTTATTGGTCCATTTGAAATCCTCGATCGAGTAGGAACTATAGCCCATAGACTAGCCTTACCGCCAAATATGCTTCGTGTTCATAACGTTTTTCACATATCTATGTTACGTAAATATGTGAAAGACCCGAACCACATTATTAAATTAGAACCAGACGAGATAGCAGAAGATTTAACATATGAAGAGGTATTGTTAAAATCTTAGATAAGAAGAAACATATTCTGTGACTCCCCCAAAATAGGTATACATCACCCATTCTGAGTCGCTAAATACATGGTACAAAATACAAATACAAACTTAAGTATACAGCATGAGCTGTGAGTTTTAATAAAAATACTGTCTTCTAGACAGTATTCAAACTCAAAATAAGTCCTCTATACATTTATTATCACACTATTTCACAGAATAATGAGGACTACTAATGCAAACATCTGGACCGTCACTCCATTCCCCGACTAGTCCCAACTATATTCTCATTTCCTAAAGAAAACAATGAAAGCAAAGGGTGAGCTCAACTAGCCTAGTAAGAAATATTATGACTAAGATAATGCAGAATAAATTATCGTTAGTCTTCAACAGTGTTAAATTGATAAAATATAATAAACATGAAGCTTAACTGCAGCGGAACAAGCAATCCATTAGAAGAGTCAAGTAGAGCATGATATCTACTATCTTCTATGATTTAAAAGGTTTATCATCAATTTTATCGCTGAGACTCAGCTTAATAAATAATTCACATCACTGAATTATCCATGCACTACGGGATAAGGATATTCATTATTATCACCAATGGTCATGTTCATCTCAACAAATGTCCATCAATGCACTACGGGCCAATGAGGACTTTTATCACATCATTTGTAACATTACATGTCATGATTATACCGAATGATTCCTAGTCATAATCATACCAATCAACAGTCCATCTATGCACTACGGGCCAAAGATGACTTTCATAACAATATAAACATGAGGATGATGACAATGATATAAGAATTCAATTAAATGAAAGCAAATGATAAATTTTAAAGATTTATAATTTAATTTATCTAGAATTCAATAAATTCCAAATTGTCAACATGATACTGCTTTGTGGAGTAAAATTCAAGAATAATATTGTATCAAAAATGATTTGGACCGAAAAAAAATAATTTTTGTCATGAATAGTATCCTGGGTGAATTGAGTGAATAGTACCCCATGAATAGTACTTCAAGAATAGTACCCCGTGAATAGTAAACCAACATAAAAAGGTTAAAACTTATCAAGAATGCTCAGAATAATATTTTCATAAAAAGATACTAGATGAAGCGCAAATATCAAGAATATTATACTAATTTCAAGAATTATAGAAGCAATACTTACCATAGTAAGTTTAAATTTAGGAATCTGAAATGAACAATATACGAAAGTGTAAATGGATTTTCAACTGTAATGCGGTAGTTCGCGTAGAAAGATCATTTCCATAATTTAATAACAAATGAATACGAAGGATTATTCACCAGGCATGAGGTAGTCCGCGTAGACATGTTATTCTCACAGAATAATAAAAAATGGAATAACAAAAGGATTTCACCATGCATGCGGTAGTCCGCGTAGACAGGTTATTCTAACAGAATAATAAATAATGGAATAACAACCCTTACGAGTATTGAAAGAAATAATACCCCTTACCTTAGTAGGAGATTGGATACTGCAATAGTGTAGTAACAGAATACTCTTCTTCTTTCTCTCTTATTCTCTCTATATTTTCTCTCTCTATTGCTTGAATGAATTGGTGAAAAATAATGAAGAAATGAGCTTCTATTTATAGGCTTGACAGAGTAAGGGTAAAATAGTCTTTTTGCCATAATTTATGACATCATCGCTTACATCATCGATCATATGACATCATTGCTTACCTCATTATTTCGATGACATCATTGCTTACATCATCAAAATTCAAATTCAATTTGTTCTCTTCCACCTCCTTTTACTTTATACCATGAATTTACTATAATAATGCTACCATTTAAATTAAAAATCATACTATTATATAATCACATCGTACTACTATAATGTAATATTATAATAATATATTTGAATGAATTATTTTATCGGTAAAGATAAAATACCAACTTTCAACAAACTAAACATTCATCCGTTTAAATCCATATTAAATAAATATTTCCTTATCATATATATATATATATATATATATATATATATATATATATCAATAATTTATTATTCAAAAATAATATTACAGAACTACAATATTGACAACCAGGCCGTTTCCAGGAAGAGGGGGCTTTTCGATAAGGATTTCTCCCTATTGGCGCGCAATTAGGTGACCAAACCCCTTTCCTCGACAGAACTTTTTAGACATTATCAATAATTCTATTTAATAATATTATTCAAATAATATGAATTATTGATTTGATGTGCAATGAAAATTATTGAATCAATAATATAAAATATCAACGTGGCAATTATTGAATCAATAAAATAAAATATTAAATAGTAACTACTGTAGCAATAATTGAGTATAACTGAGTGAATTCTCACGTAAGCATCAATAATCACTACTGTGTGCTACTATGCAACCAAACGTATTACTGTACTTTTATTACCAGGTATTTCAACAGTTAACGGTAAAACTTTCGCCGTTATTTTTATAAAAAGATAATTTTGTTGTTTTTTAACTCCGACAATAATTCTATTGTCGGGTCCACCAATGATTGTGCCGTCGTACAAATATTTCTCGATAAAAAGAATATTCTCCGACCAAACGAATATTTTATAACAACTTGCTTTACTTTGCAAAAATTTCACATATCACCCTTAGTTTTAATCCTTTTATCAATTTAACTATTTACTAAATAAAATAATAATTATAAGAAAATTGAATACTTTCATTTCATAAAATTCCGTGTCTTACAAATTCAACGCTCAAAGGTTATACCTCAAGAGTTAGAATCTAAAATGAAAACAAGGTATCCTCACCACTTCTACATACCAGGCACGTACACCAATTTCGAGGACAAAATTTCATAAGAATGGGAGGTTGTAAGACCCCAACTTTTATGAATAAAGATTTAATTTTCTCTAAATATTGTTTTGAAAAATAAGGTGTGGTTTTGATATAATGTTATAGTTGTGGGTAATATTTATAAATTTTACAAAGTAAGAAAGTTGTCCTAAAATATTCGACTGGTCGGGGAATATTCATTTTATCAGGTAATATTTGTACGACGGCACAATCATTGGTGGATCCCACAACGGAATTATTTTCAGAGTTAGAAAATGACAGAAATAACTTTTTATAAAAATAACGGCAAAAGTATTACCGTTAAATTGTTGAAATACCCCGGTGGTAAAAGTACATTAATACGCGTGATTTCATAGTAACACAAGGTATTGCACAGTATCTTTGATTATTGATGCTTACGTGAGAAGTCACTCAGTTTTATTCAATTATTGCCACAGTAATTATTACATAGTATCTCACATTATTGATTCAATTATTGTTAAAGTATCACCTGCATAATATTTTATATTATTAAATCAATAATTGATACGACAAAGTTATTCATATTATTATTTGCATTATTGACGATGTGTAGAAAGTTCTGTCGAGGAAAGAGGTTTGGTCACCTAATTGCGCGCCAATAATGAGAAGTCCTTATCGGAAAGCTCCATCTTTCCTGGAAATGATCTGGTTGTTAATATTGTGAGTTATAATATTAATGATTTATAAATGTTGTTAAAAATTTTAAGATAAATAGAGGGGATTTTTATGAAGTATTTGTTATAAATTTGGCTTATTATATGGATCCCCACTTACCCATTTTAAAAATAGTAGAAAAAAAGTTATATCAGTTTTATTATATATATATAAGTATTATATATATATATATATATATATATATATATATATATATATATATATATATATATATATATTAAATGATTATTGGGGGGGGGGGAGTCTGGTCACGGGGGGAGTATTATTGTAATTATATATATATATATATATATATATTATAATAAGTCTTATTTTTTATGTAAAATAGAATATATTATATTTTATTGTTTGCATAGTGTTGCATAGTAAATCAGATTTTTTTTACAGCCGAACGGTTGCAGCGCCCGTGATTCCTTACTATGCAGTCTATGATTTTTCTAAATTCAAATAGTATCATTCTATTCTCCTATAAATAAGATGCTTAGTTTAGAAAAGAAAATCACACCAGAATCAGAGAATTCTTCTTCTATAATATTGAGCGTATTTCTTTTGAGTTTAAGGAAGCTTTGAGTGTAGAAAATAGTATAAATTTTTTTCA
The DNA here is from genome assembly GCA_020205505.1 of Panax japonicus. Taxonomy (NCBI): domain Eukaryota; kingdom Viridiplantae; phylum Streptophyta; class Magnoliopsida; order Apiales; family Araliaceae; genus Panax; species Panax japonicus. The sequence continues at coordinate 959,095 of CM035112.1, read as the reverse complement.
AGAATATCTCCGCTATACCAGTCAGAATTGTTCTCTTTTTGAGGTAAGAGGTATTATTTATTTCATATTCGCTTACGATAATATTTTTCGTATTCGTAAGAAATTTTATTTTCGTTCAATATTCGTAAGGAATATTATTTTCGTTTAATATTCTTAAGGAATATTATCTTCGTTCAATATTCGTAACAAATATTATCTTCGTTCAATATTCGTAGGAATATTATTTTCATTCAATAGTGGTAAGAGATATTATTTTTGTTCAATATTCAGTAAGAAATAATATTTTCTTTCATACTCTGTAGTATGTAAGTAATATTATTTCGCTTCAAATTCTGAATTCTACATTCATTCTGTTAAAGTATTGCTTCTATACTCCTTAAAACTAGTAGAATATCCTTGAAATTTGCGATTCATCTAGTATTGTTTCACAAGAATATTTTTCTGAACATTCTTGTTAAATTTTAAGTTTTTTATGCCGAAGTACTATTCATGGGTACTATTCATATATACGACACTATTCATACATACGACACTATTCATACATACTATACTATTCATGCGTACCGTACGATACTATTTATATATACGACACTATTCACGAAGTACTATTCATGAGATACTATTCACTCGGGTACTATTTACCCAAAAATTTGATTTTCTTTCTGTCCAAATTATTTTTAATACATGAATATTATTCTTAAATTTTACTCCACAACGAATTATCGTGTTGAGAATTTGGACATTATTAAACTCTAGATAAATTGAATTATAAATCTTTAATATTTATCATTGATATGGTTTGATTGAATTTTTTTATATCTTTGTCATCATCCTCATGCTTATATTGTGATGCAAGTCATCTTTGGCCCGTAGTGCATAGATGGACTGTTGATTAGTATGATTATGACCAGAAATTATTCGGTATAATTATGACCTATAATGTTACAAATGATGTGGTAAAAGTCATCATTAGCCCGTAGTGCATTGATGGACAGTTGTTAGCATGATCGTGACCATTGGTGATAATACGAATATCCTTGGCCCGTAGTGCATGGATAATTCAGTGTTGTGGATTATTTATTGAGCTGAGTCTCAGCGATAAAATTGATGATAAACTTTTAAATCATAGAAGATAGTAGATATCCTGCTCCACTTGACTCTTCTTGGATTGTTTATTCTGCTGCAGTTGTTGATCTAAAACTTGTTGTCTATTGTATTTTGTCAGTTTTATATTGTTGAAAACTATGGATAATTTATTCTGCATTATCTTAGTCATAATATTCTTTATTGGGCTAACTAAGCTCACCCTTTTCTTTCATTGTTCTCTTCAGGAAATGAGAATATACTTGGGACTAGTCGGGGAATGGAGTGATGGTCCAAGATGGTGGTTATAGTAGTTTTCACTATTCTATAAAATAGTGTGATAATAATTGTATTGAGGAATCCATTTGAGTTTGGATATTGTCTACGAGACAATATTCGTGTTAAAACTCTCAACTACATTTTGTCGTATTGTATAAATGAAGTTTGTATTTAGATTATGTACCATGTATTTGGCAACTCAAAATGGGTTGTGCATACATATTTTGGGGGCGTCACAAAGATAATGTAGAACAAATTAACCTTTGTCCTTAACAGGAAAAAATCTGATAGAATACAATAGACAACAAATTTTAGATCAACAACTGCAGCGAAAATAGCAATCCATTAGAAGAGTCAAGTTGAGCATGATGTCTATTATCTTCTATGATTTAAGAGTCCATCATCATTATTTTATCCCTGTAACACCAATCAATAATTGTTTCAAACTAACAAATTATCTATGCACTACGCGCCAAAGATAATCATTTGTATCACCAGTGGTCATGATCATGCCAAACACCTGTCCATCTATGCACTACGGGCCAAAGAGGATTTTCACCAAAAACCTTTATCTGTAACATTAAAGGTCATGATTATACCCATACATAATTCCTGGTCATAATAATATCAATCAACAGCCCATCTTTGCATAACGGGCCAAAGATGACTTTCAACACAATATAAACATGAGGAAGATGACAATGATATAAAAAATCAATCAAGTGAAATCAATAATAAATATTAGAGATTTATAATTTAATTTATTCAGAGTTCAAGAATGTCCAAATTGTCAACATGATTATCAATTGTGGAGTAAAATTCAAGAATACTATTTAAGAAGATAATTTGGTCAAAGAAAAGAAACTAAATTTCTTCATGAATAATACTTATGAATAGTACTATATGAATAGTACCCATGAATAGTACATTATGAATAGTACCCCGACATGAAAAGATTAAAATTTATTAAGAAAGTTCAAACCAATATTCCTGTGAAATTATATTAGATGAAGCACAAATCTTAAGGAATTTCTAATTATTTCAGGAATTATAGAAGCAATACTTACCCTAGTAAGTTTAAATTTAGGAATATAAAATGAAATAATATCACTTACAAAATATGGAGTATGAAAGAAAATGATATTTCTTACGAGTATTGAAATAAAATAATATCCTTTACCTTAGTAGAAAACTAGATCTGACTTTGTATAACGAATATTATCTTGAGAAAATCTTGCACTATAAGCTACACTCAAATTATCCTAATATTCAAGAGAAATGCTCACAATATTATAGAATAAAAATTTCTGATATTGTGATGGTGTGGGTCTTGGTTGCTCATCCGAGTAACATATTTACAGTGCAATTGATGGAGAAGGTTTGGGAAAGTTTGGCAAATAATTAGACAAGTTTGAAAAGTAATTCCGGTCACCCAACCCACTATCATTCACCAACCTTCAATCTCCACCAATCAAGTGGCCCCTATGGGAGAAAACAAGTTACATGCATACGAAAGAAAACAAATTAATATGCCTAATTTTTTTTCTTTCAATGCCTAACTTCCTCACATTTCTTATGGGTGAGGGCCCATGAATTAAGAAAACATGGTTTGCAGGAGAATTGAAAATGAGACGCGCACGGAATGGTTTTGTAAAAGAAATTCTAAACCAAAATGATAACTTTCACTCCACTTTTTCATATGCTAAAAATTATATATTATTATAATAATATTGCCATTTAAATTATAAAATTATACTATTATATTATCATATTATACTATTATAATGTATTATTATAATAATATATTTGAATGAATATTTTATCGGAGAAAATAGTTGTGATTCCATAGAAAAATATGTCAAACTTTCAACAAATGTTTCATGCTAAATTATTTCATTTATATCAAAATTGAAATAATATCCACCACATAATAATTATTCACAATTAATATTATAAGCTCACAATATTGACAACCAGATCATTCCCAAGAAAGAGGAGACTTTTCGATAAGGATTTATTCTTATTGACGCGCAATTATATAACCTAACTCCTTTCCTTGACAGAACTTTAATTCTAGACATTGTCAATAATGCTAATTAATAATATTATTCAAATAATATAAAATATTGTGCAGATGTTACTATAACAATTATTGAATTAATGATATGAGATGCTATGCTGCAAATACTGTGGCAATTATTGAATACTGAGTGACTTCTTACGTAAGAATTAAATAATCAGATATACTGTGCAATACCGTGTGCTACTGTGCAACAACGCGTATTACTGTACTTTTATCACCGGGTATTTTAACATTTAACGATAAAAGTTTTGCCGTTATTTTTTATAAAAGGGTTATTTTTGTCTCTTTCTATATCCGACAGTTATTCCGTTATATGGTCCACCAATGATTGAGCCGTCGTACGAATATTCTCCAACAAAGAGAATATTTTCCGACCAAACGAATATTTTACTTGCTTACCTTACAAAATTTGCACATATTACCCATAACTATAACATTATATCAAATCAACACCTTATTATTCAAAATAATATTTAGAAAAAATTAAATCTTTATTCATAAAAAGTTGGGGCCTTACAGGTATTCTTGGATCAGATCTAGGTTTGATCAATAACCCAGATCCGACATAGAAATCAGTAATTAGTAGAAGAAAGCAAAAAAATCGTCCAGTTCTTCAATCTTCAAATTCTGCACATCAAGAGGTGTTTGATAATTTGCCTCTTTGTTATTATTGATTTCAATCAACGCTTCGTCGCATTTCAAAATTTTCGCTTGACCCATTAGAGGTTGGGTTTCGACGGTGGACTGGTGATCGTGGGGCTCTTTCTTCTCCGATTGAAAGTAAATGTTGACCTATCAGAGCTCGATTTTCGACGAGATTTCATGGCGGAATCATTCAAATTTTGACGAGAATATCTATTTTCGAGGAGATCTTGTGATTGAAAAAGTGCGATTTCACCCATGGGAGTTTGCAGGGAGATCAAATTAGGACAAAGTTCAGATCTATACATATCTAAAAAGTAGAGAATTAATTTTAAGCACAATACATTGAAATAAAACCCTAACCTGCTTTAATTTTTATGGGTTGTGACCATTTTACCCTCTATTATATCAAAATTATTTAATCAATAAATAAAAAAACTATTTTTTCAATACAACTCAACTAACTAATGACCCATCCAAATAGTCACGTCAGCAATTTCTGACGTGACATGCTCAATTTGTTGTAATTAGAAAAAAATTAATAGTTCAATCATCTAATTGACAAAATTAAAAGGTGAATCACCGAAATAAAATATAACTTATAGTTTAGAATAATAAATTATATTTAAGCTTAAAATATATAATGTTCTCGAGTTTATTATCACATCATTACAATCGAGCTACATATAAATTTTAGGGAGTTAAAATACAATAAAATTATATTCTTAAAGTTAGTAAATTTTGTATAACATTTACAATATGATTACTAAGCGTGAAAGTAACTATATTTTAAACAATGAAAAAAAATATGAAACTTAGGACAAAATATGCGCACAAAAAAAGAAGAATTAATTAGGGGACTAACATAAAAAAACACTATAATTTTAAGAACTAGCAAAAAAGGTTATCTCTAAGTTATGTGTTAACTAGTAATGGCATAATTTTTTTTTAAAAGAAATTTAGCAAGAGATCTATTTTTTGTGCAAAAATGGCAGCATAAGATGTACTCCCTCCGTCCCAGAATAAAAATCTTTATTACTATTTTAGGTAGTTCTAAGTTAAATGTCGATTTATTTTAAATGATCTATTTTTTTAATAATTTGCCTATAATATTCTTATTATTAATTGTTATATTTCTATTCTCTATGCATATTTATGAAGTATCACTAATAATGTAAAAAAATTATACAATTAAATAAGAAATTAAATATGAACAATTTTATTATTTTATCTTCTTTCTTAACATGCATAAAAAGTCAACCAGAATTTTTATTCTGGCGCAGAGTGAGTAATATATATTTTGTCCAAAAGCTCTGTGTAGAAGGAAGTCGGTGCATTTCAAGAGGGAAGAGAAAGGGGGTAGGTGGTGGGGCGTGGGGGTGCGGCGTAGGGGGTGAGAGGGGTGCTTTTTTAATAATGTATTAAAAAAACTAAAATTATTTAGTTTTAATACATTATTATAGTAGCCCAATTGCTTAGTAGAGGAACGCAGTTAAGCAGTTAAGCAGTTAAGCAGTTAAGGAGTTAAGGAGGGTTTTGAAATTTTACTTATCCACAATTATTACAATATACTTGTCTAATTATGCAAGGAATACTGTTTTAATATGCATTTTTATATTAAAAAATTGTTAATAAATAATAATAATATTTGTATTAATATCTTATAACAAAATAATTTTTTATTAATCATTATTTATATATTTTCGTTACCTCAAATTAATTTGAAATACATAATATTTATGTAATAATATAAGTAAATTAACTTCAATCATCAATAAATAATTAAATTAATTACGCTAACAGTTCCATACGAATTTTTAATTTATTTTGGATAAAATATTTTATCTATATGCAGTTATTATTATTAATATTGATTTTAAAATATTTATGAGTATTTTTGAAAAATAAAAATTTTAAAATACTTTTGCACACTTCTTATAAATTGCGCGCACACACACATATATGATAAATATTATTAAAAAGAATCTAAGTCATGCCTTGGTCAAGTTAGTTAAGACTACTTAATAATTTCAAAGAAACAATGAAGTTTTACATAAAATTTATAATTAATTTTGTGGGCAAGGAAATCGTACATTGCTAGTGTTAGGATTTCGTGTTGGTTGAGGAGGAGAAAAATCCACGAAAAGTACGGAATTGATTGATTGATTGAAGAGGGAAGAAGAACAGATGAGCGATTACTCCAACAACACGTGACAGAACTCTTAGAATCCGAGAACCTTGTTAGGGTAGCAAGGATTCATAGAGCCTTCTTGAGTGCTTCAGGTTAAGAGAGAATCTCCAAGTCTCTTAGTCTTTCAAAAGGTCTAAGAGTCCAAAGTGAGGTCCCCTTCCCAATGGAGTGGAAGGGGTATTTATAGGATTTTCTGGAGAGAACTCGGGGAAATTCCAAATTTACCCTTAGTCATCAGAATAATGCCCAAATCGTCCTGCCTTTCTAGCCACCAATCCAATCCCTCAATCAATTCCCAAAATTAGTCGTCTCCACGTGTTTTCTACCTCGGGACACGTGAAAATTCTCTCAGGTCTTGCTTCTTTATTTCCATCTCTTCTGTCTTTTCATTTAATCATAATGCAAACCTTAATTTGTGCATTTAATTTAATTAGGACAAGTGAACCCTAATTTGTACTTGGGCTCACATTTGCTCCCTGCACGTGAGTCACACCTTTGGAGTGGCGATCGTGCAAATTACTTCGAGTCTTTTGAGTCCTGTTTCAAATTTTCTGAACAATCCGCTTAGTTTGATCTTGCAAGTCTCGAAAACGAAAAATCTTAGGAAATACAACTCCAGGGGAGCTCTCCTAAAGATACCTTTGGACAAATCTCTTATCAAATCTTTCCAAACCTTACACAATCTTTACTTCCCGAATTAATTATATATATATATATATATATATATATATATATATTTATTTATTTATTTATTTATTTTAGGAAACAGAATCAAGACAAATCAAATTATATATTACAAAATAAAATAAGATCTTATTTTATTTTGAAAACAAGCATCAAATCTTTATATATATATATGTATACATATATATACATTAATACCTAATTAAAAGAAACAGTAATGGGATATCCCACATCTAGTTGTCAAAGAAATTCAGGTTTGAATCACTTTTCAAGTCTATATATATGCATGATTATATAAGCTAGGTAGGATGCATGGTATCAGCACGTTTCCTCTATATAAATTTGGATATCATGTTACAAATCTCCGACACTTATTTAAGTAATTGCCTTCCTATTTTCAAAGCAAGAATTACGTAACAGATTGAGAGACCAATTTTGCTATAAAATTACAATGAAGGAAACCATTAATTTCTATGCATGGACCCAAATAAATAATATTAAATCTTATTTTATTTTGTAAATAAGATCAAATCATCTTTTTATTTGGAAACAAGATCAAATCTTTTTTTATTTAGAAATAGAATATTTGTTTCCATAATATATATATTCGAAAACTAAATCATGATAAATTAAATTAAATCAAATCTTCCTATTTTTTTTCTTTTTTTAAAGATAATTATATATAAATGGGAGCTGTCGTTTACACTCCTAAATTAACCTCACTTTCACTTTATAAAGTTAAACAATTAGCACAGTAGTAAGCAAGGATCGATCCCACAGAGAGTGATTTGTTTTATATTTATCCTATGATTTCTAATAAAAAGGGGATTTTGAATTAATTAATTAAATTAACAAGAATAAACTAATAAGAATAAACAATGAATAAAAAGCTTCAGTTCTTCAGTTCAGTATCACCTTTTTACAATAATAGATTAATCAAGTGTAACATTATTTACCCTTCAATGAAACTAATAGCCCTAGGTAACAACAAGCTCTGCTACCCGAAACTCCCCTTAGATTGTCACTCAATGAAACAAGCTCTTCACAAGATTTTAACAATTATATAACCTAGAACAAGCTCTCTAGATTTAATATAATAGCAGCATTAAGAACTAGGGAATTAGACTATTCCAAGCAACAAACACATAAGCTCGGATTGTTTAACTTGTCTTCTGATAATCATAGCAATACTCAAAAGCTTGTCCACAATCAGGTATTACTAATTACTACTTGTGATTAGAAACAATATCAATTACACGTAATATTATTCCTTGATCTAGTATATGATATTTGTTAACCAACTCAATCCTGCAGAAATCAAATCAGTTAAGCCAAATAGCATTCAGAAATTAAATCAGATTATCAAGAATGAATTTCATGTGAGAAGGAATAAATAATGAATACTCAATTAACCACTAATTATAAATAAGGTTCAACATCCCTTAGAACTGAATAAAAAAAACTTAGCTCATGTCTTCAATCCTCCAATGTTATAGATGAGAGAATGTAGTAGATAATTGAATGTGTAAAACCCTAACTAGCATCCTCTATTTATAGTGCTAGACAAAGTCCTAAATCCTATAGGAAGTAGAAATCCAAATCCTAAAAGGAATTACATATCATAATTAGTTTCCATAAAGAAATAGAATTCAATTTGGAAATAAATCTTAGTCTAAAGATATCCTAATTCTAATAGAAATATCAATCCAATTCCATGTTGAAATCTACCAAAATCTGCATTTAGAAACTTTCCAAAAATCCAAGATTTCCCAATTTTTCTGCTCAAATTCGCTGGGGCGAATTTCCATTTTTTTTGCTGCAACGTCCTTTGGTAAAATGAGCATAACTTTTGATCCAGAAGGAGTTACGGGGCCTGCTACCTATCAAAACGAAGATATCGACGAGATCTACAACTTTAATTATTTGAGATTTGACAGATTCTGGCTGGATCAAAGTCGAAATCAGCTCCAAGTAACTGCTGTGAAAATTGCAACTTCCAAACTTTGAGGTTGAACGTCCGTTTAGTAAAAATATCATAACTTTTTCATATGAACTCCGATTGGAACGATTTAAGATGTTCTGGAAAGCTAAGCAAGAGCTCTACAATAAAATCCAAGTCCCAAGCCAAGACCATGCATATAACATAATGCTAAAAACCCTGCAATTTTCCTTTTTTCCTCATTTCAGCTCCAATTCCTCCTGAAATCATTAAACACCTTAATAAGCTCATATACACATGAAACATGCAATAAAACTAAATATAATGGAATAAAAATAAATGAATAATATGCACTCATCAAATTCCCCCACACTTAGCCTTTTACACGTCCTCGTGTAAACCAAAAGTTTGATTTCCAAAAAATTCTATTCAACCATAGTGTCAAAAGATTTCAAGATACAAATAATGACTATCAACACTAAATTTGCAGAAATCTAATCAACGCCTTATCAATTAACTCACAATTACCAACTTTATCATTTCACCAATGAATTTCATTAAATCAAAATGTATCCACATAAGTAACTTTCTCAAAATCATCATACTTACTCAACTTAGTTACCATAGAGCAAAAACCGTGCACACTGACTCATACCCAAGAATAAATTTTTCTTGCTTTTTAATTTTTTTCATAGAACCTTCTTTTTAGTACAGATGAATGTATTTTCATGCTACTTCTTTTTTTCGTATTTTTTTTCTTGACATGTGCAATGTCTCCTTTTCTTAGGCTTTTCAGAGTTACCCATTAGCGAACTTTCCACCAACGACTCCCAAACCAGATGATTTTAGGGCGCTAGGTGTAGAGACAACCCTAAGGGCTTACTTATTCAAGTAACAAAGGCCACAAAAGTCGACTAGTTAAACTGCTTTTATCCATCACACTTTTCAGCGTGAATATCGATGCTTCCCGAGGCTTAGATACCCAGTTATTTCGCACAATGGACATTGAAGCATATTTTCAATTTTCTTGTTTTTTTTCCTTTTTTTTTTCTCTTTTTTTCATTCATCATTTTTTCACATGGTTCTGCAACAACATAAGCAAGTTAAACAGTTCTAAGTCGTGAAATCAGTGCACATAGACAACTCCACAAATAACTTAGCCAAATAAACATGCTTCTCATATTCAAGTACTCATATATCACAAATTCAATTTAAATCAATTACTATGGATCGCGGCTTAGTTTTCATCATTCATTAACCAACTAAGCATTAAATAGATTTTGAAATGTAACATTAATTTTCAATCTTTGACTTTAATCTTTTTAACACATAGCCAGATAGAATCATGAAATCAAAATTTTCAAAAGCATTAATTTTTTTTAAATTCCCAATCAAAATCGGATCAATATTCCTAAATAAAATAAAAACTTAAATCTTCCCCCCACACTCAAACCTTACATTGTCCTCAATGTAAGAAAATAATGTAAAGAAGAAAATACTACTACCTAACATGCAATAAAAAAATTAAAAAGTAAAGGGTTAGAAAAATCAAATCTGGAATCTTGGGTTGCCTCCCAAGCAGCTGCCCTTGTTTATTGTCATTGGCTTGACATCATCTTTCTCATCCTATGTAATTGGACTTGTGTACTTCAAGTGGACTGGTAACAATTTCAATTCTTCATTAGGAGCATCTTTCAGATCCTGATTTTGCTCCATTCCAGCCCTTAAATCCTCCTTATATATTTGCTCAAGAGATTCCTGCACTGTAGAGTCAACAACACCAATAGCAAAAATAGAATTAACATTACCAAGATACCTCTTAACTTTATATATGCCGAACTGGACATGTGCGTCGTCCAATTCCACGTGTAAGGTCACATGGTGTTTATCATCGTGTTTTGTTGGCTGGTACAAGGAAAGTATCATCATCTATGTCCTCCTTATAGAAATCTGCAGGAATTATTAATTCTTCCATCTCAACCTCTTGTTCATCATTTTCAGACTTTGAATACCTGATTTCTTCAAATTTAGCAGTAGTCTCGAGCACATCCAAATGGTTTCCACTAGTGAACTCCTTCTCATCTTTAAGTTCTTGTTCCCTATTCGCCATTTCTTCAAGAAATTTTTCATTAGACTCTGTATACCACGTTGAATTTTTTCCAACTTTCCAATTCCTTGTTAGAACTTGGGGAAAAGGTAGTTTCGGTTTATAAGCAGAAAGAGGTGGAAATTTGTGCTTGAGTACATCACTGCTGCCTATTTTACTATTGTCGGACTTACTTTGTATTGACTTTTCTTGCTGCTGATCCTCTGCACCACATCTCAATGTTATGGAACTTACATTTTTAACAGTGTGAGAAAGTGACCTTCCTACCGTGGTTGCAAGTTGACCAACTTGGTCCCTCAGATCTTGAACAGAAGTTCTTGTCTCTTGCTGGAATTCTTGTGTTTGACACATGAAATGTTGTGTTTGGTTCATGAATGCCTTGAACATATTCTCCATAGATGTCACAGAATTGATAGGTACTTCTTGGTTTTCTATGTGGTACTGAAGTTGAGCTTGCTGAAAACATTGCGTCTTCCTTGTAGCCATTTGTCGAACTATAGCCGTTAATTCAAAAATCTGTTGCTCCAAGTCTCTCGTGCTTACCCCATTTACCCTTTGTAGCGTGTGATCCATCTTAATTCCATACTGGTGTGAGTTAGCTGCCATGTTTGCAATTAAGTTCTTTTCCGCTTTTGGAGTTTTGTCTACCAGTGCTCCTCCACTTGCTGCATCAATCATGCTTCTTTCCATTGGTAGCAACCCCTCATAGAAGTACTGGATCAAGTAATGTTCATCAATTCCATGAGGTGGACAGCTGGAACACAACTTCTTGAACCTTTCCCAATACTCATAGAGGTTCTCTCCATTGAAATGCCTGATTCCACATATCTCCTTTCTTATATCGGTAACTCTTGATGCAGGAAAATACCTCTCCAAGAATAACCTTTGCATATCAGTCCATGATCGTATTGATCCAGAAGGTAGATAGTATAACCAGTCTTTAGCCAAATCTGCTAATGAGAATGGAAAAAGTCTAAGCTTGATCTGCTCCTCTTCCACTCCTTGTGCTTTCATTGTGGAACACACCACATGGAACTCCTTTAGATGCTTATATGGATTTTCACCTGTAAGACCACGAAAAGTAGGCAAAAGATGAATTAGTCTAGATTTAAGTTCAAAAGCAACATCTAAAGTAGGATACTCAATACAAAAAGATGATTGATCAAGATCGAGAGTATGCAGTTCTTTTAAAGTCCTATTTTTGTTTGGCACCACCATCTTCTCTTCAAGTGATGGAACAAGAGTTTCTTCTATATCTGCAGTTTTCTCTATCTCTTGAACAAAATTTAAGTCAATAGAGTGAGAAGATTAAGTTATAAAATAAAAACAAAAACAAAATAATAAATAATAAAAATAAACGAAAACAAAGAATAAACAAAACAAATAACACTCCCCGGCAACGGCGCCAAAATTTGGGAGCTGTCGTTTACACTCCTAAATTAACCTCACTTTCACTTTATAAAGTTAAACAATTAGCATAGTAGTAAGCAAGGATCGATCCCACAGAGAGTGATTTATTTTATATTTATCCTATGATTTCTAATAAAAAGGGGATTTTGAATTAATTAATTAAATTAACAAGAATAAACTAATAAGAATAAATAATGAATAAAAAGCTTCAGTTCTTCAGTTCAGTATCACCTTTTTACAATAATAGATTAATCAAGTGTAACATTATTTACCCTTCAATGAAACTAATAGTCCTAGGTAACAACAATCTTTGCTACCCGAAACTCCCCTTAGATTGTCACTCAATGAAACAAGCTCTTCACAAGATTCTAACAATTATATAACCTAGAACAAGCTCTCTAGATTTAATATAATAGCAGCATTAAGAACTAGGGAATTAGACTATTCCAAGCAACAAACACATAAGCTCGGATTGTTTAACTTGTCTTCTGATAATCATAGCAATACTCAAAAGCTTGTCCACAATCAGATATTACTAATTACTACTTGTGATTAGAAACAATATCAATTACACGTAATATTATTCCTTGATCTAGCATATGATATTTGTTAACCAACTCAATCTTGCAGAAATCATATCAGTTAAGCCAAATAGCATTCAGAAATTAAATCATATTATCAAGAATGAATTTCATGTGAGAAGGAATAAATAATGAATACTCAATTAACCACTAATTATAAATAAGGTTCAACATCCCTTAGAACTGAATAAAAAAAACTTAGCTCATGTCTTCAATCCTCCAATGTTATAGATGAGAGAATATAGTAGATAATTGAATGTGTAAAACCCTAACTAGCATCCTCTATTTATAGTGCTAGACAAAGTCCTAAATCCTATAGGAAGTAGAAATCTAAATCCTAAAAGGAATTACATATCATAACTAGTTTCCATAAAGAAATAGAATTCAATTTGGAAATAAATCTTAGTCTAAAGATATCCTAATTCTAATAGAAATATCAATCCAATTCCATGTTGAAATCTACCAAAATCTGCATTTAGAAACTTTCCAAAAATCCAAGATTTCCCAATTTTTCTGCTCAAATTCGCTGGGGCGAATTTCCATTTTTTTGCTGCAACGTCCTTTGGTAAAATGAGCATAACTTTTGATCCAGAAGGAGTTACGGGGCCTGCTACCTATCAAAATGAAGATATCGACGAGATCTACAACTTTCATTCTTTGAGATTTGACAGATTCTGGCTGGATCAAGGTCGAAATCAGCTCCAAGTAACTGCTGTGAAAATTGTAACTTCCAAACTTTGAGGTTGAACGTCCGTTTAGTAAAAATATCATAACTTTTTCATATGAACTCCGATTGGAACGATTCAAGATGTTCTGGAAAGCTAAGCAAGAGCTTTACAATAAAATCCAAGTCCCAAGCCAAGACCATGCATATAACGTAATGCTAAAAACCCTGCAATTTTCCTTTTTTCCTCATTTCAGCTCCAATTCCTCCTGAAATCATTAAACACCTTAATAAGCTCATATACACATGAAACATGCAATAAAACTAAATATAATGGAATCAAAATAAATGAATAATATGCACTCATCAATAAACTCCAAATGTTAAATCTCAAATTTAACTTTTTTATATATATACTCAAAAAGATAATTATATATAATGAAATAAAAGATTATTTGATTTTATAAACTGATGATTTGATAATGTAATTGGTTCATCAGTTTATAAAATAAAATCCTTGAAATCAACCTCGAATAATGAAACCTGCGTAGTTGATTGTGCTTCATGCCAACCTGTTTGTCAGGGTATTCCACTACCATCACCGCCACAGTCTTCAACTTATCCGCCTCTTCCACCGTCAGTAAGTCAACCATCAACTTCAACTTCTCCAACTCCTCCGCCTTTAGTTTCACCACCGTCAATAGAAATTTCTCTGGCCAAGGCCTATTACAAGAATAGGTCCTACCCTCAGTGCTACCGACTGGAACAGAATTGCCTCAGTGCTACACCTAGCAATGTGTTATGACTTGGAAGATCTAATAGAAAAAAATGTCATTAATTTCATCTTTTTAGGTGATTAATTATTTCAATCTTAGGTGTATGGTTTTAAACTTTTTAATAATTTGTTTGATAGAAAACAAGTGGTTAATTTATTTTTTTTATTTTTCGTTAGGTCACTTCTTCGTGATTGTTTCATCTATTTTTTTTCTTCAGGTAATTGTAGTATTTCTTTATCGAGCCATTTTACCTTAACAAGGATTTTGGCTCGGATATACTCAAAGAAACAAAAAAAACAACACCGTAATGAGGGAGCATCTATTCTGGGCCATTTCACCTTAACAAGGATCTTGATTTGGATATTCTCAAAGAAAAACGGAACACTGCAAGGAGAGGAAGCATCTATTCCGGGTCATTTCACCTTAACAAGGATCTTAGCTCAGATATTCTCAAAGAAAAAAGTAACACCGCAAGGAGATGAAGCATCAATTCCGGGCCATTTCACCTTAACAAGGATCTTGGCTCGGATATTTCTAAAGAAAAGAGCAACACCACAAGGAGAGGAAGCATCAATTCCGGGCCATTTCACCTTAACAATGATCTTGGCTCGAATATTCTGGCAAAGTAACATTTATTCCAATCAGTTGATTTAACGAGCAAGGAGAAGTTAAATGTAAGAGGGGAGAGCTCCTTAGGCGGCTAAACCCTACGGGCCAACCCCTAGGGGGACCAACCTAGTGGCCTCCTCCTTCACATTTTTTCGTTTTTTCTCTACACTGGTTTTTATTTGAATGGATCCTAATGCTTGTGCTCTTTAGATCTTTATGCTGAATTCTTTTTTCTTGCGGGCCCTCCCCGTTGAACATTCTGCAGACTTGGGAATAACAAAGGAGGCCCCGTTTCTCAATGATTGGGGAAGGGCTCCCCTCTTTTGGTCTTTTCGACGTCTTTTGGGAGGAAGTCTAGACTTATGACCGTACAAATCTTCCTCCGCCAGAGAAGAAAGGCTTATTTCTATATGCAACGGCTTGTGAAGGTTGGGATGACTTTTCCCATTCCTATTGCTTTCCCCGCATATGCATAGAGAAGCAAGAATACCCTTTCAGTCCCCTAATTCTCTTCTTGTCTTATTCATCTGGTCGCCTTCAAGAATGGCAGGATTGAACCGACAAGATCCTTGGAAACACTGATTATGTAGATATACTCAAGAGTGTGAGCATTTTTGTTGTGTTAAACTATGCAGAGACCTACGTATCCAACAGGACCATAACGCCCTTACTGTATTGATGTCACGATGGTGCTCCTTTACTTGCACATTCGTCACTGCCTAGGGGGGGAATGCACCTCTACGCTGGAGGATGTCTATGCCATCTACCAGTAAGCATTTTTCCCCCCTGCGTGAGTCACACCTTTGGTGAGATGATCACGCAAAATATTTTAAGTGCTAAAGTCTTGTTTCCAGTTGTTAGTGTTTATGCCCTAGAGGCCAATTATTTGATATAATTGATTAACATTTTGATATTATATTTTATTGAATAAATAAATGATTTTATTATGGTTTTATTTACTGCGTAATATAATTGTTAACATAATAAAATTCCTTAGAATAGTGATACAAATTATATAGTTTCAAGTATGTGATTTGAACAAAAGATTATATAATTACAATTAGTATCATTGTTCTTTAATGTCCCTAGTCGAGTATCATTGTTGATAAGACAACATTGATGCATTGAGACTAGTATGTGGATTGACTGATGACCAAATCTTATTGGTCATAAATATATGAGATATTAAGTCAACGCATAGGTACATGTTAGAGAACGATGTACTGGACAGACCCACCATGAGAATTCTATGTGGAGCACTATGCGAAGTGTCATTAGAAATTCTCATCGTGACAATGATGTAATGGTCCTCCGACCTGAAATCACTATATTACTACACATGAATTTATGTAATTTGATATCATCAAATGTCACCTTTAATAGGGTGGACTATAAATGTGATTATTGGGTACATCATGAATCGTTTGAGGAATATGAGTGATCTAGATGGAATTTAACCCTCCTATATATTAGGGATGCTATCCATAGGCCTCTTGATTGAGTAGGACTATGAAATGCATGGTCATTCTTAAATAGTGATTTGTTTCATATAGTCTACTCATTGATCAAGAAAACTTAGATTAAATTATGAAGAGTATGACACATTCCATGACTCGAGTTTAATCTAGGATATTAAGGTTAAAAGGATTAAATTACAATGAAACATTGGTCACGAAAAGGTTGCATAAAATTATTACTTGGGTAGCAGTGATGCATTACTAGATGCCGCTCATTGTTTATAATTTTATAATATGATTTTAAAATTATTGCTAACGTAATAATAACCTATAGAGTCACACACGTAGAACATAATTAAAAGGGAATTAATTTAAATTATAAAGATTTAAATATGTCAATATGATTGATAATATTTAAATTATGAATTTAAATTAGTAGGATAATTTATATATAAGTATATTGATTAAGTAAGACTTAATTAAGATATATATATATATATATATATATATATATATATATATATATATATATAAATTTGGATTTTATTAAATTAGGTTTTGAATAATTCCTTTTAATCGCTATATATATGATATGTAGCATCCATTTTAGGTATTATTCATTAACCAAAACCCTAGCCGCTCTTAGAGAGAGACTAGAGAGAAAACAATTTTAGAAAATCCTCATCCTTGGGGGCTAGTACCTCATTTCCTTCTTCTGCAGATTGTACGACGATTCACGGAGCGTTCGTGTGGATACCGTAGAGACGCAGTCCATTCGAATTACGTTGGAGATTTGATCACATCGTTTCGAGCTTTCTTAATCGGTATAATTTCTAACCACTGAATTAATTGTTTTTCGTATGGATCCTATTTTAGGGTTTCGAAATTGGTTTAAATTGTTCTATTTCCGCTGTGCGTTTCTGTGTTGAAACCCTTCACCAGTTTCTGAACACTTTGTGGGGCTTGATGTTTTGCAAGCCTCAAAAATGAAAGTTCTAGGAGAGGAAACCTCTAGGGGAGCAAACCCTAAAAGGGCAAGCCTTAGAGGAGCTCTCCTGGGATATTTTGAAAATCTTTGATCTAATCCCATTGTGCTCTTTTGCGATTATCGCAAATGGGGAAGCGGGTATCAAGTCTTCTTCACCACACGATGATTGTGTCAGTCTTGATGCTAGGGATTCTTTGTTTGATGTAAGCTCGAATGACCTGCTGTGGGTGATGCAGCGCTCTCTTCACGCCTTTTTACAACTTCTCCACATGACAATTTTGAGACTCCTGCTTCTTTGAGGCGAAATCCTTCTAAGACTATTGCTGATGTTCATCCTCCCAAGGAGGATTCTGCCGAGTTGGTGATTGCTCGGGATGATATTGTGGATAGTACTTTGGGTGGGTTGAATGACCTTCTATGTAAGACCCCAACTTTTATAAATAACGATTAATTTCTCTCAAAATATATTTTTGAATATTATGGTGTGAATTTGATATAATGTTATAATTATGGGTAATATTTACAAATTTTGCAAAGTAAGCAAGTGGTTATATAATATTCGATTGGTTGGGGAATATTCATTTTAACAGAAAATATTCGTACTACGACATAATCATTGATGAACCCCACAACGGAAGTATTATCGTAGTTAGAAAATGACATAATTATATTTTTATAAAAATAACGGCGAAAGTTTTACCGTTAAACTGTTGAACTACCCGGTAGTAAAAGTACAACAATACGCGTGATTGCATAGTAGCACACGGTATTGATTAATGATGCTTATATGAGAAGTCACTCAGTTATACTTAATTATTGCTATAGTAATTGTTGCATCATATCTCTCATATTATTGATTGTCACAATATTATCTGCATAATATTTTATATATTATTAAATCAATAATTGAGACGACAAAGTTATTCATATTATTATTTGTAATATTGACAATGTCTAGAAGTTCTGTCAATGAGAGGTTTGATGACCTAATTACGCGCCAATAAGGAGAAATCCTTATCGAAAAGTCTCATCTTTCCTGGGAACGATCTGGTTGTTAAATATTATGAGTTATAATATTAATGATGAATAAGTTTGTGTTGATTAAAGATGAAATTGATAGTTTCATTGTGTTGGGATTATTAGTGTTAGTGGAAATCGATATTTATTTCGATAATAATTGATGTCTAGAAGTTATATTGACCAATCGGGTAATTAATTGGATAAATGAGCAATTAATTGCTATTAATTCACATTCTTATAATTATGTGTTCACATGTGTGTACTATTGATTCAAATGTGTGTACTATTAGGGGAGGTGGTGCAAGATTGATAATACTTGCATGACTAAATTAAAAATAGAGGTATAGATGAAAGTACTATACTATAATTATTTTTCTCACATGTATAGAACTATTGATTCACATGATTGTACTATTGATTCACATGATGTACTATTAAGGGAGGTGGTGCAAGTTTGATAATACTTGCAGGACTAAATTAAAAATGAAAGAAAAGATGAAGGTATTATACTCTAATATTTTTAGCCCCAAAATGTGCAATTATCTAAACTATGTTTTCCTATAAATAGAAGCTCATTCTTCCTTCATTATCACCAATTCACTAAGACTCAAAAGAGAAATTATAGAGAGAGAAGTTATAGAGAGAAAAAAGAAGAGAAGTCTGCTACCTCATTATTCCAGTATCCAGTCTTCTTCTGAGGTAAGGGATATTTTTTTTTCAATATTCGTAGAAATAATATTTTCTTCCGTACTCTGTAGTATGTGAGTAATATTATTTCGCCTCGTATTCCTGATTATACCCTCATTCTATTAAAATATTGCTTCTATACTCTGTGAAATTAGTAGAATATCCTTGAAATTTGCGTTTCATCTATTATCTTTTTATGGAAATATTATTTTGAGCTTTCTTAATAATTATTGAACTTTCTATGCTGGAGTACTATTCATGGGTTACTATTCACCAAGTTACTATTCACTCCAATATTATTCACTCGGGTATTCAGGGCACTTTTCATACCAGAGTACTATTCATGAGTTACTATTCACGGGTTACTATTCACCCAAATATTATTGACTTAGATATTTGGGGCACTTTTCATGTCGGGGTAATATTCACGAGGTACTATTCCCGAAGTACTATTCATAGGGTACTATTCACGGGATACTATTCACCCAAAAAATATATTTCTTTTCTGTCCAAATTATTTTTGATACATAAAAATTATTCTTGAATTTTACTCCACAAAGAAGTATCATATTGACAATTTGAATATTTTTAAACTCTGGATAAATTTAAAGTCTTTAACATTTATCCTCGATTTCATTTGATTAATGCTTATATCATTGTCATCATCCTCATGTTTATATTGTGATGAAAGTCATCTTTCACTTATTTAAATAGATGGACTGTTGATTGGTATGATTATGACCAGGTATCATTCGGTATAATCATGATCTATAATATTACAAATGATGTGGTAAAAGTCCTCATTGACCTGTAATGCATTGATGGACAGTTGTTGATATGATTATGACCAGGGATTATTCGGTATAGTCATGACCATTGATGATTACATGAATATCCTTGGCCCTTAGTGCATGAATGATTCGATGATGTGGTTTATTTATAAAGCTGAGTCTCAGCAATAAAGTTAATGAAAAACTTTTTAAATCATAGAAGATAGTAGATATCATACTCTACTTGACTCTTCTAATGGAATGGTTGTTCTGCTGCAGTTAAACTTGATGTTATTTTATTTTATCAGTTTAACACTGTTGAAGGCTAATGATAATTTATTCTGTATTATCTTTGTAAGACCCCAAATTTTACGAAATGAAAGTATTCAATTTTCTTATAATTATTCTATTTAGTAAATGGTTAAATTAATAAAAGGTTAAAGTTAAGGGTGATATGTGAAATTTTTTTAAAGTAAATAAGTTGTCATAAAATAATCGGTGATAAAAGTATAGTAATACGCGTGGTTGTATAGTAGCACATGATATTGTACAGTATCTTTGATTATTGATGCTTACGTGAGAAGTCACTCAGTTTTATTCAATTATTATCATTATTAAATCAATAATTGAGACAAAAAAGTTATTCATATTATTATTTACAAATTTGACGATGTCTAGAAGTTCTGTCAAGGAGAGGTTATGTAATCTAATTGCGCGCCAATAGGGAGAAATCCTTATCGAAAAGCCCCCTCTTTACTGGGAACGATCTTGTTGTTAATATTATGAGTTATAATATTAATGATGAATGTTGTTAAAAATTAAATTTGAGCTCGGAGTTGAATTTAGAGTTGCGGACATGATATTTGAGCCCAGAACGATGAAATTAGTACAAATAGACTATAAATACAAAATTTACCTGGGTTGACTTTTTGGTCAAAAAGTAAATAGTTGACTTTTTATGAAAAAGTCAAACTTCAAAAATTCAAAAATAAAATTATTGATAAAAATATTTTCATTGTGTTGGGATTATAAGTGTTGGTGGAAATCGACAATTATTTCGATAATAATTAATTTCTGGAGGTTAAATTAACCAATCGGGTAATTAATCGGATAAATGAGTAAGTAATTGCTATTAATTCACATGCTTATAACTATTTGTTCACATGTGTGTACTATTGATTCACATGCATGTACTATTAGGGGAGGTGGTGCAAGATTGATAATACTTGCATGACTAAATTAAAAATGGAGGTATAGATGAAGGTATTATACTGTAATTATTTTTTTTCACATGTATAGAACTATTGAGTCACATGATTGTACTATTGATTCACATGATGTACTATTAGGGGAGGTGGTGCAAGTTTGATAATACTTACAGGACTAAATAAAAAATGAAGGAAAAGATGAAGGTATTATATTGTAATATTTCGAGCCCCAAAATGTGCAATTATCGAAACTATATTTTCCTATAAATAGAAGCTCATTCTTCCTTCATTCTTACCAATTCACTAAGACTCACAAGAATAATTATAGAGAGAGAGAGGCTATAGAGAGAAGCTATAGAGAGAGAAGCTATAGAGAGAAAGAAGAAGAGTATTCTGCTACTTCACTATTCCAGTATTCAGTCTTCTTCTGAGGTAAGGGGTATTATTTATTTCATATTCTGAAGAGATATTATTTTTTCGTATTCGTATGAATATTATTTTCGTTCAATATTCATAAGGAATATCATTTTCGTTCAATATTTATTATCTTCATTTAATATTCGTAAGGTATATTATTTTCGTTCAATATCCGTAAGGGATGTTATTTATTTCTTATTCGTAAGGGGTATTATTTCTTACTATTCACTCAGGTACTATTCACTCTGGGTATTATTTACGGGATACTATTCACTCAGAGTATTATTTACGGGGTACTATCCACTCGGGTATTATTCACTTGGGGGTACTATTCACGAAGCACTATTCATGAAGTACTATTCATGGGGTACTATTCACAAAGTACTATTCATGAGGTACTATTCACGAATTACTATTCACGGGGTACTATTCATGAAGTACTATTCATGGGGTACTATTTACGATGAAAAATTGATTCTTTTCTGTCCAAATTAATTTTTGAAACATGAATATTATTCTTGAATTTTACTCCATAATTGGTGATTATGTTGACAATTTAGATATTCTTGAACTCTGGATAAATTGTATTATAAATGTTTAATATTTATCATTTATCTCATTTGATTTATTCTTTATATCATTGTCATTATCATTGTGCATAGATGGACTGTTGGTTATTAGTTTTGTGCACTCGGTAGGCTAATAGGAGTATGACATGGCTATCTCCTGGGTGAAACAAAACCCCTGCTGTCTCAATATGCCAATCGGTCTCAAATGTGATACAAACCACACATACATCATGACCGAGATACCTGTAAACACTCCTACCGGATAAGTGCAGCAGTATGTAGCTGACCTTAGTGTCTCTGTGATAATCATCGGTACAATGGTATAACCCTCCCTGAGAGCTCTCACTGCCATAATGACGCGGATATCTAGCTCATCCATGTACTGCGGCATAAAGACATATGACAATACGCATAGAAGCAATACATCTAATCTGGCTGAACGCCAATGGTCCTCCGGTGTGGTGAAATCCCTTGAATGCTGTGCATAGCTGTCCTTAAAGCCAAACCTGTCAAACAGGAAATGCTGGGATATCACGTGGTCGGATGTAATCTCGTCCTGGACCACTCTACGTCTCAATCTGGTGAGGGTCATGAACTGTTTGCTCATGTCTCCAATAGCCATATGCATGCAAGGTCTGTCCAGCGGCAGTATCGTCAACCGTGCATACTCCTCCAAAGTAAGAGTCAACTCCTGGGTCCCAAATCGTAAAACCTGCCTCTCCGATACCCAGTTCTCTAGCATGCCCTCTACAAATCCTGTGGGAACCTGAAACATCAACAGGGTCATAGTATGCTGCAGCAAATCATCTACGATCACCATGTCTGATGGTGATATACTATTATACCGTGAGCGCATACCAGCTACCACCACAAATTGTGGGGTATGATTAATACGGCTAACTGTCGAAGAAGACATTTGTACAGGCCGTGTCATAAGACCATCAAGGGGTCAATGCTGAATATCTTTGGACATACGTACATATGCATAACATAATAACATGCATAATACAATAGATAGCAATATGATATACGGAATAAAAAACTGTACATACATTCCTAAGTATATCATCATCTAATACATCTCTATACAACTAAGATACAGGGAAATGGGGTGAAGCTACCCAACATACAACAGAGGTCTATCAAAAGAGATATCGAGAAATACATCAGAAAAAGTCAAGAGCATCGATGTCTACATCATCGATCCTGTCCACCTGATGTAACTCTTCCTGAGTTACTGGATCTCTATCTACATGGATGTCAAGCCAATACAAGGGAGGATCTGCGCTAACAAAACCATATGGGTCACCTAAGGGACCAACGCCAGAGCTGGAATGATCAAAAATATCTACCTCTGCAGGATCTCTGCCCAAATGCCGAATGAAAAGATGTGCCCGGTCCAACTGCCCGGTCAATCTGTCAATCTGTGTCACATGAGTCAGATCTCTAACACAGGCTAGCCAATCCGTCATCATCACAGATCCTGGAACCATATCCCCCATAAACTGTGTGGCGCAGGTCTGAGCTCCAATCGTACGAGGGATCCACCAATGCTGGAACATCTCCTGAGAACAGGGGCCCTCTGACAATGTAAAACCGTCAATCCCCAACAATGGGAGGTCAATGATGGGTGACTGCGAAATAGGTCAATAACGCCTGACAGGAGGTAAGATCGGTATACGAATCTCTCCTGTAGTGCTCCTAATAGCACGCTCTCCTAAATAGAGCTCCCATCCTCCATCTGTGAAGAGAGGAATCCTACAGGTGGAAATGACGTACTCTACTCCAGTCGGGTACCCATCCTCAAAACCAACTCCCAAATGCTCTCCAGAGTAGGGAATCCATGTGATGACATCGGTTGTCAATAGCTCCAGCTGTAGGCGACAATGAGTAAAACCCTCAGCAACAGGGACCTCCGCCAGTATGGAATGATGCCATCTCCGTCCTCGTGGATATGTGTCTAAACCTAACACGCTCACGGAACGCAAAAAAGAAAGCCTCTCATAGGCCCAAAAATGCCAACACAAAGGCAAAGATCTACTATCAGTCAACACTCTTAACATGTACACGAAAAAAGATAAGAGAAACACTCACCAGAAGAAATGGGTAGAATCCTAACCACGCCTCGATCAAGCCCTGCGATCGCATGCGCATTCCCCTGAGGAAGTAGGCAAAGGTGTAGGAACCCCAATCATACTCTCCTATACGGTCCACGTGTCTAGTGGCGCTGATCAAAGTGAAGTACATCGTAGAAGAGTTATCTGCTATGAAGCAGCCCCTAATGATCATCAGGAAAAATCGCCGGAGAATGCGATCCCTGACTCTCACATCATCGGGTATAGGTTCACTCAATAGCCCACTCATAGCATCTACGCTCAAAGGACCTGTATAAACAGTCTTGCCCTTGAGCGCTTCCGCCGGAACTCCCAACAAGGATCTGATAGCAGTAGGGGTGATATCCGCCATGCAAGGCCCCGGCTCCCCTCCAAACTCCATACATGCGATATACCGTTAATCCATCGGCGTCATCATCACCTCACAGTCCATCAAATAGAGTGACTGAGTCTGGTGAAACCACCGCTCAGACAATGCCCTGAGGTAACCCCAGGGACAGTGATGGGGTAGAATGGAGAAGAACATCCCAAATCCCCAACCATGGACGATCGCTCTGTAGTCATCATGCAAGGCCTGATACATAGAGTGGATGCTAAACCAGTTCCGTCGAGGCTGTGTGAAGCCGGGAACCTACATCAAATGCAGATCAACATCAGACTCCTTGGCTCCTCATCAATAGGAAATAAGGAAGATTAAAGATCTAACTTCATACCTCGTTTGCGTGCAGGTATACTGAAGGATGCCTACTCAAGTCACCCAGAAGATCTGGGTTCGCCACTTGAATACCTGGAAATTCCCTACGGGGAACACGTATAGGACTTATCACCGCCTCCGCCAAACGACAAGGCTGTCTAACAGAACGGCGCTGAGGCTCTTCAAAATCCCTCCTCCGTACACCAAAAGTGGTCCTGCGGGAACTACTCGGCTGATCCGGATCCATGATATCTGGACAAAAATTCTGCAAATCACCTCAGAAAGGGTGTGGTAATTTCTTACCTGGAGTCTTTTTAAAATGCATTCTATGATTACATGCATGCATGCATTGTTTTAACATACATCTATAGCAGAGTTAAAAATGCATGACTACCCAATACCTACATTTTGGGAAAATTTTGCCATAGCCCCTTTGTAAATGGGACTATCCACATGCACATAGGCATGACTAGGTGGCCATTCAGTAGCACACCTATACACAGTTATATACATCCTGCATGCATCAATACATCGCAGTAAAAAAATCCGTAAGTGTAGTATAATTACCAAGATTATTTTGCTTGTCTACCTTTACTCATTTGTCCTCAGATAGGATAAGAAATGACAGTAAAAGGTGCCAATTTGACTGTTTCAAAAGTCAAATTTTTTCACATAAATATGTTCAGCATGATTTAATACTAACATTTACTATGTTGAATATTTTTTTATCAAGTCATATCAACATGCATATTCACTACTATGTGTTTAAATGCATTTCATGCGATAAGTCATTTTCCAATGGACAGAAATTGGAAAAAAAAATACATGCATGTGTTACCAGGACAGTGAAGAACGCTTGTACGGTGGCAGAATATACAGAAAGTTGCCCGAACTTAGCAGATCTGGAGAAGAGCTCTGGGATTTCCTTCGCTTCGTAACTTGAAAATGAGTTATGAAAGCAACCAGCTGCTTATACATAGGCACGGTTGGCCGCAGGCTAACCTGCGGCTCCTGCAGGTACACCTGCGGCACTTCTACATGGGTCACACACCTCCATCTCACTCCAATTAGAGTTGCAAAGGAGATCTCATAAGCTGAAAAGGCCAAATCAGGAATAAAAGTGCTACGCGATTGAGTGAAATAGCCTGAAATCCTAGTTTCTCGTCGGTCAGAGTTAAACTCCCGTCGTCTCAAAGGTATTCGCCTAAATGCAGGGTATACTATACCAATGAGCTCAACTTTCATAGATCTTGCTCGAAAATACCCCACAAAGGTTCGATGCCATCATTTGCAGGGTCACAACCCTAAAACCTCCCCAGCGGGGGTTACAACGCAAAACCACGACATATCAAATCTCCTCGGCGGGGGTTACAACGCCGAAGATATCAACATCTACGTATCCCCGGCGGGGGTCACAACACACATCTTTCAAGCATCTACGTATCCCCGGCGGGGGTTACAACACAATGCAACCATTGATGCACACATCAATGAAGGTCAAGCAGCCTTGACATCATGTCAAGCGATGGCAAGTAAACCCATCAAAGCAATCTTCCCCAGCAAGGGCTAAAACACAATGCTACCATTGACACATACATCAATGAAGGTTAAGTAGCCTTGACAATGCATCCAGCACGTATTTATCCGGTGATACACACATCAGCGAAGATCAGTCAACCCTGATAACAATAAACTGTAGGCAGTAACTCTGACAGAATGAGGGAATATGTTATACACATCCTCAAGCAGACAAAGCTTTATCCCCACAAATCTCTTACACACAAGAGGTACCTCTATCGAATATAAGCCAGTGTCTAGGATTCAAGACTTTGGTGATAGCCCCAACATCGACATCCTTGGAGACTTGGATCGCATGTCCAAGCCATCACTGATTGTCATCCCAACAGGATTACCTGACAATCATGCATCATACATTTGCATCATATTGCTGCATATAACATCATGTTTATCTTACTTGCATTTCAAGTGTCTAGGATTCTTTATCCTATCCATGCCTTGCATTGCATGAATATGATAAAGAGGGGCATCTGTAGACACTAGAAATTTTCTGCACTCCTATAACTAATATTACAGGAGGGTAGATTCTTCTTTTGGAGATAACCCTGAAAGACAGCTTACATCCATTCTGGATACTACCAGAAGTTCAGCTCCAACCCGGAACACAAACCGGGAACATCATCTCAAACCCGAAACACACACTAGGAATGTCATTTCCAATCTCGGAGATAACCCCGAGATATGCAGATCAAAAGACCGACAATAACACAGCGACACTCAGTGCCAGTCCTAGAGACAACACTGGGAGTAGCAACCCCATCCTTGGTGATAGCCCCAAGAGATGCCATTGCAGTTCCGGCGATAACCCCGAAAATGCTTGTTTTAAACACATGTAATTAGCTTCAACTACATACATCCTGTCGAGGCAAACACACCTCAGACCCGGAGATAACAACGGGCAGACAGGAACGTCTTCAGATGACAGTGAGATATACAAACAAGCAGCAGTTCAATCTCAGATGTAACCATGAGCAACGTCTGCTTTCCGCTTAAACCGGCGATAACCCCAGTGAGGAGTCAACACGTCATCTTACTATCTCAATAAGATGATATCGTGACATACCAACAAGTAGTCCAATCACAGTTGTAACCCTGAAGAACGTCTACTTTCAACTCAAACTGGCGATAAACCCGGCGAGGAGTCAAACGTCATCTTCAACAATGGCATGTCGTCTCAATACTTCATACATATATACATCCAACAATGTCCCACAAGAATCGAGGATTGACAATCCCGAGTAACTATTATGTGTGACTGTACTTTGGATAGAATTTGAAGCTTGAAGACCATGGGCATAGACCCCTCTTCCTGACTTTTTACAACCTCTAATCCATGTCATTGGGTAACTCTCGACACAAGCGGTCCAAAGAAGGTCAGATATACCTCGTTCGGATGCTCAGATTGAAGTTCTGCAAGTTCGAGCAGATATTAAAGTGCATGACTGCACGTACTACGAGACGATGGGACCCGCGAGGCTCGGATACATTATGACCAGCCACAGGTACAACTGCGGTTGCCTCATGTGTACCTGCGGCCATCCGTCTATATATATAAGCCTTGGGGTCAGTGATTTGAGAAGAAGAAAGAAGGAAAAAGGCAAGGAAGCCCTGTCTATTTTACTCTGCATACACATCTTTTGAGTGTTTTCTCACTTTTAAACACTAGTTAGCTCACACATAACTATCTTTTACCCGGCGGGAGCTAAGTGTTTATCCCTTTAAAGTCATAGAAGTCTACTTTGGCATCCCACTGTAAGCCTTCTTATATTCTATAAAGTCTTCTTCTCATATTAGCACACATTTTTGTACACGTTGAGAGTCGTGTGAGTGTGTTTGCCCGGACTTTGCTCTGTGGTTTCATTTCTGTCTGTATATATATATATATATATATATATAACTGTTGTCAGACATATCTGATGAGCCTGGATTTACATCCAGTGCGTTTAATCGCTTTGATATATATAATTATTGTCGGACATATCCGATGAGCCTAGATTCACATCCAGTGCATTTACTGCTTTTATATATATATCTGCACATACACACACACACACACACACACACACATATATATATATATATATATATATATATATATTTACATTTTTGTCAGGCCTGGAGTTCACTTCGTGGCTTTTTACAGCTTTATTTATATTATGTCCTGCTTGGAGTTTACTTCGTGGCAGTTGATCGCTTTTACAGCTTTACTTATATTTTGTCCCGCCTGGAGTTTACTTCGTGGCGGTTGATCATGTTTATATATATATATATATATATATATATATATATATTTATAGCTTTTATATATATAATGCTTACTGCTTTTCATACAAATTGCAGTATCATGTGAGCCTAGGAATCATGTTATCACAGGTTCAGTCTACTGAATCTAGATTCGGTTCCCATGATGGACATTTTTTAGATATAAGCAGCCTGTACATTATTTTATAATGTCTGAATTTCCTTGGATGGCTGTCATGCCCATGAGGAGTTCGGCACTATTGTATATTATTTTCTCGAGAATGCTTCGCATCTCGAAAATAAAAGCAAACAAGTTGAACATTTAATAATAAAATGAAAGTATGAAAAGGTCTCAATTCCTATTGAGCACAGGGTTTGAAACACCTCTTTTACAAAACTTCATTGATATATCTTGGTTAAAACTGAATTTTCCTATAAAATTCAAACCTTGTGTATATAGGTGCGAACGAGGCCTCACACTACTTTCAAATAATTACACATTAACTCACACACACACACACACACACATTCATATAATAGTTTTTTTGAAAAGTGGCGGTCACCGTGGTAACACGGATGTCGGGGGGTTACTAACACCTTCCCTCCGCATAATCAAGCCCCCGGACCCAAAATGAATCTCGGTT
Organism: Panax japonicus; assembly: GCA_020205505.1. Classification (NCBI taxonomy): domain Eukaryota; kingdom Viridiplantae; phylum Streptophyta; class Magnoliopsida; order Apiales; family Araliaceae; genus Panax; species Panax japonicus. The sequence continues at coordinate 929,660 of CM035112.1, read as the reverse complement.
TCACAGACCCGTCTAGCAGTATCAAATCACTGGATCAATGTGCAAACCTTTTTCGGTTGCATTGGTGCAACTAGTTTAATACACCAACTGGCAACTCTTAAAGTCCAATCGTCGACATTATACATGTCGGACCTTTTTTACTTGTTTTTTCAAACAAATCTCACATTGCCATGAGAACACCAAAGAACAAGTAACGAAAAGGGACACTCAAAAATCCCGACGTCGACAACAACACAATCATTGGTGGACCCCACAACGGAATTATTGTCGGATTGAGAAAACGATAAAAATATTTTTATGCAAATAACGGCGGAAGTTTTACCATTAACTGCAGAAACACCCGATGTTAAAAGTACAGTAATATGCGTGGTTTCATAGTAGCACACGGTATTGATTATTAATTCTCATGTGAGAAGTCACTCAGTTTTGTTTAATTATTGCTATAGTAATTATTGCATAGTATCTCACGTTATTTGATTCAATTATTGTCGATATTTTATATATTATTAAATCAATAATTGAAATGACAAAGTTATTAATATTATAAATTGTAATATTAACGATTCCTAGAAGTTCTGCTAAGGAGAGGTTTGGTCACCTAATTACGCGCCAATAGGGAGAAATCCTTATTGGAAAGCCCCCTCTTTCCTGGGAACGACCTGGTCGATTAATATTGTGAATTGTAATAAAGATGATAAATGTTGTTAAAATTATTAAGGTGATTTTTATGAATTTTTGCTTATTTTATGGATCCCTATTTACCCATTTTTCAAAATAATCGGTAGAAAATTATTTAAAGGTGGGGCCCACATGTGGGGCCCATAAGTGTTGGAGAATTGATTTTTGAAATGGGGGTGAGAGGGAGTTACGTATAGGGGAAGGAATTGTTATATATGTATATGATGTGTATATATTTATATTATATGTGTGAATGAAAAATGGTGGAGGAAAAGAAAGAGTGAAAGTGATAGTGTGATAGTGATGTGTAAGAGTGTAGTGAATTTGATTATTGGGTGGGTGATAGTGATGTGTAAGAGTGTAGTGTACTTCAAATGTTAATATTATTATTTACAATATTAAAGATATCTAGAAGTTCTGTCAATGAGAGGTTTGGTCACCTAATTGCGCGCCAATAGGGAGAAATCCTTATTGGAAAGCCCCCTCTTTCCTGGGAACGATCTGGTCGATTAATTTTGTGAATTATAATAATGATGATAAATGTTATTAAATATATTGAGGTGTCTTTTTATGAAGTCACGAAAGTTTATATATATATATATATATATATATATATATATATATATATAAATTTTTTTTATTAGTATTATTAATGTAATAAAACAGAAAAGATTTTTATATAAAATAGAATACTTTTATAAATTTATTTGTTTTATTAGACAATAATTAGAATATAATATATTTTATTATGCATAGTATTTGTATAGTACCTGCATAGTGTTTGCATAGTAATTTTTTTTTATATACAATAGAATAATTTTATAAAGTTAATTGTTTTATTAGATTTTAAATAAAATATATTATATTATATTATATTATATTATATTATATTATATTATATTATATTATATTATATTATATTATATTATATTATATTATATCCTTTCTATTTTTCTATAAATAGGATGCTTAGTTAGAATTGAAATCACACCAAAAATTCAGAGAATTCTCTTCTATAATCTTGAGCGTATTTCTTTAGAGTTTTAAGAAGCTTTGAGTGTAGTGCAAGTTTTCTTCAAGTATATCCTCGCCCTACCCGTCGGAGTACTATTCTTTATAAGGTAAGGGGTATTATTTCTTTCATATTCATGAAGATAACTTATGTTATTCCATTCTTTATTATTTTGTTGGAATAACCTGTATATGCGAAGTACCGCATACATGGTAAAATTCTTCTGTTATTCCATTCCTTATTATTTTGTTGGAATAACCTGTATATGCGAAGTACCGCATACATGGTGAAATTCTTCTGTTATTCTATTCCTTATTATTATGTTGGAATAACCTGTATATGTGAAGTACCGCATACATGGTGAAATTCTTCTGTTATTCCATTCTTTATTATTCTGTTGGAATATCCTGTCTGTGCGTATTACGCATGACCTGGTTCCATTATTTTTTATTCTATTAGAATAAAATGTCTGTGCGGTCTATCGCATGCCTGATGAAATCTTTTTTTATTCCATTCTCTATTATTCTGTTGGAATATCCTATTTGTGTGTTTACGCATGACCTGGTTCCATTATTTATTATTTTGTTGGAATATCCTATCTGTGCGTTTACACATGACCTGGTTCCATTATTTATTATTCTGTTGGAATAACTTATCTATGCGGTCTATCGCATGGATGGTGAATTCTTCTGTTATTCTATTCTTTATTATTCTGTTGGAATAATCTGTCTATGTGGATTACCACATGCATGGTGAATGACCCTTCGTATTCATTTCTTATTAAATTGTGGAAATGATCTGTCTACGTGGATTACCGCATGGCGGGTGAAAATCCATTACAGTTTCATATATTCTATGATACTCATTTGGTTAAAATTTTGGCTTCTATACTCCATGAAATTAGTAAAATATCCTTGATATTTGCGCTTCATCCAGTATCTTTTCATGGAAATATTCTTTTGAGCATTCTTGAATTTTACTCCACAAAGAAGTATCATGTTGACAATTTGGACATTATTGAGTTCAGGATAAATTAACTTATAAATCTTTAAAATTTATTCTTGAACTTGTTTTATTGAATTATTATGTCATTGTCATCATCCTCATGCTTATATTGTGATGAAAGTCATCTTTGGCTTACGTGCATAGATGGACTTGATATGATTATGACTAGGGATTATTCGGTATAATCATGACCTGTAATGTTATAAATGATGTGGTAAAAGTCCTCAGTGGCCTGTAGTGTATTAACAGACATTTTTTGGTATGATTATGACCAAGGATTATTCGGTATAGTCATGACCATTGATAATTTAATGAATATCCTTAGCCCGTAAAGCAGGGATGACTCGATGATGTGGTTTATTTATTAAGCTGAGTCTCAGTGATAAAAATTGATGAAAACATTTTAAATCATAGAAGATAGTAGATATCATGTTCTTCTTGATTCTTCTAATGGATTGCTTATTCCGCTGCAGTTAAACTTGATGTCTATTGTATTTTATCAAGTTAACATTATTGAAGACTAATGATAATTTATTCTGCATTATCTTAGTCATAATATTTCTAACTGGGCTAGTTGAGCTTACCCCTTTCTTTCACTGTTCTCTTCAGGAAATGAGAACATAGCCGGGACTAGTCGGGGAACGGAGTGACGGTCCAGATAATAGTATTAGTAGTCCTCACTATTCTGTTAAATAGTGTGACAATAAATGTATTGAGGACTCCTTTGAGTGTGGATATTGTCTTGATGACAATATTCTTATTAAAACTCTCAATTTATGTTTTGTCGTATTTTACACGACTGTCGTATAATTAGTTTGTGTTTGTATTCAGTACCTTGTATCTGACGACCCAAGATGGGTGATGTATACCTATTTTGGGGGCGTCACAGTGTGAGAAATTATAGGAAAGACCAATGATAGTTTTAGAACACGTACAACTCCAACAACTGCAATCATCCTAACTTCAGTTGGTCAAATAATCAAGGAAATCAACAGAATCAGTTTCAGCCGAATAATCAGTTTCAGTCACAGCCAGCGCAGCAACAGTTTACACCAAGACCACCTTTTCCACCGGGGTTTTCTCAACAACAACATCATACTCCATCTGCACCTTATCAAGAAAAGAAATCAAAAATGGAGGTGATGATGATGAAATACATGGCAAACATAGAGGTAATGATCAAAAGGCCAGCAGTGGCTATTAAAAATCTGGAAACTCAAATGGGGCAAATGGCGAACATGCTTAACAACAGGCCCCAAGGTTCATTGCCAAGCACTACGGAAGAAAATCCACGAATAGAAGCGAAAGAACAGTTTCAAGCAATCACATTAAGGTCTGGGAAAAAGATTGCAGAAACTGAGCATGGCGCGGTCGCGTCATGTTATACTGAGGAAGCCGTGCGGCCGCGCGAGGAGGAAACTGTGTCTGCTGAGAAATTGAATAAGGAGGATTCTGAGTTGCATCAAGTAAAGAATGGTAAAGCAGGTTCAGATGAGAAGCCTAAGAGTACAATACCACTAGTTCACCCTCCGGTTCCGTATCCATAGAGATTGAATAAGCAGATGGAAGATAAGCAGTTCAGCAAATTTTTGGAGGTCTTTAAAAGCTGCAGATCAACATACCTTTCGCTGAGGCATTGGAAAAAATTCCAAGTTATGAAAATTTCATGAAGGGTATATTGTCAAGGAAGAGGAGATTAGAAAAGTTTGAGACATTGGCCTTGACAGAGGAGTGCAGTGCAGTGCTTCAGCGTAAATTACCTCCAAAGTTGAAAGATCTGGGCAATTTCACAATTCCATTTACGATCGAAAATATGAGCTTCGATAAATGTCTGTGTGATCTTGGGGAAAGTATCAATTTTATACCCTTGTTAGTGTTCAACCAGTTGGGATTGCCGGCTCCAAGGCCGACAAACATTTCCTTGCAGCTAGCTGACAGATCCATTACGTATCCACGGGGAATTGTTGAAGATGTATTGGTGAAAGTGGACAAATTTATCTTTTTGACTGACTTCATCATTTTGGATTACAAGGAAGATAAAAGTATACCAATCATATTGGGGAGATCATTCTTAGCAACAGGAAGGACTTTGATAGACGTGCAGAAAGGAGAACTCACTATGCGTGTATATGATCAGGAGGTTACCTTTAATGTCTTCAAGGCAATGAAGTTCCCAACAGATGAAGAAGAATGTTTCCGGGTTGATTTGGTGGATCGGGTCTTAAATGATGAAGTAGAGAGTCTAGTGGATTATAAACCATTGAGTAGTGTCATTGTTGAAAATTCAGAATTAGAGGTTGAGGAATTCGACGAACTTGTGAAATATCTGGATACCACTCCACAATTCAGAAAATTGTATTATAAATGTTTAATATCTGGATAAATTGTATTATAAATGTTTAATATTTATCCTTTATCTCATTTGATTCATTCTTTATATCATTGTCATGGTCCTCATGCTTATATTGAATTAAAAGTCATCTTTAGCCCGTAGTGCATAGATGGACTGTTGGTTATTTTTTTTACAGTTGTATATCTTTGGCCTGTAGTGCAAATAAGAACTTTTGATTGATATCTTTGGTCGTAATGCAAAGATGAACTGTTGATTAATAGATTTGGCCCGTAGTGTAAAGATGGACAGGTGTATGACATGATCATGACCACTGGTGATACTAATGAATATCCTTGGCCGCAGTGCAGGGATAATTCGATGATGTCATTGGCAGGATCATGACCATTAGTTAACAATTGAATGTCTTTGGCTGTAGTGCACTAACAGGCAATGGATGGGTATGATCATGACCATTGGTTTTATAGTTGAATATCTTTGGCCCGTAGTGCAAAGGTAGACAACTGATTGGTATGATCATTGTTATTACATTTGAATATCTTTAGCCTTTGGGGTAAGGATATTGAGTAAACATTCTATTAAGCCTTTGTGGCAAGGAGAAACTGTTGATTTACATGATTATAAATATGAATTGTGGATTTAACTATAATCTTTCGTGGTTTAGGTGTAGACAGGTGATGAGAGTTCTTTTTGTCTTGGGTATAACAAAGAACTGTTGATGAGTATTGCAGAAATGAAATATTAAAGATGGACTTTTAATATAGAGGAGATAGTAGACGTTATGTTCTACTTGACTCTTCTAATGGATTGCTTGTTCTGCTGCAGTTAGACTTGATGTTTATTGTATTTTATCAGTTTAACACTGTTGAAGGCTAATGATAATTTATTTTGAATTATCTTAGTCATAATATTTCTTACTGGGCTAGTTAAGCTCACCCTTTTCTTTCACTATTCTCTTCAGGATATGAGAATATAGCTGGGACGAGTCGGGGAATGGAGTGATGGTCCGAGATGATGGCTATAGTAGTCCTCACTATTTTTATAAAATAGTGTGATAATAATTGTAATGAGGACTCCATTGAGTGTGGATATTGTCTAGAAGGCAATATTCGTGTTTAAACTCTCATCTATGTTTTGTCGTATTTTGCACGACAGTTATATAATTAAATTTGTAGTTGAGTTCTGTACCATGTATCTGGCGACCCAAGATGTGTGATGTATACCTGTTTTGGGAGCGTTACAATCTTAGTCATAATATTTCTTACTGTGCTAGTTGAGCTCACCCTTTTGCTTTCATTGTTCTCTTCAGGAAATGAGAACGTAGCCGGGACTAGTCGGGGAACGGAGTGATGGTCCAGATGGTTGCATTAGTAGTCTTCACTATTCTATAAAATAGTGTGATAATAAATGTATTGAGGACTCTATTTGTGATAATAACTCTCAGCTCATGTTGTACAATTAAGTTTGTATTTGTATTCAATACCATGTATTTGTCGACCTAAGATAGGTGATGTATACCTATTTTGGGGGCGTCACAGTTGGTATCAAAACTTAGGGATTTGATCCCTGGCAGAGATGTGAGACAAGAACTAGGAGGGGAGAGACGGGGAATTCCTTCGCTAGTACGACCTACTTAAGTTATTTGGTATTTAATTGGTCGGTTAGAGTATAGGGATAATATGTGACATGTTAATTAACCCTTGTTTTGTGGCAGTGTTTGAAAATGGCATCTAACAATGTTGAATGAAGAACATGAGATCGTTGAGTCACCAACGATCAATACCTAGGATAATGTGCAACAAGAAAACAATAATCCTCACGTAAACAACAACACTGAACAAATTATGAACAATGGGATGTTCAGAGGCTTTATGCAATTCATTCAACATCAGGAGAGAGTGGCTCCTATTCAAAATGCAGGTGGAAACACTGGCAACTCTCGGATGGTCACCGCTAAGCAGTTCAAGGAGCTGGGACCACCAGAGTTTTTGGGAGAGCCAAACCACTTAAGGAGGAGACGTGGATAAAGTATATCACCAAGATATTTGATGTCTTGGGATGCTCCGAGGAGCACAAGGTTCCCTTTGCCACCTTCATATTGCGAGGAGAGGCAGATTACTGGTGGGAATCTATAAAGCATACTCAGCCTTTCGCACTAAAGATGTCTTGGGAGAAGTTCCAAGAACTGTTCAACGACAAGTACTTTCCCGAAAAGTATTCGTCACATGAAGGAGGTATAGTTCATCAAACTAGAGCAAAAATATATGACCGTGTCGCAGTGCGAAGCTAAGTTTGCCGAGTTATCCCGGTTTGCGTCACACTTGGTTGATAATGAGGAGAGAATGATGCGGATGTTTCTAGGAGGCTTGAAACCTGAGATACGTCAATATCTTATCTCTCACAAAATGTGTTTGTATTCAGATGTTGTAAATAGGGCTCAGTTATTAGAGCACGATAATGAGTCAACCCAACCAAGAGAGAGCAGTCGACAAGTCGATAATACCAGTGGTAGCAGTCATCAAAGCGGTGACAACAAACGTGGAGAGAATCAACATGCAAGAAATGGTAACCACTTCGGTGGTAATCATGGACAAGATATTAAAAGTGGAAGTTTCAAGAAGAGGATATTCAATAATGATGGAAAGACGTCAGCACCAGCACCTACTGTTAAGGAAGGAGAACGACCGCCGGTCGTATGTTACAAATACAGAGGGGAGGGACACATCAGTCCAAACTGTACGCAGCAGTCCAAAGCATATTACAATTGTGGTAGAGAAGGTCACCTAGCCCGATTTTATCGTGTACCAAATTCAAGTCCAACTGGGATGGAGGCATTAAATGCCGTCCCAGACAGGACAAAACAGGTAGTTCAAGGGAGAGCATTTGTCGTAACCTCCCAAAAAGCATGGAATCCGAACGAGGTGATCAAGGGTAAGCTAATCATAAACTCTAGCGGAGTCTATACCTTATTTGATATCGGTTCTACCCATTCTTTTATTTCTCCTACATGTGCTCAACGTTTAAATTTGACTCTGGAGAAATTAGACTTTGATTTATCTGTTGAAACTCCGTTGGGAGAAACCTTCATTACATCCACTATTTATAAGTCTAGTTTGATTCAAATCGGTAACCGCACGTTACCTATCGATCTCATTTCTTTGAAAATACTTGCATTTGATGTGATTTTAGGGATTGATTGGTTAACTACTCATCATGCTAAAATCGATTTTTTTCGTAAGGTTGTTAGCTTTCATATTCCTAACCAACCTATTATGCGAATTCAAGCAACCAAACCACTAAAGTCAATCACTGTCATATACGTTTAATGGTATAATATTAATCTTCAACAGCTACCACGTTCTCTCTTCCACGATGATATTGAATGGTATAATAGTAATCTTCAAAAGCTCGAGCCAACGTCTTTGACGCATTATACGTTCGTTTTGGTTAAAGAAATATTTAACGGTTGAAGAAATGGGTTTTGTACTGGGGTCAGTACAAAATTCGATTTCACTCTCTGGGGTAGGCCAAGAAGTCTTCAGAAATACGTCAAGAAATTTATTAACGATAGAAATATCATTCAAAACTAAGACTCTCATCCAAGACTTGGATAACACGTCACATTGATACCTATCAACTTGCCATCGTCATCCACAACGTCCCCCACGGAAAGTCTGGCTTCGGTGCATTCCACACAAGGAAGTCAACAATGAAAGGATCCAGGCTCTTTACTTATGGCTTGATATAACAGTGATTTACTTTAGTGGTTTGGTTGCTTGAATTCGCATAACAGGTTGGTTAGGAATATAAAAGCTAACAACCTTACGAAAAGCATGATGAGTAGTTAACCAATCGATTCCTAAAATCACATCAAAGCAAGTATTTTCAAAGAGATAAGATCGACAAGTAACGTGAAAGTGTCGATTTGAATCAAACAAGATTTATAAACAGTGAATGTAACGAAGGTTTCTCCTAAAAGAGTTTCAACAGATAAGTCAAAGTCTAATTTCTTAAGAGCCAAGTTCAAATATTAAACATAACTAGGTGAAATAAAAGAGTGGGTAGAATCGGTATCGAATAAGGTATAGACTTCGCAAGAGTTTATAATTAACTTACCCTTAATAACTTCGTTTGGGTTCCTCGATAAACGCTCTCACTTAAACTACTAAATTTTGACTTGCTATATAGTACGTTCCACCCTTCATTGCTTCGTCACATTCCTAATCCATGATTTGAATCATTATTCTCTGATCCATATCGAATTGGGGTTGACCGCTCTGCACATGCTAATTCCGAATTCGATGTTGGATTCTCCCAATTGCTGTCCAAAAAGAAAAATCCATTTCATCTATTTTGGCCTTATTGAATCGGACGTCTTTTTCTATAATATCTACGCGTCGTGCAGCTTTTACCCATGCATCATCTATTTTCCTTCGTTCAATTGTTTCTTCTTTCATCAGAACTTTAATCATAGCATTCTTAGATTCCAGCTCTAATATCTTATACTCTGCCAAAGAGTGCTTCTGTTCAAGCATCGCACATCGGGTAACACAATTTTGAATTGTTACATCTCTTTGCTCCACGACCGCCTGCCGTTCTTCAGCCTGCTCTTCTAACTCATGAACACGATTTTGTAATTCTAAATTTATATCATAAAATCCTTCTAATAAATTTTCCTCAGCTTCCTCTTCTTCCTCTTCTTCCTCACTCTCATCTGCTACCTCTATAACTAGCCCGGGTGCAACTATTAGTTCTTCACTCACCACATAGATATCTCTGATTTCTTCTCCGTCTGACATCACATTAATCTGGTTAATGATTAAAGGTGTCTCAACGGTCTCATTCACTCCATTATTAACATTTTCAGCTGCCATTTTCAAACATTTCCACAAAACAAGGGTAATTAACATGTCACATATTATCAATATACTCTGATCGACCAATTAAATACCAAATAAACTTAGGTAGGTCATACTAGCGAAGGAATTTCCCGTCTCTCCCCTCCTAGTTCTTATCTCACATCTCAGTCAAGGATCATATTTCTAAGCTTTGATACCAAATTTGACGCCCCCAAAATAGGTATACATCACCCATCTTGAGTCGCCAAATACATAATACAAAAATACAAATACAACTTAATAATACAACTGTCGTGTAAAATACGACAAAACATAAACTGAGAGTTTTAATAAGAATATTGTCATCTAGACAATATCCACACTCAATGGAGTCCTCATTACATTTATTGTCACGCTATTTAACAAAATAGCGAGGACTACTAATGCTATCATCTGGACCGTCACTCCGTTCCCCGACTCGTCCCAACTATATTCTCATTTCTTGAAGAGAACAGTGAAACAAAGGGTGAGCTCAACTAGCCCAGTAAGAAATATTATAACTAAGATAATGCAGAATAAATTATCATTAGTCTTTAACAATGTTAAACTGATAAAATACAATAGACATCAAGTTTAACTGCAGCGGAACAAGCAATCCATTAGAAGAGTCAAGTAGAGCATAAAATCTACTATCTTCTATAATTTAAAAAGATTTTCATAAACTTTATCGCTGAGACTCAGCTTAATAAATAAATCACATCATCCCTGCACCACGACAAAGGATATTCATGTAATCATCAATGGTCATGATTATACATAATAATTCCCGGTCATAATCATACCAACAACTGTCTACCAATGAACTACAAGCCAATGAGAACTTTTACCACATTATTCATTACATTACGGTCATAATTATACCGAATAATTCTCGATCATAATCATACCAAGTCCATCTCTACACGTAAGCCAAAGATGACTTTCATCACAATATAAGCATGAGGATGATGACAATAATATAAGTATTAATCATACAAAAATAAGGATAAATATTAAAGACTTTAAATTTATCCAAATATTATCCACCACTTAAATAACTCATAATCTAATATTGTTAATATTATAACAATATTTTAATCACTTCTTAAACTTATAAATAATTTAATTTTATTATTTACATTTTACCAAATAATGCATTTAATCATTCAAAAATGCCATACTCATAAAATTTCATCATAAATGATCAAATCACTTATCAAAAATCTGCATATACCTTATATAGGATTTTCAAGCCCTAAAATCATATTTACCAATTCTTCAACTTCACATAACATATTTAACTCATATGTTTGAAATTAGACCATTTTCATGAAAAATTACCAAATCAACTTATTATTTTTCTATCCTTTGTCCAAACATATATACATATATTTCATACACAACAAGTATTTTTTTTATAATTTTTCAACTCTCTTAAGTATTTTTCAAAAATCAATTTCTAATTAATTCCTTAAGAAATTAGCTACCTCAAGTTTAACTCCAAAAATTCCCGAATCTTGGCAGGATCTTACATATGTTAACATGAGCTTCCAGTTTAAATTTTATGGTCATCGGAGTTATAGAACTACGATTATAGCGTTTTTCGTCAGAAAAACCTAAATATTGAAATGGACATAACTTGCTCATTTTAAGTCAGAATGAGCTCATTTTTGGATAGGAGGTACTTTATACCATTTATTTCCATGTCCCAAAAGGCTGAAATTTTTCTCACAAATTAAGTGGCCGAAAATGCCCTTTTAAATTTATGGGCAGTAGCTTTTTTTGGTACTTTGCAGCTTTTGACTTATTTGCTAAAATCAGCCCACGCGAAAATCTACAATACCTTTTCCAGTGATTCCACTTGGATAAGTTAGAAAACTCATAGATCTAACTCTAAAACTTCACCACACTCAAAAATTTGAAATATAATAGGAGATATGGTCAATTGAATTTCATGTTCCATTTTCACTAAAAATTTGATTTTCAACTCTTTGTAATTTCTAAGAAACTTACATGTTTTCTCATAATAACCAACATAACTCATCATAACACTTACTAATACTACATATACCCATGATTTTCATCAGTCTAATGCTTTTATTATGACTTTTTATCATAATCAACAGTCCAATACTTATATTATGACTTTCATCATAATCCACGTAAACAGATCATTTCCACAATGTAATAAGAAATGAATATAAAGGATCATTCACCATGCATGTGGTAATCCACATATACAGGTTATTCCAACAGAAAAATAAAGAATGGAATAATAGAAGAATTCACCATGCATGCGATAGACCGCACAGACAGGTTATTCTCAACAGAATAATAAAGAACTGAACCAGGTCAGGCATAATTCGCACCGACATGATATTCCAACAGAATAATAAAGAACGGAACCAGGTCAGGCGTAATCCGCACCGACGGGATATTCCAACAGAATAATAAATAATGGAATAACAACAGAATTCACCATGAATGCGATAGAGCACACAGACAGATTATTCCAACAGAACAATAAATAATGGAACCAGGTCATGCGTAAACGCACAGACAGGATATTCCGACAAAATAATAAAGAATGGAATAATAGAAGAATTTCAACGTGTATGCGGTACTTCGCATAGACAGGTTATTCCAACATAATAATAAAGAATGGAATAACAGAATAATTTCAACATGTATGCGGTACTTCGCATAGACAGGTTATTCCAACATAATAATAAAGAATGGAATAACAGAAGAATTTCACCATGTATATATACGGTAGTCCGCGTATACAGATTATTCCAACAGAATAATAAAGAATGGAATAACAATAGCTCTCTTCATGAATACGAAAGAAATAATACCCCTTACGAGTACAACAAATAATATCTCTTACCTTATAGAGAAGAGTACTTCGACGAGTAGGGCGGGGATATACTTAAAGAAAACTTGCACTACGCTCAAAGCTTTCTTAAACTCTAAAGAAATACGCTCAAGATTATAGAAGAGAATTCTCTGAATTTATGGTGTGATTTCAATTCTAACTAAACGTCCTATTTATAGGAAAATAGAAAGGATACTATACAATAAAATAAATATATATATATATATATATATATATATATATATATATATTATTTAATATCTTATAAAACGATTAACTTTATAAAAGTATTCTATTTTATATAAAAAGAGTTTACTGTGCAAACACTATACAGGTACAATGCAAACACTATGCATAATAAAATATATTATATTCTAATTATTGTCTAATAAAATAAATAACTTTATAAAAGTATTCTGTTTTATATAAAAAGATTTTACTATGCAAAATATTATGCAGGCACTATACAAATACTATGCATAATAAAATATAATATATTCTAATTATTGTCTAATAAAACAAATAACTTTATAAAAGTATTCTGTTTTATATAAAAAGCTTTTTTTGTTTTATTACATTAATAATACTAATGAATATATATATATATATATAAACTTCCATGACTTCATAAAAATACACCTCAATATATTTAACAATATTTATCATCATTATTATAATTCACAATATTAATCGGTCAGGTCGTTCCCAGGAAAGAGGGGGCTTTCCAATAAGGATTTCTCCCAATTGGCGCACCTTCTAGACATCGTTAATATTACAAATAATAATATTAATAACTTTGTTATCTCAATTATTGATTTAATAATCTATAAAATATCGACAATAATTAATTTAAATAACGTGAGATACTATGCAACAATTACTGTAGCAATATTTGAACAAAACTGAGTGACTTCTCACGTAAGCATCAATACCGTATGCTTCTATGCAACCACGCGTATTACTGTATTTTTACTACTGAGTAGTTCAACAGTTTTAACGGTAAAACTTTCGCCGTTATTTTCATAAAAATATTTTTGTCGTTTTCTCAATCCGATAATAATTTCGTTGTGGGGTCCACCAATGATTGTGCCGTCGTACGAATATTTCCCGACAAAAAGAATATTCCCCGACCAAACGAATATTATACAACAACTTGCATACTTTTTAAAATTTATAAATATTACCCACAACTATAACATTATCTCAAATTCACACCATAATTTTGAAAAAATATTTCGAGAAATTCAAATCTTTATTCATAAAATTTGGGGTCTCACACTTTTCATGCCGGAGTACTATTCACGAGTTACTATTCACGGGTTACTATTCACCCAGTTATTATTCACCCGAATATTATTCATTCGGGTATTTGGGGCACTTTTCATGTCGGGATACTATTCACGAGATACTATTCTCGAAGTACTATTCATAAGGTACTATTCACGGGGTACTATTCACCCAAAAAATATATTTCTTTTCTGTCCAAATTATTTTTGATACATGAAAATTTTTCTTGAATTTTACTCCACAAAGCAGTATCATGTTGACAATTTGGATATTTTTAAACTCTAGATAAATTTAAAGTCTTTAACATTTATCCTCAATTTTGTTTAATTAATGCTTATATCATTGTCATCATCCTCATGCTTATATTGTGATGAAAGTCATCTTTGGCTTACGTTCATAGATGGACTGTTGATTGGTATGATTATGACCAAGGATCATTCGGTATAATCATGACCTGTAATGTTACAAATTATGTGGTAAAAGTCCTCATTGGCCTGTAGTGCATTAATGGATAGTTGTTGGTATGATTATGACTAGGGATTATTCGGTATAGTCATGACCATTGATGATTACATGAATATCCTTGGCCCGTAGTGTAAAGATCAAAAAATTTGTAATTTAATTTAAATATTTATGGAATTAAATAAATATTTTAAATAATTTATTTATTGAGGAAAATAAATAATTGATGAGTTGTGGTGAATCAATTTAGTAACTAAATTAATTAGTTAAATTAAGTAATGATAATTTTATTTGATGAATTTAATTTAAGGAAATAATTAAATTAAATCAATTGCTTAATATTTAAGAAGATAATTAAATTAAATGAATTATTTAATTTAAAGGAAATAAATAAATTAAATAAAGTGAGGTTTCTAATTTATTAATTAAATTAGATATATAATTATTTATTAATTATAGGTATAATGATAATAAGATTTTTATTATTATTATAAGTTATTTAAATTAGCTAAACTAAAGTTATTTAAAATTAACAAAAGTAAGGTGTGACATTTGTAACTATATAATATAAATATTATTGAAATAATCTAGTTTATGGAGTTATATGGTAGCCAAACAAGGCCTTATGGCCTTTGGCTTGTTTAAGCTGACGCCTGTTTGGGTTTTAAAACTGAAGTACGTGGGTAGCTTCAGTTTATTTTACGCGTCTATTTCCTAAGACTAGCGCTCAGTTGGGTTATCTCTTATTTCACGTATTTTGTCTAAGGCTAAAGAATAGAGTATTGAGAGAGAGCTTGGTAGGAGGAGAGAAAAACTCTATAAATTTTGCTAAGGAGTTGGAGTATTAAGTTCCTTATCATTCTTCTTGCCAACAATCAAGGGTTTAAGGTATAAATTTCTTCTAATTTATATGTTTTGATTTCTTTGTGGTTATTTCCTAAAAATTTATAGTTATGATTGGATTGATATATACTTGTATATATGGATTTTAAACTGATAATCATCATATATGATTGATAATTGTTGGTCAAATTCATGAGAAAGTGGTGTGTAGAAAGAAAATGAAATATCAGTGTTCATATTTGAAAAATGGCCTTAGAAGGTACCAAATTTTGTGCTTTACATGTGATGTAATCTTCAATTTGATGTGGGATTGTGTTAATAGAATAAAAAATGAAAACAACGTAGTTTAAATCATGTTAATTGATTAAGAAATGAATTCGTTGTAATCGAATTCGCTAAAAGAGTCAAAATGGAAGAAATTTGGAAAATTATAGTTTTGATTCTTCAAATTCGTGTATATGTGATGTTTTTATGGTGTTTAGCATGTGTAACTATAATATTACAAAGTTTTAGATGTTGAAGCTGGGTGAATTTCAGTGGAATTGGGATTTTTGGCCAGAACAGAGTCTGATTTCGAGTTTCTGCAAAACTGAAACTGATGCATCGTGCGGGCGCGCTGTCTGGCGCGCTGTTGTCGCGCGGGTGCACTGTATCATGGTGCGGGCGCGCTGCTGCTGCGCGGGTGCGCTGCTGCCACATGGGCGCGCTGTAAACAGTGTAAAAACTGGCGCGGCCGCGCCAGTGGTCAGTCAGACCTAGTGTTGAGCTATTAACAGCATAGCTTGGAAATTTTTAACCTAAATTATTTGATGATTGTAGAGGAACCTAAAATGTGTTATAAGTTATAACAACATGTTGTAATCATAACGTTGAAACTATAGATTATGAATTGGTAAGTTATGTGATGAAGCAAATGTGATGTTTTTCAAAAGTTAAAAATAAATGATAAGGTTTATGTTAGTTTGTAGTGAGATTTTAGATTCGTTAAGGATGTTTAGCAACATGATTATACATTAGGATAAAGTTATGATTTAAATGGTGGGTTAAACCCATAAAGCTAATATTAATAGAACTAATTGTTATTGCGATTTCAATAATATGTGTAGGGTAATTGGCGAAGATTATTATACTTGTGTAGCTTATATACAAGGCAAGTTCCCTAACCTATGCTACCTTATTATTCAGCAAGGTTTAACTATCGTTGTTATGTTATACTTGTGCAAGATTTTTATTCCTAGATTATGATTATATAAGTTCCTAAATTCTATGTTAAATTTCAACAAGCCTATTGATTCTATCTTGTGTATGATTGTACAAGCTCTTGTAACCTAATTCGTTACATAGAGCAAGTATTACTTTCCTTATTATTATTTGAAGCGTATATTGTTCTAATACATTGATTCAAAGGAGATCGTTCTAACTCTTCTGAATATAGCGCGTTACATGTATATCATGTTTACTCAATTACATATTGTTGTTATTCAACCTTTGACTTTGATAACCTTGTTCAAAGCTTTATTGTTGTATTAAACCTTCAAGTAGTAAGCAAACCTTTATTGATTGAATTAATCTACAATCGAACAGTGTTCTAAAATTCTAGAAACACTAATAAGTTAGTTCTGAGCTAAACTTTCTTTAGTGCAGAAATTCTAAATTCAAGCTGAGACGAACAACCCTAGCATAGGGGATTTTGTACGTGTAACGTTTAGATGTTTATGCACAATACATGATACAAAGGGCTGATCCCCCTAAGTACGTTAAGAAGGGTCTGTATAGTCTAAATGATTGTTAAGGTTGAGGTAATAATACCTAAATACCAGAGACATAGTTCGTGGTCTTAAGACCCTCAGAAATTGATTTCGAACTTGTTTTCTATTTTTGATTCGTAGAACAAGTTCATTATAGTTCAACATTCATTGTTCATTCTCATGTTGTTATCATTGCTACTTCTTATATCAGTGAGCAATTGTTTGCTCACTCTTGCATTTAACACTGCAGCTAAAGTAGAGAAAGTCGATGAGCCATCTACTAGCAAAGGAAAGGGCAAGATGTCCAAGTGTTGAAGACTTATGAGAATTTCTATTTTAATGAATTATGTTAATGACTTGTTTTACTATATGATGTATTCCGTAAATTTATGTAATAAATTTAAGGTTATATTACCTGGGATTTAATTTGAGATTATGATGTAACCCTTTAATGGGAAGGATTATTGTTTAAGTTATTTAAATTATGTCTTTATCCTTTAAAATGGATAGTTAGATGTAATATTTTGGATAGTGAACACCTTGGAGTACCTGGATTTGGGGGTGTCACAGGTTGGTATCAGAGCTTTAGGTTATGAACCTTAGGTGGGGAAACCTTAGCAAGTAACCTTTAAGGAGACAGAAAATATAGAGGTGTCTAACTCTTATCGAGTTTAAGGTATCCATTGAAGCTAAATAATAAAAGACATTATGTGCTATGTGTTAATAACTTATGTGCTCGTGAGTATCAAAAATGTTAAGTAAAACTTAAAATATTTTTTTGTCAGGATGTCTAACGAAGGAGGATCAAGTCCAGCTAGGGAAGCGATACCTCAAGTACCTAGAGACGACGAACCCCGAGATATTCACTTTGTGCGGGAGCAGTTGATCCAAGAGGATGAGCCTGTGACCGATCCCGAGGAGGATAGTTCTGAGGAGATAAAGGAGGATGATGAGGAAGAGGATCTTGAGGAGTTTCCACCAAACTCCGTATCAGCTGAGATGTATGATGCTCTGTACGATTGTAACATAGAATTACAGGACAAAGTTGAGGAGCTGAAGGAGATAGTTGAGATGCATCACGCTTCGATGGAGCAGAAGGATGCAGAGATTCAGGAACTCGACTCACGCCTTGGAAACACGGAGTCGGACCTAGTTCATACCAAGGGTTAACATGAAAACCTGTTGGCAGTAAACAAAAAGATGAAGACTGACACGGAGAAATTGAAAGATGATTTCAAGGAGGAATCAGCTAAGCATGCAAGAGCAAAGGATGCTTGGTTGAAGGCGACTCAACGTACAGACCATACTGAGGCTAAGGTCCAAGTGAAGAAGGCTAAGATGAACGAGATGGATTACGCTTTTAATTCTGCGATTGATAGGGCCCAGGATCGAGTCTTTTATTATCCACCTCAATTTGAGAATTTATCGTGGTTCGTGATGGATCGTAGAACGGCGTATCATATCATGGAGGAAGAGCGTCGAGAAGCCTTACGAAGTCTTAATATGCCTAGATAGTATAAGGAGTAATGATAATATATGGTTAATTATGTGAATAAATAAATTTTGAATTCCTTAGTTTGAGACGAATAAAGGGATAATATGAGTATGTAATCCTGAAACTTGTCTAGTTCAGGAAAGTGAATGTTTATAGCGGTTATGCTATCTTAAGTATGTTCTAAAACATTATGAATGAATAAAATATCAAAGTTTATTTGAAATGTTATGTGTTAACGCTTTAATCTTGGAATGTTTAAGTTAAACTTCAAATACCCAAGATGTTGAGTATTGAACTAATAAAGCGCATATTTTAACAGAAAATGCTTCCTAGAAGAAGACAACCACGTCAAAAAGTACCTCCCGAGGGGTCTACTAATAATAACAACGAGGCTAACGCTAATCTGGTTCAGCAGTTGGTAACTCTGTTGATGGGTGCACTTGCGAATCAACCGCAAGCTCAAGTCACGACCTTTAAGGAATTCAAAATGGTTGGACCGCCAAAGTTTCAAGGGTCTATGAATCCAGTGGAAGCCCAAACCTGGATCATGGAAATGGAGAAAGTGTTCGACGTTCCTAGAGTTAACGAGGATCAGAAGACTGCGTTCACAACATTCATGTTGAAGTCTGAAGCTAGCTAATGCTGGCAGGCAAATAAGGTTCGTGGAGAACAAGGAGTGATAATGTGGGATAGATTTAAGGAAATGTTTTTTGAAATGTACTTTCCAGTGACTTCTCGAAATTAGCTGGAAGTACAATTTCTGGAGCTGAAATAAGGAACTATGACGATGTCAGAATATGCTGCAAAGTTTAAAGAGTTGGCAAGGTTTGCCACATATCAAGTCAATACTGATGAATGTAAAGCAAGAAGATTCGAACAAGGATTGAAGCCCTGGCTTTACAGCAAGGTTTCAATGCTCCAGCTGAATACATTTGCGGCTGTACTGGAGAAGGCAATTATTGCGAAAGGTGGAAGCGATGCCTTGACCAAGTACAATCAAGAACAAAAGAAGAGGAAGAATGAGAATAAAAATAAGGCTGGTGGAAGTAATGTTGGAAGTAACAGTCAGAAGAGGAAGTGGAGCGAGAATTCAACTACGGGAGGACAGCAAGGAAATCAGCAGAAGAAAAAGTTTGAAGTTTGTGCGGTGTGCGGGAAGAACCATGCTGGGATATGTTGTAAGGGAAAGCGAGTGTGTTTCAACTGTGGTCAGGAGGGACACATTGCACCGAACTATTTTAGCCCAAAGAAAGGAACATGTTTTACCTGCGGTTCGAAGGATCACATGGATCGTGATTGCCCTAAGAAGCCAACAGGAAGTGCAAGTGGTGGAAAAAAGAAAGAACGACAGTGGTGGTGCATTGACTATCACTGGACTAGCACAATCAAGACGACTTACTGCGAGGACTTTCAATATGACAGTGCAGGATGCTGTACAGTCTAACGATGTGGTGTTAGGTATCATTCCGATTAATGGTATTAATGCTTATGTACTATTTGATTCGGTGTTACTTATTCATTTATATCCGATGAATTTGCACAGAACTTAGAATTTCCATAGGAAGAATTAGAATTTCCCTTAAGTATAGAGATTACGAATAGATAAGTGATTCCTGTTAAGTTCATGTGTAGGAATTATAGGGTGGTTATAAAAGGTCACGAGATGATGGTAGATTTGATACCAATTAGACTTGGTGAATTCAATGTTATACTAGGAATGGATTGGTTATTCAATTACGAAGCAGTAATTGATTGCCAAAGGAAGTGTGTTAACCTTGTGACTCCGTCAAAGGTTGTGTTCTTTGGCAACAAGTCACCTCGACAAGCAAGTTGTGTGACGGTGATGCAAGCCAAGAAGTTGTTGAGACAAGGATGTGTAGGATACCTATCCTACATAGTCGATACACAGAAGAAGAGTGCGAAGTTTGAAGAGATACCTATTATAAGAGATTTTGCAGACGTATTTCCAAACGATTTACCGGGTCTTTCGCTGGATCGACAAATTGAGTTCGTGATTGATTTACTACCAGGGACGGCCCCGATATCTAAGGCACCATATAGAATGGCCCCGGTAGAGATGAAAGAGTTGATGGTGCAATTGCAAGAATTGCTTGACAAGAAGTATATTCAGCCGAGTGTGTCGCCATGGGGAGCACCGGTGTTGTTTGTTAAGAAGAAAGACGGATCGATGCAGATCTACATTGATTATAGAGAATTGAATAAGGTCATGATTAAAAATAAGTATCCATTACCTAGGATCGATGACCTGTTCGATCAATTAAAAATAAGTATCCATTACCTAGGATCGATGACCTATTCGATCAGTTGAAGGGAGCGAGATATTTCTCGAAGATAGAATTGAGAAGTGGTTATCATCAGCTAAAGGTGAGGCCAAAGGATGTACCAAAAATAACATTCATAACTCGTTATGGTTATTACAAGTTTCTGGTTATGTCTTTTGGTTTAACCAACGCACCTGCAGCGTTCATGGATTTGATGAACAGGGTGTTTAAACCATTTTTGGACAAATTTATGGTGGTGTTTATTGATGATATATTGGTATATTCCAAAACTAAAGAGGAACATGTGGAACACTTGAGATTGACATTGGAGACGTTGAGAAAAGAAGAGTTGTACGCTAAGTTCTCAAAATGTGGATTTTGGTTAGAATGTGTACAGTTTTTTCGGGCACGTTATTGATAAGTACGGGATTTCCGTAGATCCATCAAAGGTTGAAGCTGTAATAAACTGTGATCAGTCGAAGATCCCGTCAGAAGTGAGGAGTTTCTTAGGATTGGCAGGTTACTACCGGTGTTTTATTCAGGACTTTTCTAAGATCGCGACTCCGTTGACGAATTTAACTAGGAAGGCAGTTAAGTTTGTTTGGACGGAGAAGTGTGAGAAAAGTTTTTGAGAGTTAATGAAGAGGTTGAGTTCAGCACTTGTGTTGTCGTTGCCTGATGATACAGGGAATTTTGGGGTATATAGTGACACATTGCATAAAGGACTAGGCTATGTGCTTATGCAGAATGGCTGAGTTATTGTGTATGCATCACGTCAGTTGAAATATTACGAGAAAGGGTATCCGACACATGACTTGGAGTTGGTGGCGGTGGTGTTTGCCCTGAAAATTTGGAGACATTATCTTTATGAAGAGCGGTGTGAGATATATATTGACCATAAAAGTCTGAAGTATATCTTTACACAAAAAGATTTGAATATGAGACAAAAAAGATGGTTGGAGCTGATCAAAGATTATGACTGCGAGATTTTCTATCATCCCGGAAAGGCTAATGTTGTTGCTGACGCTCTAAGTAGGAAGGGACGTGAGAAGTTAATGTTGTTAACTGCTCAGGAGAAGCTATTGTCGAAAATGGCTAAGATGGAGTTAGAAATTAAATATCCAACAGAATCTGATGAAAATTTATTCCAGATGGGAAATAGTTTAATGTAAGACCCCAACTTTTATGAATAAAGATTAATTTTCTCGAAATATATTTTTGAATATTATGGTGTGGATATAATAATGTTATAGTTGTGGGTAATATTTATAAATTTTGTAAAGTAAGCAAGTGGTTATATAATATCCAAAAATTAATGTCCAAAAATTAATCTTTATATCACATATTTTTCTTTCTTTCGAGTGGTTATTGGGGCTGAAATTCCATCTTTCGGTTCTTCTGAATTGTCATTTGCTTCCTCATTTGCATTCTCTAATCAGGTAGTCAAAAGGGATTAATTTAATTTATTTGTTTATTTAGTTGCTTCTTTACTGTCGATTTGGTTGTTGCGAAAATGTAGGAAAAAGAAAAGGAATCTTGGGGAATACCCAATTGAATTCTTTTTCTTTTTTTTGTTACGGGAATAATCAATACCCTTTTCATGCAAGAAATTTCTTGCTTTTTCAACAATCATGTTGTATTCCATTTCTTCCTTCTTTTTCTGGGTAACTATTTATATCAAATCCACTCGAAAGATGTATTTTTGGACATTTGCCCTACTTATATCTTAACTATTTAGAGAACCTCTTAATACAAATATGTGAACTCTTAAAAGGCATTAAGAAATTAACTGTTAAGATGCATTAAGATGCAAGTATCAATTGAGCCAAGGCCAGATGGTAAAGTTGGGGGGCTCGAAGACGATCAAACACTCGAAAATCTTTTCCTTTCTTTAAATTAGTTGATTCCGCCTGAAGATTTTTAAGACAAAGTAAGTTTTGTATAATATTTTGAAGTCTTTGATAGAAATTGATATTTTCACATAAAAATCGTCGTTATTTTTTTTCACTTGAGCCATTTTGATGGGACAGAGAGAACAATTTAAAGTCTATTTAAAGCCTATATATATATATATTAAGAGAAGAAGATAAAGAATGAAAGAAACTATTTTTTTTTAAAAAAAGAGATAATTTATGAAAACTAATTGTAGGTAATTTAGATTCCTTTTTCTTCATTTCAGTTTTTTTTTAATTAGGAAAAACTAGCCTGTGATGACAAATTCTGCATCAAACAGAGAAACAGAACAAAATCTGCATCAAATGTTTGCAACTGATAATAAGCATATGACAAAAATAGAAAACAGTTCCACTTGTTCAAACTTAAAACCCTACATGACAGAGACCAAACTAACATTTATATGGAGTTCTATGAATACAAGTGAATGGGAAAAAAACAAAGAAAACAAAAAAAAACTATTATTTTATGTTCTTGATCAAATGATGAGGAACTAACTCTAATAGTGAATGTATCTCTATTATATATACAGGTCATTAAAAGCAACTGAAAACAAAAATGCTTTTAAAAAAGAACAAAAATAAAATAAAATTAAACCCAATTGTTTGGAAGTGCAAAATCTTGGAATCGAAAGGAGGAATCTGCTGCAGTCTCTCTGTCGAGTCTAAGCTCTAGTCCATCATCACTGCGAACACTACTACGGGTGCTCTCATTTGAATCTTCATATTGAAAGGGCAGTACCTGATTCTCATTTGCAAACCGACCCATTTGAATATCAGGTGGCAAAGGCGACGCGGTTGGAGCCATGGTGCTAACTCCACTTATTAGGGAAGCTAGTCTTCGATCCCACGAGAGCACGTGAATGAGTATACGTACCCTTGCATGGCGGTGCAATGAGAGTTTCTGGCTTAGGGATACGGTGTCAAAGCATCGAATGGCTCCTGTTGGAGAAACAATCCAAGGCAGGACTTTCTGGTTAGATACTCTTGAAACCACTAGGAGTTTACCTGCTCTGTTTGCTTCTTCGTATAGATTGCAGAGTCCTGACCGCGTTGAAGGTGCGTTTTCATCACCTTCAGCAACAGAAGAAATGTATATAAATCCCTGTAAATTAACAACAAAAGATGAGCAAAACTGTGGGGAGGAAAAAAACATGTAACGGACATAGCAAATGAACTAAGAGTTGAATAAATGCAGTGTTACTTGGAACGCCATTCGTTTTGGTTCATGGAACCAATAGAATACTACGCTGTACACTAAGGTAGTCAGCGGCGGATCCAGCCCAAAAGTTCAGTGGGGTCAAATTTGAATTTTTTTTTGTTAAGAATAAAAATTATAACTATATATATACTTTTCTAAATCCAATAAAATTTCTCAACATTTAAGTCGTTAAGTTTAATATATATATATATATATATATATATATATATATATATATATATATATATATATATATATATATATATATTCATAATTTTCTTATAAGGAAAATATTAGAATGATTTTTTTAATCAACAATTTTTTTAATTAAAAATTCAATATAGTACAAACATGACAATCCAAAAGAGTTGGATAAAACCACACGGGATAAAGAAAATTAAGTAAATATTCTTGGAGTTTTAACATTTTGTTTTTGTCTTTAAATTTTAACTTGGTGATAAAAGAAAAGGAAGAGAATGAAAACAAAAAGAGATAATATCAGTTTTGTAATAGAAGAGAATTTTTTTTTAAGAAAAGTGGTGTTTTTGAGTTTTAATTAGAAAAAAATATATAAAAAAATGAATGTATTTCGAGTCAAAAAATTTCTTCTCATTTTTTTTCTACAACAAAAAAACTTTATAGGATATTAGTTAAAAAAGAAAAGAAAGTAGAAGAGAGTACTTACTTTTTGAGCAAAATATTACACATGGAGAGATAAATAAGGGAATTAGTACAAAATTATCATTACTTTAAAAAGTTATTTATACAAAAAGAGGGTGGTGATAATACTATGGGAAAAGCCAAAGAAGGCACAAATTAACATATGGACTGAAAATTCAGTGGGGGCAGATGCCCCCCTTGCCCCTAGGGTAGAACCGCTCCTAAAGGTAGTTTATATAAGTTCTTGTAGTTAGGAATCTATGTAGTTAGGAATCTATTAGAATCTCCAAGAAGCTGATGAAAATGGACTCAAAGAAGCGAAAAAGATGACTTATTCTGAGATGAACCCACATGATTCCCCCGGTTATGACTCATATTCAAATTTGACTTGGAACCCAAATTGTATTCTACAGTATTATATGTGGGGAAAAGCTCGGCCGGAATGTATATGTACAAAAACAGTACATATTTAGGGTTGTCCTCGTATAGGATCGTGGGAAAGAATTCTTCTGATAGCAAAGATGGTGCGTCTCCAAATAATTCAGTACAATGTGATGTTTTAGCATCTAATACTAAGTTAAAATATCTGCAAATATCGGGTAAAACAACAAGAAAATATTTCACTACTATAAATTTAGAGGATTGGTATGTAATAGTAACATGTTTAGGAATGCAAATACTAATACGCGGTTTACTAGGTCAAAAAGATTATATGGTAACTCTGAATAAAAGAAACCCCAAAGTAACTTCATGACAAATAGTAATATAACTTATTTCTATAACCACCAATCTCAGAAACAACAAACAAAAACAGCCAATATTGACCGACTGTAATAGTCAAGATGATATTTTTTCTTATTAAAGTAGGTAGTCGATTGTCATAAAATGCTAAGATAATCCCAAAATACAGTCCTAACAATGAACTATTTTCCATAGTTGCTTTAATTTTACTAGTAGAAACTAAGTAATCATAAATCTTAAGGACAAGAGGAATAAGTACATGTACAAACTTTAAAACATTCTCAATAATCTGCATTTCGTATGATGCTTTGATATGACCTCCTGTTTGAATGTTGTTTATAAACAAGATATGGAAGAATAAGCTACTAACCTCTTCTGTGCGACTAATTGCAAAACCAAGCTTTGTGTCGCTATCTTTTACTCTGATTTCAACTGGGACTTCTCCTTCGAGAGGAGAATACCATAGACGAACTGCTCTAACAACACCAATGTCCACCCCATGGTAATCCTCAAAGCCATACAAGCTTGCATTAGCAAGATTTGATAAATCAGACAATGACCCAGCACTTACAGTAGAAGAAGCAGTCTCTCCGGATATCTATCCCAAAAACATAACAATAAGCATATTGTACAATTCTTGAACAATACAAGAATGCAGAAAAGGGAAAGGGACAAAAAGAAAAAAAAACTAACATTCTCCAGCTAGGTGATACTTACGAATATAAGCATTCTGTGAAATATAGCACATGCTCATTTGCAATTTTTTTTATTTAAATTTTATATGGAGTGGCCAATCTATCATGTCCATGAAATGGAAGACAATATTCCTCATGTACCACATTATATTATACGAAAATTTTAAACGTGAGTTTTAATTTTAATTATTAACTTACCAAGGAGAAAGGAAGATGAATGCTTTATGGCCACTAAAATGATTGCAAAGGTATATTTGGTAGTATAGGCTAAAAAAGGGAAGAAGAAAAGAGATGCTTGATCAAGTCAATGTACCATATAGTTTCAGACCTTAATTAGCTATACTCATTACTAGTGCATGCCCTAACTACTAAAAAAAAGTATAAAACACCATTTAATTCATGGTTTCAGACAGTATAAGAAGACAATCTCTTAGAGGGATAAATCTTGAAATGTTTTTATTGGGAATTTACCTTGGTAAGTAAGGATTCAGTCTGGATGTTCATAAAAACAATAGGAACCCCTGATGCCTGAGAGGCAGTAAGCCATGCATTTGCTCTAGCAAGAGTGTCTTCCAAATCATTGTAGCGAGAAGGACTTTTATCCGAGACTTTTGGAAGGAAGAGCATTGAAAGAAAGAAGCTCGAATTGGGAACTGATAAAAGCTCCTGCATTCTCTTCTCCCATGGATATGAGACCTGACCATCTTGAAGTGGAGTCCTGGCTAATGCATCCACCATCCTAGAGGTCTTTGAAGCTGCATGCCATTTATTACATAATCTTAGGGAGTGTGGAACAATAATCAAGACAAATGATAAACATTACATGTTTAGATAATTTTGTTCTTACACAAATTAAGATAGAAAAATCGAGCAAATTTGGCATAAGTTGAAGCTCTACAACCAAAGATTAAACACTAATAAAGCTATGCTCTTTATGATATCCTAAAGTAACTAAATTAGTGCAGATTAGCAAACATGAAAGAAAAGAAGAATAATGCATTTCGAAAAAAGTTTTTTTAGTACTGATGTATGATAAGCCCAGTCCAGGAATTTGGTAACCTAAGACACCTAAGTGTAGAAGAAGGTTTGGTGGACAGTCAAACAAATTCCCCAATGATGGTGTGCAATCATTTTGAGGATTACAACTGCAGCCCCACAAAGAATTGATCAGCAACCAAAAAAGAATTTGAGTGTATATTTGAAAGAAAGAAAATAAAGTCATATCATGATGACTATATATGTAGGAACCATTGGGTTTCAAACTTTCAAATAGGAAGTCATCAACCTGATAATGACACCCACCAAGAAGCCGACACCAACTAAAAGTGGCTCAATAAGGCAATCCTTATCAGAAACAAATAGTGGGTAAGTACCAATAAATTCTTCCATAAAATTATAGTTAGGTTGGAAGTAGCAGCATGATATTTCTAGCTAGAATCCCCTTGATAGTGGGAATACCCCCTTTTTCTTACTTCCTTTTTCCCAATTTAGAGTCCCTTTTCCAAAATTTTATACCTTTAGGCTATTTTTGCTTGTAATAACTATTGGCAGTATTATTTATACTTTTCTTAATAGTGGTTTTAAATTTATAATACAAACTATTAGTAGCATAACATAATACCCCAAAAGCCAATTTGATGAGGGACTATATAATATCTCCTCCCCCTAATAGTATATCATCCCTCATCCCATGACCTTAGGAATAAAAAATTAGTCAACC
The DNA here is from genome assembly GCA_020205505.1 of Panax japonicus. Lineage (NCBI taxonomy): Eukaryota > Viridiplantae > Streptophyta > Magnoliopsida > Apiales > Araliaceae > Panax > Panax japonicus. Next base: position 901,774 of record CM035112.1, on the reverse strand, counting down.
GAATTTTTATCCGGACTAATTCTTGGATAAAATAGTGCATAGGAAAACTAATCCTAATTCCCAGGACAATATTCCATGGGATTGTAACTCATTTGCAAACAAATATAGCCTTAGTTTTTATGTACTACCCTTTTTATTCTTTTTTTTTTGAGAAAGAAATGAAATGTAATTAGTAAAAGATAAATTTGAAACTGTACATAACATTTATGGTTCTTACTTCAATTCTGAAATCCACATGAATATATCTATATCAACATGATAAAAAAACATGGCAGTAATATATTCTTGGAATGGGTGGGTTGGTGGTTAGGGGAAACATGTTGGAATAGACAATTGAGACTGAAGAAGAGTTGGCAGATGCAAAGGATTGAACTTGTCAAAGTCAACTAAAACTTCTTCATGAACAGTATAAGGAAGACTCATCACAAAAGAATTATTAATTCTAGATAAAGAAAAAAGAAAAGGTAACAAGGGTGCACCAATAAAGCAGTCAAAATATATAATTTAATTTAATAGACCACCAAAAAATAGCTAAATATTTATAGCCATTAGTATCCAGTGTAAGATACTACTAGGGTGGATGGGTCACAATTTAAATTATAGAATTTCGCAAAACTAACTGGGATCAAAGTTAGATGAAACTATATTATTTTTCCTATCAATTCTTTGCACTCCACAACTTGTTATTAACACCCCACATTTTGTTACAAAGAAACATATCTTTTACTTTCTATAGTTAAGTTACTCTTTCCAAGAGTAATTTTACACTTACAAAAGACTCTTACAATAAATATATCACATTATGATTTATGAAGAGCGGATAGAGGTGCGGGGATACAGGTGCGTCATACGGGATACGTTCATAAAATCTCAAAAGATGGAGTTTGGGTGCGGAGGATTCGGCACATATTTTATTGTTGAATATGTATATATTTATGTATATGATAATATATATATATGATAAAATATTTAATAAAATAGATACCACAAGAGAAAAAAAACACACAGCATAAATTTCATGTTTCTATAAACATGGAGTTGTACATAATAATAGAAGAGTAATAGATAATTTAAACACATGCTATAAAGGAGAGAATTCCCAAGAATCTTTGCTTCCTAGATCTCACAAAAATAATGGGTTTACTTTTTAAAAATCTACCGTACATCCAATAGTTATAATCGGTAATCACATTTAGTATTCATTCTTCAGTCACCCACCATTCATCAATATTCAATAGTACTAGTGCTCTTCCAAATGACAACCATTTTCATTAATGCTTTCCATGTTTCCAAGTGGAAAAGGACAGTATTTAACTGCTACCGTTTTCAACCTCCCAAAAATGGAGTAAACACACCCAACGACCCCACGCGTGCTTCAACAAGCTCACCCACGTGTGAAACGGACCAAAAACAAACAGTATTGTGCAAATTGTAATCCAAATGGTCAAATTAAAATCCAAAGAAAAGTCAACAATATCCGTACCTTGCAAAGCCTGGCACTCCGCCTCCGTCCGATCAAAAAATGCAACGGCGTAATTCGGATCCCCAATCGCCCTCAGCATGTACTGCTTCCTCCCAGCCGACTCGTTCGGCACAATACACGCCTGTAACTCAGTAAACTCGTACGAGCCGCGCCGGACTCGGACACGAATCGACGTATCCTTCGATTTGTAGAAGTCGTGCAGAATCTTCTGGACGCCGGACTTTCCGTTCTTGAACGGAGATCGGACGGTGAGGTTCCCGACGACGATTTCCTCGACAATGTCTCCGGTCTGCAGCGTGTCGTCCGTCCATTCGTCGGCCTTGGAGCTGCCTTTCAAGCATTCAACGGATAAAACTACTGTGTGGTTTGAATTGCCACTATTTCTTCTAGACGATCCAGCTGATGAATTTGAACCAACTGATGAATTTGAACGGTCCATGGTCATTTCTTTTGCTTGTTATTTTGGCTGCAAATCAGAGAAGTATACATGTGGGTCATTTTTTGTTGGTCTTATGGGAGCAAATTAGAGAAAGCGGAATTGAGTGGGAATTTTCTGGAGAGAAAAAGAGTGACATACATACATATATATATATATATATAGACTGTAGAAGAAAGTAGAGAGAGAGAAAACTCAGATATATGCAGAGCCGACTAATTTTTCAGAGAGGAGCGGGGAAACAGAGAGAGAAAGTGGGGGAGGAAGAGTATATTAAATTAAGATAAGAAAAATATTTGGAACATAATAATTAATTGTCTTTAATACATCGATAGTGTACACCCTTATATAATACTTCAATATAAACGTGTATTATTAGAATTATAATATATTATTAAAATAAAAATAATTTTATTTATATTATTTATAATTTTAACACCTTTCATTTTATATTCCGATAATTTGTGAAATTTTTACATATAGATACAAACTCAAGTTTGATTTTTTAAAATTAAATTAAAAAATATTTTTCAATTTAAATTTAATATAATTTATTTAACTATTAAAACAAATTAAAAAATATTTTTAAATTTAAATTTAATATAATTTATTTAACTATTAAAAATAATATATATTGTAGCAAATGTTATCTAGCTAGTTTATTGTTAAAAAGGTACTCCATAAATAATCACACAATAATTATTAAAAGCAAAATTATCCAAAAAAATGATTGTCATATCTCTAATATTTTTATTGGTTAATATCAACTCCCTATAATTTTTATAATTTGACATTTTTTAAATGAACACTTAATTAATATTAATTTCCCGAAATTGGGAATTTAGGCTTGAAGATTTTTAAAGATAGTTTGATATTTTCAAATGAATATAGGTATTCGGTAGGGGTACTTATGTAGTGTTTGAAAAGATAATAAAAAAAATAATGATAAAAAATATATTTTATTTTATAGTTTGAAAATAAAATTATTTTTATTTTTTAAAATAAATTAAAAAGTATATATATATTTAATTTAAAATCTAAAACTGTAAGACCCCAACTTTTTAGTAAATATGATTTTTCTATAAATATTATTTTTAAATATTCTGGAATGAATTTGATATAATGTTATAGTTGTGAGTAATATTTATAAATTTTGCAAAGTACGCAAGTTGTTATAAAATATTCGTTTGGTCGGGGAATATTTTTTTTGTCGGAAAATATTCGTACGACGACACAATCATTGGTGGACTCCATAATGGAATTATTGTCGAAGTTAAAAAACGACAAAAATATTTTTATGAAAATAATGGCGGAAGTGTTACCATTAACACTGTTGGAATACCTGGTTGTTAAAATACAGTAACACGCGTTGTTGCACAGTAGCACACGGTATTACACAGTATTTTTTGAATTATTGATTCTTACATAAGAAGGCACTACTCAATAATTATTACAGTAATGACTGTTTAATATTTTATTGATTCAATAATTGCTACATTGATATTTTTGATTCAATAATTGTCATTACACAGTATTTCAAATTATCAAATCAATAATTCATTTAAATATATTATTATAATATTATATTATAGTAGTATGATGTGATTATATGATAGTATGTTTTTTTTATAATTTGAATGGTAACATTATTATAGTAAATTCATGGTATAAATGTAAAATGAGGTGAAAGAGAATAATTTGAATTTGAATTCTGATGATGTAAGCGATGATGTCATCGGAACTATGAGGAAAGCAATGATGTCATCGGAAGGATGATGTAAGCAATAATGTCATAAATTCTGACGAAAAGACTATTTTACCCTTACTCTACCAAGCTTATAAATAGAAGCTCATTCCTTCATTATTTTCACGAATTCACTAAAATTATAGAGCGAGAAAGAATAGAGAGAATAAGATAGAAAGAAGAAGAATCTTCTGTTACTACAATATTGCGGTATCCAATTTTTACTAAGGTAAGGGGTATTATTTCTTTCTTATTCTTGAAGAGAACTTCTGTTATTCTATTCTTTATTATTCTGTTGGAATAACCTGTATACGCGGGCTACCCTATACTAGGTTAAATTCTTCTGTTATTCCATTCTTTATCATTATGTTGGAATAACCTGTCTATGCGAAGTACCACATATATGGTGAAATTCTTCTGTTATTCTATTTTTATTATTCTATTGGAACATCCTGTCGGTGCATTACGCATGACCTGGTTCCGTTATTTATTATTCTGTTGGAACATCCTGTCTGTGCGTTTACGCATGACCTGGTTCCATTATTTATAATTCTTTTGGAATATCCTGTTTGTGCGTTTGCGCATGACCTGATTCCGTTATTTATTGTTCTGTTGGAATAACCTTTCTGTGCGGTCTATCGCATGCCTGGTGATTTCTTTTGTTATCCCATTCTTTATTATACTCAGTTGGTTAAAGTTTTGACTTCTATACTCCATGAAATTAGTGGAATATCTTTGATATTTGCGCTTCATCCAGTATCTTTTCATGAAAATATTCTTCTGAGCATTCTTGAGTTTTACTCTACAAAGAAGTATCATGTTGACAATTTGGACGTTATTAGTTCCTAGATAAATTAATTCTTGAACTTGTTTTATTGAATTCTTATATCATTGTCATCATCCTCATGTTTATATTATGTTGAAAGTCATCTGTGGCCTGTAGTGCATAGATGGACTTGGTATGATTATGACCAGGGATTATTCGGTGTAATCATGACCATAATGTTACAAATAATGTGGAAAAAGTTCTCATTGGCCCGTAATGCATTGATGGACAGTTGTTGGCATGATCATGACCATTGATGAATACATGAATATCCTTGGCCGTAGTGCATGGATAATTTGTGGTTGTGATACTAATGAATATCATTGGCCGTAGTGCAGAGATGATGTAGATTATTTATTAAGCTGAGTCTCAGCGATAAAAGTGATGAAAAACCTTTTAAATCATAAAAGATAGTAGATTTTATTCTCTACTTGACTCTTTTAATGGATTGCTTGTTCCGTTGCAGTTAAACTTGATGTTGGTTATATTTTATCAGTTTAACATTGTTGAAGGCTAATGATAATTTATTCTGCATTATCTTAGTCATAATATTTCTTACTGGGCTAGTTGAGCTCACCCTTTCTTTCACTGTTCTCTTCAGGAAATGAGAACGTAGCCGGGACTAGTCGGGGAACGGAGTGACTGTGACAACCCGAGAATTTAGACAATTTATTAAAATCTTAAATGATTGATTTAAGGTCAAATAATAGACCTAGACAGAAAATAAGTGTATGCGTATGAGGTTAATGGGAAGGAATTTTGAGGGTTTCAAAATTTTGTAAAAGATATAGGTGAAATATTCAGGATTAAGAATTTATGTGATTATGTTCTGTGTTTATAGTTAATGATGTGTTCAGAATGTGGTTAAGGGTCATGGGTTGATCAGATAAATTACATCTGTGATAAACCCTAAGTATATATTAAGAACGACAGCGTTCGAATAGAAAACCCTAACGTTTGACAAGAAACCTTAGAAATCGGTTCTGGAAACCCTAGTTTCAGTTTCGGGAGTCCGAAACCCTAAATCGGATATTGAAAACCCTAGATTGGTAATGCAATGATATGTTTAAGGTTAAACGTCATTAATATTAAAAATTAATTAGGGAAACCCTAATGAATTATTGGGAACCCGATTTGATTATTTGAAAACCCTAATACCAGATCTGAAAACCCTAATTTCAGAATCTGATAAAATAAAACCATAATCTGGGTATATAATGGAGAATTTTAATGTTTTAGTGCTATTAATTAAGTATTAATTAGGGTAAAGGTTAATTAATTAACAAACCCTAATTTTTAATTTTTGAAACCCTAATTGTTCTGTCAGAAACCCTAATGCTCAATTGTGGATTTAATTGCTAAAATTAGCAATGTTAATTAGAAAACCCTAATCCTAATTATTTCAATTTATGAGTAATTAGAAAACTCTAATCTAATTACGAAATTTAATTTCTAAAATTAGAAAATTTATTTTCTATTAGAAACCCTAATTATTGGGTTATAAACCTTAATCCGTGATATTGACCCTAATTGCTTAATTAGCGATTTTAATTAGGAAAATACTAATCCTAATTAGTAAGATTTAAGGTATGATTAAGGAATTTTAATATAATTAGTAAATCCTAATTATAATTTTGAAATGTTAATTTCCTTATTTGAAAACTGAAATTGGAAATTGTAGAAATTAAATTACAAAGTTAAGGGTTAAAACCTAAACCCTAAAATGCTAAATCCTAGACCTTAGATTGCTCAAAACCTAAACCCTAAGGGTTTCATCTAATGCAAAATCTAGAAAATAAATGGAAAAGACAAAAATGCCCCTTTTGTGTATTATTTTAGGTTTCTTGAAAATCTTGCCAAGATATGGGTTTGGTGACCAACCCTAGACTAGACCTAGCATAGCATGTGATTTATTTGTCTAGCATGCCACCTTGCAAGTCTTGGTACATTAGATCAAAGTGATAAACTTAAAAGTTAAAGAAACTAACTTACATTAGTTTTCTCTCAAGCCAAATCTTCTCTCTCTCCATGCTTCGAAAATCTAGAGTGAGAGAGAGTTAAAAGATGATCCATGATCAAGTACTAGCCAGCCAGGAACAGATCTTAAGGAACAGAAATCAGAAATCATAGCTTAAAAGGTATAAAAGCTCTAAGTTTTGCAATCTATGATTCTAATGTTTAATATTGTTGATTAATGGTTCAAAGTTGTGTAATAAGGTGTCAATAAGAGATCTGGGTTGTTGGATCATAGATCCATAACATAAAAGTACTCGGATTTTTTTTTTTTAGAAATCTGAAATTTAAGGCCTGACAGTCATATGTCAGGGCCTCTAGATCATTACTTGTTAATGTTTTGTTGTGTTATAAGTTATATATCTGTAGTATGCCATGTAGGCTTTAATCTGGAACTAGAATCATGATCATACCATGTCTAGATCTCCAGATACAAGCGGTCAAAGGTCGTTGACTGATCACGTTTTCTGGATTTCTGTGCAAACCCAGAAAAACCAGTTCGTCTGACAACATTTTTCGAGCCTCAAATCTGGTTATGTGTTAATAGTTTGGCTAGGTTGTTGATTGTTTGTTGTAGTCTGGTATATATACTACATGTTAAAGTCACCAGATCCTTTAGATCATAACTGGAGTGGAAGAAAATCACGGTCAAAGTAGCTTTGACCATCTGTTTTGGGTAACTTTCTGAAAAACCCAGATTGTTCAAGAATATGACTTCCGTCAGAACTTTGACCGTCTAGATCTCATTGAAATTTTGTTGTTATGTTGATCGGTTGTTATATAAAACTACACTGACAAACATATTAAACACTTGAGCCTTTATATCACACAAACAAATCTTAGAATCGAAGCTATATGGATCCAAAGGAGGTACTTTGATTGTTCTTCATTTTCTGGGTAACCCAGAAAATGAAGAACACGTCTGTCAAAACTTTTGACTGCCCAGATCTTGATGTCCAGTTGTTGGATTGCCATGAAATTTGATTGTCGTTGTAGTATTACACTTATACTACATGATTAGAACAATAGCCAGCCCAGAACACATTCAGAACACTGTTTAAATCTTGGTCAAACAAGGACCCTCGACCACTGACTCAGTTTTCTGGGCAGACACCAAGAACATCAAGAACACATTTAGCGACACTTTTGTCGCCTAAAAACCCTTTAGCGACGCTTTATTTTCGGAAAAATGCAGAAAATGATTAAAAATTAGAAAAAAATAGTTTTTAATTATTAAAAATACAAAATAAATTATGAAAAATTATTTTAAAGTCTGAAAAATAGTTTTTAACTATTTTGAGTATATTTCAAAAATATTTAGTATTTTTGGAATGTAAATGGTATTTATTTATTTAATTATAATATTAAATAAATGATTTAAAAATAGTTTTAATTCATGAAAAATCATGAAAAATAATATTATGGTATAAGAAAATATTTTAAGTTATTTTTGATGACTTTTAATATTTTGTGATGAAATTCATTAATTAATCAATATTAATGATAATTATTTTATTTAATAGATATATTAAATAAATTAAGGAAAAATGGAATTAATGATTTATAAATCATATAAAAATGATTAAAGTGATCTAAAAATATTTTAAGTTATAAAATATAACTTTTGATATTTAGTCATGAAAATATTAATATTTTAATATTAATATTAATTATCGGATAATAGATTTAAGTGTTTAAAAATCATATAATTATGATTTTAAAGTATTAAAAATACTTTGTGATATTATAATTATATTATAATATTATATAATGATTTTTATTAATATTTTATAATAAATAAATATTAATGATTAAAGTATTATGTGGTATTTAATTTATTTAAATACGGTTTTAAGGATTGAAAAATGTTGATAAATGGTAATAATTATCCGAAAATTATTACGAGCCTAGGAAAAATGTTTTGTCTGATTAGAAATTATCTGTGATAATGGTTAAGTGGTTAGACAGAGTTTAATTGAACTTAAGCTCGATAAAAGTCCGACTAGATCGTCGGGATGATAGGATTGTGTCGGTTTCAACTCAGACTTAAATAGTTTGACTTGATACCTAGTCTTTTGTGCTGTATAGATTGATAGGCTTATGTGGTAATGTGTTTAGGTTATTCTGTGGATATAAATATAATAGTATTATACTGTGATGATATTATTCTAATATTGGAGATCTATATTATTAATATTAGGTCTTCGGGGTAAAGCGTTATTAAATTGCGTTGCGGTAATCAACGGTGCAGGCAAGTTTTCTTTTACTTAACTCTATTAAGAGTGTTTATTCAAGCTTATGGTTAATCATTGCTGATTGCCATGAAAATTGTAATCTGTACATCTTGCATGTATAAATCAGGTATGAAAGGCTGATCACCTTCATTATCAGTTGGTTCAGAAATGTTTGTTCATGTTTAAAACTTGTTCGGTCAAAAGTTTATTCGTGATAATTCTCAACTATATTGATGAATTATAGTCAGCTTATTATTCATACTCTTCAATCATGATATATTGTTATATTGTTGTATTTAAACTTGCTTGGCAACTTTCATGCTCACCCTTGCTATATCATGATAAAACATTACAGATAAGGCGAACGTGTTCGGATACAGGAAAAAGGTTAAGGCCAAGTTCAGCTTGGGATAAAACGTGCGGCTATCTTGTAATAGTTTATTTTGATAAATATTATTGTGTAATAGATATTTTATGAATTGTGTCTAAGTTAAGGTTACTCGACCTTGGGGATAAGTGTGTAATGTATTGTATAAATAAATTATGTTTATATCTTCCGCAAATAGTGATAGTAACAGTGTACCGAATCCGCGGCGATTTGGGGTCCGGATTCGGGGTTGCTACAGTGACGGTCTAGATGATAGTATTAGTAGTACTCACTATTCTGTTAAATGGTGTGAAAATAAATGTAAAGAGGACTCTTTTGAGTGTGAATATCGTCTAGATGACGATATTCCTATTAAACTCTCAGTTTACGTTTTGTCGTATTTTACACGACGGCTGTATTATTAAATTGTATTTGAATTTTGTACTATGTATTTGGCGACTCAAGATGGGTGATATATACCTATTTTGGGGGCGTCACAAAAACCCTTATATATATATATAGTTCAGATCAGGTCCGGACTCCCGCATTTTAACAAAATTCGGACCTTTTTTTTTGCTTTTTTTTAAAACAACTAAAAAATAAGTAAATTATGGAACTTGAATTTTTACATAATACAGTATTTTTGGTGTGATTTGGTTACATATATCAAAACATGTCTGTACAGTCTGTGCAGACTGTACATATATTTTTTGGTATAGGTATCCAAATCACGCCCAAAACATTATATTATGAAAAAATTTTCAATTCCATAATTATTTTTTTTTGTTGTTCAACAAAAAAAAATAAAAAAATTTCAAGGTCCGAATTTTAGACCTGTCCGGGAGTCCGAATAGGATCCATTGTGTGTGTGTGTGTGTGTATATATATATATATATATATATATATATGTATGAATTTTGATTGAAAATTAGTTCTACCATTTTCACTTTTAAAGTCCAAATAATTGACTTAATAATTCTATAAAACCCGATTACCCAATAATTAACAAAATTAGTCAATTTTTACTATTAAAGATAATGTATCATTTGTCATTAAAAATTGAGCAAATATAAAAATAAAAAATAATTAAAATTTATCGAGTCAACAAACTTGAATTATTAAATTGACTCGGGATCAATTAAAATGTTGCTTAAATATGTTATATTTAAAACTTATCCTAAGTTACTCATTTTTTACACGTGTTACAAAACTTGTAAGGATAACAATATAACATTGTTTTTTTAAATAATTTTTTTAACAATATAAATTTCAAAATAAATAAATGATTTTACTCATGTAATGCAAAGTTAAGTATTTGAAAGTAGAAGTGCTCTTAGGCAGAGAAAAAGATGGTGGTAATTCAAAATTTTAGATGAAGGTCGTGTAAGAAAAAACTTTATGGGGTGTCAATTTATAAATATGTAAAACATCATGGGAGTTGGCTTAGAATTATGAAAAAGTAACGGGGTGTCACTTTACAATTATGAAAAAGCTCAAGAAAGTCTATTTAACTCATGAGAAATAATATATTATGCGATTTTATGTATTAATTTTTTTAATTGTCAATTATATAACTAAACTAGCGATAACCCGTGTCTGAAGGCACGGCATAACGAAAAATTAAATTAAAATTTAAAAAATATTACATTATCTAAAGACACATACCACCACAACAATTAATACGTACTCAATCATCAATACATATCCAACCACCAATACATCGAGCTAGTAATCATCAATACATATCCAACCATCAAAACATCGAGCTAGCGATAATCTGTGCCTGAAGGTACTGTATAATTCTCAAAAAAAATAAAAATAAAGTATGAACACAAAAAATTGAAATGAGAGTTATTTTGCGGCAACATGTGATATCTAGGACTTGCACTACTATTTCTTAACAAACACATGCTACTAAGAGAATTATCTCCTAGTGACACAAAATCTAGACGCATCATGTATATATAACAATCATCTTGAAATTCTCTTAGTAGAATACCAGTACATGATGTACATATAACAACATAAAGGCACGACGTAATGAAAAATATTACATTATCTAAAGACATATACCAACACAACAATTAATACATACTCAATCATCACCACATATCCAACCACCAAGACATCAAGTTAGTCGGTACTAATTTTAAAAAAATTCGGCAGAGTTTCCTTTAAAAATAGATATCCAAAAAATTTTAAACCTGTCTACAAAACTTACAATCATCAATCTATAGAATAAAACAGAGCGTCTTCAACAAACAACGATCTAGATTAAACCTTCATCATCCAATGGCTCAAATTTAATCTTAATTATTTCATTTCACAATTTTTTTGCCCAATTCAAAATCCCCCCTAGCCAAGTCACGCTTATATGTCTGTCCCTTTCTCCTTATCCCGCCTTCTCCTTATCCCGCCCTTCATTTTGAGGAGAGAGAACGTTGTTAAAAAGGGTTTGAATCCAATACATAGATTTTCCCCAAAATCAAGCCTTTTTCGGATCACTATCGTAGGGTCTTCTTCATTTTCGATCACTATCGCAACAAGCAACAAGTTGTCCCTTGAAAGCCCAGTCCCATCTCTATCGCAGGGGCTTCTTCATTTTATGGTGGGTATCGCGGCTACAGGGGATATATATTTAGGCATCCCTCAAAAGCCCAGACCCATCTCTGTCCCACTAAAAGGTCCCAACAACCCAAATCTCGGGTTCCATTCAAGCTAACCAAGTAAGCAGGCGTCAAGTTTTTGTTCAAGCAAATGTTTGATACACGTCTTTAATTAGCTTGTGAAACTAATGTTTTGAGTTTTTTACAGTTTCAATAGCAACTAATTGTTCATCTACATCATGTCACGTCTTCATCAGCAACAACTAATTGTTCTCAGATTTTTTTTAATTGTTCATCTACATTTTGAAATGGTGCAAGCAAGTTGCTTGATAAAATGCTGAAGTGAAGAAAAATTCTGCATATGGTAAGTTCGTATACCTTTCTTGACATTCTTTTTGTTTTTAAACCTATATCCATTGTTTTTCTTTTTTCCCGTATAGTCCTCTTAGATGTGATTTTGTTTGATTTGAAATGTTAGTGATTTGACAAAATGCTGAAGTGAAGAAAAAGTCTGTATATGGTAGGTACAAAATGTTTGAATGATCTGATCATTTGTTACCTTTTCATTTTCAAGAATAAATTATGTTTTAATTAATTTGTGTTGGACGAATTTAACTTGTAAATAGATTATACAATAAAGATGTCTCTTCTAATTAAACTATAAACAATAAGAATATAATATTTGTTAAAAATAATTTATGGTGCAACTATTAAATATCTACATGTACATTAAAGTATTTTAACTTCATCGAATTAAGCCAACTTAAAATAATAATATTCAGTCTCACTTTCGAGTAAGTAAATGTGTAACAACATAGACTCTTTAGCTTATTACTAGAAACACTTGAATATTCAATAGTTAAAATCCTTGTGTCCAGCAAAGGGTAGTTCTTTTATGAAGCATACAGTAAGCATTGGAAAGATTGGGAAAAGGCCAATTTAATTTAATAATTATTCCCAATATTTTTTAGTAGTTATACCTTCTCTGTAAAAAGTTGAATATTTGACTCACCAAAGTTGGAATTATTAGTTGTTTGTTTATGTGATAATCTGTAATTATTGTACTCTTTTAACTGTACTTTGAAACTTTGACATTACAAAGGCAAGGAAAATTGAAGATTATACTCTTTAAGAATAATACTTAGGAGTCCTTGATAGATTTGATTCCTAACAATTTTCCTAAAACTCTAAAAATTCATCAAGGAGCTGATTCGTAAGAGTTTTGATTTGTTTTATCAAAGTAATTTGTTTGTTTTTCCAACTTTTTTTACCTCTTGTTTTTCTTGCAGCATCTTCATTTTTGTCTGGATCATGGATTGCGTTCAAATTTGCATAATACATTGTACCCATTATAACCAATAAGACCACCTTCTATAAGAAGAAAAACCAAGGAAATAAACTACAATTGTACCCGTGCCTTAAGTAAAACAAGCTCAATGTTTTGCTCCTTTCCCTTCAGGGGACTAACATGCATTTTAGGCGTCAGAATTATAACCCAGAATAGTTCCCAGACAAATTCTTCAAAAGGTCGACTAGCAAAAATAGAGTCCGGGTTTTCGAAACAGAGGATTTTAGGACAGATGATGATGACACCATTTGATTGGGGCTGATTGGGGTTCCTTGATGTTTTCTTTTGGCATGAGTAGTGTTGAGGAGGTTGAAGATCGAAGTTTTAGGTGGAGAGGGTTTCAGGGTTTTGGAGAGAGAGGTGAGAGAAAAGGATATGACCATTGTTTCCATTTGGTTTGCCAGAAAGTTTGAGATCGGGAAAATATTTTAGTCGGTTTGACTTTGTGAGATAGGGAATAAATGAAGAGGAGGGAGAATGGAGACTTGATCAGTTTTAGATCAGATCTGGGTTAAAACTGGAGAGTCTGATATAAGAGATAAAGACAGAGACGAAGAGACTAAAGGTGAAGAGTTATTAAGAATTAAGATAAGGCTTATTCGGTATTCGGGTAGACCAAATTGTAAAAAATACCCGAATTATTAAGAAATTTCAGTTATTTTATTTCGGTTTGGTTCGGTTATTCGGTTATACCCGTTTTTTGCTCAGTCATATTCAAAACAATAGTAACAATAGTATTGAATGTATAGTAAAAAAAATATATCTTCCAACAATTTGAAATCTCAACTATAGTAACAATAGTATTGAATGTATAGTAACAATAGTAATGAATGTATAATAAAAAAAATATCTTCCAACAATTTGAAACCTCAACTATAGTAACAACAATATTGAATGTATAGTAACAATAGTATTGAATGTATAGTAACAATAGTAACAACTATCTTCCAACAGTTTGAAACCTCAACTATCTTCAAAATAATAGTTTTTAATGTATAGTATTGAACTAGGCTCGGAAGATTTGGAATAATAGTATTGAATGTATCTGTCTTTGCATCTTCATTTGTTCATGTTTAACTCATGTTTAATTTATTAAGTTTTCTCTTACAGGTTGATCTAAGTGATAGTAACAACATACCTATGCGCCTAATCAATTACATATGGATAAGGTAACGCTACTGGTATTGTTAAAAAATTTATTTTGCTATTAGTTTGTATTTTTTGACTAATGTCTTATTTTGTACTTCCTAGGAGAATTCACATGTGAATCACTTGAACAACCCAAGTTTTATTCCATCTTCAACGAAACGAAAGGGAAATAAAAAATTGGTTGTTTTATTGGAAAAGAAAATTGGTTTAATCAAACGGTATGTTGTATTAATTATTGTTTATCTGTTGATAAAAATAGTTTAGAACTTTATAAACTAAATTGTCACTGATATTTTTTAGTTCCTCACCCCTCAGTCTCACTCTCACCCTTACCCTTCTCTCTCACGCACACACGACTCCATACCATCATCGAGTAGAATTGTTGTGTTGTGGTATTATTATGAATATTTATTATGAATTTGCTTTTTTGACATGATAACCTAATGCCTTATATCAGTTAGAGCGATCTACACTATATTGTTGGTGATATTTTTGAGTTCCTCACCCTTCACTCTCACTCTTACACATCTCTCTCACGCACACACGACTCTATTATTACATATATTTAATTTTGGACCTGCTAGCATATTGTCCAAATTATGTAATGGTTTCTTTTCGCCATTCTTACATTATATAGATTCTTATTTAATTTTCTTAATTTTTTTGTTCATGTCATAAATTTAACTTATTCCACACATCACTTCCTATTTTAGACTCCCGCATCAAATTTCGCTTCCTCTAAAATTAAGGCCCAACGCGCCAGACGTGAACGAAATCGCATTGATAGTAGTACGTGCTCGCGACGTAAGCTATCACATCGCGCACGTCGGGAAATAGAGCATTCTGGGAATTACACTCAACCTCTACCCAAAGACACCACCTAAGTCCAACTTCCTAACATGGTTACTGCAGTCCCCTCGCATTCCCAACCATCTTTTAGTACAATATTGGCTGATCATTTGCTTACTCAGTTGTGCAATGTCGAGGTACATTTACTATTGTCATTGTTTGTATTTGGATTAAAATACATAAAACTAACTATCTTCAACACCAGAATGAATGTGTACTTGTGCGGGTAACACGAATTATTAGCAATCATAATGCACCTTCAACGTCGAAAGTATGTCACACGCCCACTAATTGTCAAAAAAATGGAAAAGAAAATATGTCTACCTCTTTGATAAGTTTTTTAATTAATGTCTTCGAATTGATACGTATTTCTTTTGCTCTTAAGAAAAATAGAGTTGTAATGTATTGTCTTTCCCCTGTTGGATAGTTGCATAGGAAAATACTGGTGATTTACACTCCCTCACAACCGTTATGTCATGTTTTGCAAGACTTAACTCCATAGCACCGAGCCACTATAGCACACCTTCCACAAAAAAGGTCGCGGATAAATAATTTGGAATGTTATCTAACACCTACAATTGTGTCTGATCTAGTTTTTATTCCAACTGACTTTGCTCTATTCTCACATGTTCTGGTGCGACATTTACCCTCGCCTCGAAATTTAGAGACAAACTTTGCTCAATATGAAGCTGTCCCCGATGTAGAACCGCATTCTCATCAAACTGACGACAATGTCCTCATGGCGTCGTCTCCTGTTCTGGCAGATCTAACAGTGTATGTTTATTCTACATAGTTTATTAATTGCCTACTATTTTCTTACTTCTCATATTTATGCACATATTATTTTTATTTGTAGATTCCCACCAGAACCCTTTAGCGATGTTGACGGTATGTTTAGTGATGACGAAATGAATATTATTGTCCCTGTCAATAATGAGCGTCATTTTCTCGGGCCTACGAATATTCAGTGTCCTTTTTGTTCAGATTTACATTGGCGAGATGAACGATTATCTCGCACAGGATTGTACAATCCAAGATTCAAAACATTTTGTCTACAAGGCAAAATTAAGTTACCAGAACTCATTGCACCCCCACCTCCTATTCGTGCATTGTACGATGGCCATGATGGTCAATCAAAAACATTTCGTCGGCATATTAGGGAGTACAATGCAGCTAATGCTTTCACGAGCTTGGGTGCTAAGCTTGATGACAGATTACTCAACTCAAGAGGTCCAACATCATTCACTATCTATGGAGAATTACGACACCGTACCGGGTCATTGTTACCCCCAAATGGTCGCACACCCATCTACTGTCAGTTGTACATATATGACCCAACCACTGCATTGAATATTCGGTGTGCGCAGAATAATAACTTATGTCGAGATGTCCTCCACACTATACAGAATTGTTTGTTGTCAGTG
This sequence comes from Panax japonicus, assembly GCA_020205505.1. Classification (NCBI taxonomy): domain Eukaryota; kingdom Viridiplantae; phylum Streptophyta; class Magnoliopsida; order Apiales; family Araliaceae; genus Panax; species Panax japonicus. Next base: position 885,295 of record CM035112.1, on the reverse strand, counting down.
AATCATTTTGCTTTAAAGTACAAACGTGCCCATGAAATACTAACGGCAAAAAGCACCTTTTGGCCACTGTGGTTATAGTGATTTAACGAATTAGCCACTGTGCTTTTAAAATATTCAATTAGCCCACTGAGCTTTTTAAAAATTAACAATCAACCCATTCCGTCCAAAAAATTGGACGGACGTTAACAGCTGGCTTTTAAAAAAAAAATATTATGTGGTAATTACGTGGCAACAGATTTTAAAAAAATTAATGCTGACATGGCAAAAAAATACATAATATTCATTTTAAAGTTTTAAAAATAACAAAAATATAATAAATAAAATAGATTTTTTTAAAAAATATAATTTTTAATAAAAAAAGATTTTTTTAAAAAACATAATTTTTTTAAAAAACATATAATTTTTTTAAAAAACGAAACTTTTGTAAAAAACAGATTTTTTAAAAAAATTTAAAAAACAGATTTTTATAAAAAAACTATTTTTTTAAAAACAGATTTTACAAATTTTTTTAAAAACAGTTTTTTTTAAGAAAACAAATTTTTTTAAAAATAGATTTTTTAAAAAAAACATTTTTTTTATAAACAGATTTTACAAATTTTTTAAAAAACAGATTTTTTTTAAAAAATCTGTTTTTTTAAAAAAGTATTTTTTTTAAAAAAATTATGTTTTTTAAAATCTGTTTTTTTTAAACAATTTTTTTTTAAAAAAAATTTTAAAAAACAGATTTTTAAAAAACATAAATTTTTTTAAAGTACAGATTTTTTAAAAAGCATAATTTTTTAAAAAAACTGAATTTTTTAAAAAACGTACTTTTTTTGAAAAACACAATTTTTAAAAAAAACAGATTTTTTTAAAAAAACATAATTTTGTAAAAAAAATACTTTTAAAAAAACAGATTTTTTTTAAAAATATTAAAAATTATAAAAAACAGATTTTTTCAAATCTGTTTTTTAAAAAATTTGTAAAATCTGTTTTTAAACAAAATTTGTTTTTTTTAAAAAAACTGTTTTTAAAAAATCTGTATTTAAAAATATGTTTTTAAAAAAATTTGTTTTTTTAAAAAAAATCTGTTTTTTAAATTTTTTTTTTTAAAAATCTATTTTTAAAAAAAAAAATTTTTTAAAAAAAATTTTTTTTTTTTTAAAAATTGTGTTTTTTAAAAAAGTACGCTTTTTGAAAAATTTGTACTTTAAATATTTAAATTTGTTTTAAAAAAAAAACTGTTTTTTAAAAAAATAGTTTTTTTTAAAAAATCTGTTTTTAAAAAAATTGTTTTTTTTAAAAAAAAACTGTTTTTAAAAAAAATTTAAAATTTGCTTTTAAAAAAAATCTGTTTTTTAATTATTTTTTTTAAAAAAAATCTGTTTTTTAATTTTTTTTTTTAAAAAAAACTGTTTTTTACAAAAGTTCGGTTTTTTTAAAAAAATTATTTTTAAAAAATTATGTTTTTTTAAAAAAATTTTGTTTTTTTAAAAAAAATCTATTTTTATTAAAAATAATATTTTTTAAATAAATCTGTTTTATTTTATTATATTTTTGTTATTTTTAAAATGAATATTATGTATTTGTTTGCCACGTCAGCATTACTTTTTTTAAAATCTGTTGCCACGTAATTACCACATAATTTTTATTTTTTTTAAAAGCCAGCTGTTAACGTCCGTCCAATTTTTTGGACGGAATGGGTTGATTGTTAATTTTTAAAAAGCTCAGTGGGCTAATTAAATATTTTGAAAGCACAGTGGCTAATTCGTTAAATCACTATAACCACAGTGGCCAAAAGGTGCTTTTTGCCAAATACTAACTGAGTCAGAATCTTCAGATCATGATTTACGTGCTCACCTTCATTACACCTCATCAACTAATAGGCATCGGTACAATCTTCCAACCACAGATGAAATAGCTATGATTTTGCCTGGTGATGGTAGTGAGAGTAGTGGTATGCGGGATATTGTTCTGCACCTAAAAGGAGATAATAGAGCCCTGAGCCAGATCAATGAGTGCCATCCAACATATTTACCATTACACTATGTACTTTTATTCTCTACTAGTGAGCTTGGTTAGGAACCTGGTCTACGACAGTGGAACTCCGAACAAAATGATTTTGCAGTAAGAAGGATGACACCGATGCAATTTTATAGCTATCGCATGTTTCCACGTCCCACCGAGTATTCGACGATTCTTAGAGGAGGAAAGTTATTTCAAGAGTTTATAGTAGATGCTTGGGCATCAACGGAGCAAAATAGGTTGTCTTAAATCAGACTCAATTAGGATAAGTTGCGTCGTGAGATTTATGCAAATTTATGTGACGGCGGTGTTGATGAGTTGGGCCCCGATCAGATCGGACAACGCTTTGTTCTGCCATCATCCTTTACTGGGAGTGCACAGAACATGAGCCAAATTTTACATGACTCTATGGCCATTATAAGGTACCACCAACACCCTAACATCTTTCTCACCATGACGGCCAACCCAAAATGGCCCGAAATAACATCTGCCTTACTAGAACACCAAACCTCTTTGGATCGTCCCGACATAGTTGCCCGTGTATTTGAGTTAAAACGGCGTGCCCTGATGCATGAGGTAAAAAATGAATAATTTTTTGGTCGAAAAGTTGCTCATGTATTCACTATTGAGTTCCAAAAACGAGGGTTACCACACATGCATGCTTTATTCTTCCTTCATGGCCCTGAGAAGATTTAGACAACTGTATAAGTGGATTGGTTAGTTAGTGCTGAATTCCCAGATCCATCCATTGATCCAAATCTGTACGAAACAATCAAGAGTTGTATGGTTCATGGTCCATGTGGTTCTCGAAACACATATTCAACTTGCATGGTGAACGGTGCATGTCGGTTCCATTATCCAAAAGCATTTGCAGATTCGACTACTATTGATGAACATGGGTACCCTGTTTACCGTCATCGCTGTAATGGTCAGTCTTACACCACTAGAGGGCATACATTTGATAATCGAGATGTCGTACCTTACAATCCACACCTATCAAGAAATTTCAACTGTCATATAAATGTGGAGGTCTGTGAAGGAATGAGGTGCGTCAAATATATCCATAAGTATATTTACAAAGGTCATGACCGCACAACTATGGTTTTAGAGGGACCAGATGGAAACAATGAGATAAAGCAATACCTTAATGCAAGGTATATTGGACCGACATAGGCTGCATGGCGAATCTTCGGTTATCCTCTCCATGAAGAAATTCCTTCGGTTGTACGGCTAGATCTACATTTACCTGGGATGCATCAAGTTGAATACAATCCTGCTAAAACACTTGAAACAATTAGACTTGGGTCTAGGAGTCAAATCACAACTCTGACTGGATTCTTTGACCGTTGTTCTTCAAATGATGTTGCACGTGCCTACACATACCAAGAATTTCCCCAACATTTTGTTTGGAACAAAGGTCGGAAGATTTGGACTCCGAGGCAGATTGGGTTTGCAATTGGCTTATTATACTTTGTTATGCCCAATTCTGGGGAGCGGTTTTACCTTCAATTGCTATTAACAGTTGTTAGAGGACCGCATTCTTTTGATGGTCTACGCATGATCAATGGTGTGTTTCATGATAGTTTTAAATCAGCGTGTGTAGCTATGGGGCTCCTGGAAGATGATGCAGAGTGGGTACAATGCCTCCAGGAGGCTTCAACCATAAATACGGGATACCAGTTACGGAGACTATTCTGCATCATTCTGATAGAATGCTCCCCAATACAGCCATGCACTCTGTGGAATCAATTCTCCGTCTATATATGTGATGATATTCGTCACAAGCTACAAACAACTTTTGGCATATGCGATCCAACACAGACTCAAATCGAAGATTACGGTTTATATTTGATTGATCAGTTGCTACATGAATCTGGCAAAAAATTGGATCACTTCCCATCTATGCCACACCCTGTTCAAAATTGGAGTTCTGTTTCAGGTAATAGATTGTTGATCGATCATATGCAACTACGAAATGAAGCTAATCAACTGAATTACCTTTTGAATATTGATGTTTTAAATAATGCTCAACGTACGGCTTATGATGCTATCACTATCTCCGTTGCTAAAAATCAGGGCAAAATATTTTTCTTTAGTGGAGGTGCAGGAACTGGGAAAACCTTTTTGTACAACACCATCACCACTAAAATGTGCAGCGAGGGTCATATCGTCGTTACAGTTACTTCATCAGGAATTGCATCGTTGTTGTTGTTAGGCGGTCGAACAGCTCATTCTACATTTTTCATTCCATTCGATATCATAGAAAGCTTTGTATGTGGGTTCAGCAAACAGTCACCGCATGGGGAATTATTTAGGGAGGCTCGCTTGATAATGTGGGACGAATTTCCCATGCAACATCGACATGGTGTTGAGGCAGTTGATCGCGCACTTTGTGACGTTCGTGATGATAACTGACCATTCGGTGGTATCACGATTGTGCTTGGCGGGGATTTTCGTCAAATACTACCGGTGATACCTAAGGGTCGGCGATAACAAATTGTTGGTGCATCTTTAAGAAGTTCTGCAATATGGGTGAGTGTGTGCGTATTAACTTTGAACATAAACATGCGTCTGAATAGCAATCATCCTGTAAATTTTACTCACGCATCCTTCTTGGAAGAGGTGATTTATATTATACATTATTCATTTATATGTACTAATATGTTTCACATCATACTTAGATTGGGATCAGTACGCAAGATACTGTGGAACTTCTTCCAACGATACAAAGGTGTTGAACTCTGCATGAACTAATTTCCAGAGTTTATCCACAACTAGATGTGCTTAGTGCGGTAACCCCTTCCTACTTAACTGAGCGCACAATTCTTTCCGCTCGAAATGATGATGTCTGCGCCATCAATGATGCTGCTCTACAAATTTATCCTGGCGAGACGTATACCTACTTGGTAGCTGACAAGGTGTCAGATGGGGACGAACTTTGTCGTTCTACCACTAATCAATATCCAAGTGAGTTTCTAAATTCTCTAAACCAGCCAGGTTTACCGCCTTTCAAGTTGGAGCTAAAGGTCGGATGCCCTATCATATTGTTGAGGAATATAGCCCCGAAAGATGGACTCTGTAACAGGACCAGACTAATGATTGTCAAGTGCGCATCGCGGGTTATTAAGGCTAGAATTCTAACTGGTGACAAATCTTCGAATCTTTGTTTCATCCCGCGGATATCATTATCACCGTCGTCCAAAGATTTACCATTTCAAATGACTAGACGCCAATTCCCAGTACGCTTAACATATGCTATGACAATCAATAAGCCGCAAGGCCAATCAGTCAAGTTTGTTGGTGTAGATCTGCACTTGCCTGTATTCAGCCACGGTCACCTATATTTGGCCATGTCTAGATGCACATCGGCTGATCGCATCATTGTCCTTTTCCCTCCTAATGGATCATCTACCACGACAAATATCGTATATCCGGAGGTGTTGGATTCGGTGTAAATATTACTACCTTTTTTAATGTTTGACAACTTATGTCAGGTAATTGGTTCATGACTTTTGTTACGTTCCAAGCAATCATCGAATTTCTTTCTTGTTAGAAAAATTATTTTGTTAGATTTTTGATTTGAAATGCTCTTCATTTATTAGTTTTAATGTATGACGTACTTTTAGTCTACTCCTTTAGTAATCTTGAAATTAGGATTTTTGATTAACATTTTCCCTACCCAATATCAAAATTTATATCAAAACCAAAACCCTCGAACTGGGATGTTTCTAATTCAAATTTCCAATACCCTAATTTCAAAACTAATTGGCAATCTAATATTGTCGTTTTGAGAGATTTTAAAAACTGAAAAGTACCTAATTAGATTCTCTCTTAGACGCTTTGGAATGGAAACTAGTCCGCAAGTCCAATATTACGAGCTATCGTAGTTATAGCTGCCGGAGATGAGAAGGCGATGGCGTTATTAAATAATATTTTGAACATATTGATAGTAACCACTTGAGCCCGAATCAAGTCTCAAATTTACTGTCCTAAGAGTACTATTGATATTAACCTTAATTTTAAGGTCACATTGAGCCCAAGAGTAGCATTTAGTCCTTGAACATATTGAAACAACCTATCCTAACTTGAGCCATCTTGATTTATTGTTGAAATAAATATTCCCGAAACATACCTGATTTATACTCTTTTTGAAGTGCTTATTTGTGTCGTTTTTTGGTGAGGGTGGTTTTTTTGTCCACTCATTGTCTTATAGTATAAAAGATAAAACAAGAAACTGCGAGTTCTGGAAGTAAAGGAGAAATTATAACCTATATGAATTATTTCTGAAACTGGAAAATGAACGCCAATGAATCATGATTTACTTTTAAAAAAATTAAGCTATTTACTTTCATATTGAGTTAAGTGAAAATTTGGATCACTTTCATAATTATAGATTATTTTAATTATAGATTTAACTTATATGAATTTTAGATTTTTGTAGATTATGATTATAGATTTCTTTTTCATGGAAGTTTATTTTTTTTAAACGTAGCATTAGGTATAGACTGACTCCTAACAATCAATAATAAACATAATGACTCGAAGAAATTGGTCTTTTTGATGTTACCTCACTTTTCTTGTGTCTGTGGATGTCATTTATATCTCTATATCCATCATGCTTCCTTTTCTATGATCAAAAGAAAAAATAATTTTTTTAATTATGTAAACCAATTAAAATGAGTGTCTGAGACTTTGTTTTAGGATCCAAAAAGTCAAACAAAGGCTAAAGCTTCTCATTAATATGGAGAATAGCACAGTCGAACCTTCTCATTAATATCAGTTTATTCCAAATTCTAAAAAAATTACTTCAGGTAGAGAAAATGGGAGAGAGAAACTTATGACAATAGTCAAATTGAGTAGTTTGTATATCATATTTCTTTTGCTACTGTAGGGGTTTGCGACCTTTGACTAAAGAATGTCATGCTGCCAATCTTTTTTCAATGCATATGAAGGTTGAGGATCAGTTAGTGATATCTTTTCTCAAAACTTTTATTAGGACCGAGTACTAGAATAATATATTAGGTGAGGAGGTCTTTCAGAGCATTGCGTTGTTCATAAAGTAAATATGTGTGCGCTCATTTGTTTTTTAGATAATTTAGGGTAAAGTAAGAGTTCTTATGTTTCAGATTTATAGTTGTTTTATTTTGACTCACATATTTTGATAATTTTTATATTTCAAATATTTTCAGGTATGCATTGAAGGATACTTGGGTGTAAGCTATAAAGTAATGGGTCTTATGCTCAACATGTTGTTTAACTATTTTCTGCAGGTTTGTATATTTTTGATTCCATCTTTTATAAAGTTAACTAATTATACATAGTTAACTAATTATAATGCTCTAACCTATTTTTATCAACAGATAAACAATAATTAGTACAACATAACGGTTGATTAAACCAATTCTCTTTTCCAATAGAACAATCAATTTTTGCTTTTCCTTTCGTTGAAGATGGAATAAAACTTGGGTTGTTCAAGTGATTCACATGTGACTTCTCCTAAGAAGTACAAAATAAGACATTAGTCAAAAAATGCAAACGAATATCAAAATGATTTTTTTTTAATAATACCAGTAGCGTTACCTTATCCATATGTAATTGATTAGGCGCACAGGTATGTTGTTACTATCACTTAGATCAACCTGTAAGAACAAACTTAATAAATTAAACATGAGTTAAACATGAACAAATGAAGATGCAAAGACAGATACATTCAATACTATTGTTCCAAATCTTCCGAGCCTAGTTCAATACTATACATTAAAAACTATTGCTTTGAAGATAGTTGAGGTTTCAAACTGTTGGAAGATAGTTGTTACTATTGTTACTATACATTCAATACTATTGTTACTATAGTTGAGGTTTCAAATTGTTGGAAGATATTTTTTTTTACTATACAGTCAATACTATTGTTACTATTGTTATTATACATTCAATACTATTGTTACTATAGTTGAGGTTTCAAACTGTTGGAAGATATTTTTTTTACTATACATTCAATACTATTATTACTATTGTTTTGAATAAGACTGAGCACAAAATGGGTATAACTGAATAACCGAACCAAACCGAAATTTCTTAATAATTCGGGTATTTTTTACAATTCGGTCTACCCGAATACCGAATAAGCTTTATCTTAATTCTCAATAAATCTTCACCTTTACTCTCTTCGTCTTTGTCTTTATCTCTTATATCAGACTCTCCAGTTTCAAACCAGATCTGATCTAAAACTGATCAAGTCTCCATTCTCCCTCCTCTTCGTTTATTCCCTATCTCACAAAGTCTTAACCCAGATCTGATCTCAAGTCTCAAGTCTCCATCTCCATTCTCCCTCCTCTTCGTTTATTCCCTATCTCACAAAGTCAAACCGACTAAAATATTTTCCCGATCTCAAACTTTTCAGCAAACCAAATGGAAACAATGGCCATATCCTTTTCTCTCACCTCTCTCTCTCCAAAACCCTGAAACCCTCTCCACCTAAAATTTCGATCTTCAACCTCTTTAACACTACTCATGCCAAAAGAAAACATCAAGGAACCCCAATCAGCCCCAATCAAATGGTGCCATCATCATCTGTCCTAAAATCCTCTATTTCGAAGACCCGAACTCTATTTTTGTTAGTCGACCTTTTGTAGAATTTGTTTGGGAACTATTCTGGGTTATAATTCTGACGCCTAAAATGCATGTTAGTCCCCTGAAGGGAAAGGACCAAAACATTGAGCTTGTTTTACTTGAGGCACGGGTACAATTATAGTTTGTTTCCTTGGTTTTTCTTCTTATGGAAGGTGGTCTTATTGGGTACAATGGGTACAATGTATTATGCAAATTTGAATGCAATCTATGATCTAGACAAAGATGAAGATGCTGCAAGACAAACAAGAGGTAAAAAAAGTTGGAAAAAACACACAAATTACTTTGATAAAACAAATCAAAACTCTTACGAATCAGCTCTTTGATGAATTTTTAGAGTTTTAGGAAAATTGGTAGGAATCAAATCTATCAAGGACTCCCAAGTATTATTCTTAAAGAGTATAATCTTCAATTTTCCTTGCCTTTGTAATGTCAAAGTTTCAAAGTACGGCTAAAAGAGTACAATAATTACAGATTATCCCATAAACAAACAACTACTAATTCCAACTTTGGTGAGTCAAATATTCAACTTTTTACAGAGAAGGTATAACTACTAAAAATATTGGGAATAGTTATTAAATTAAATTGGCTTTTTCCCAATCTTTCCAATGCTTACTGTATGCTTCATAAAAGAACTACCCTTTGCTGGACTCAAGGATTTTAACTATTGAATATTCAAGTGTTTCTAGTAATAAGTTAAAGAGTCTATGTTGTTACACATTTACCTACTCAAAAGTGAGACTGTATATTATTATTTTAAGTTGACTTAATTCGATGAAGTTAAAATACTTGAATGTACATGTAGATATTTAATAGTTGCACCACAAATTATTTTTAACAAATCTTGTATTCTTATTGTTTATAGTTTAATTAGAAGAGACATCTTTATTGTATAATCTATTTACAAGTTAAATTCGTCCAACAAAAAATAATTAAAACATAATTTATTCTTGAAAAATGAAAAGGTAACAAATGATCAGATCATTCAAACATTTTGTACCTACCATATGCAGACTTTTTCTTCAATTCAACATTTTATCAAATCACTAACATTTCAAATCAAATAAAATCACATCTAAGAGGACTATACGGGAAAAAAGAAAAACAATGGATATAGGTTTAAAAACAAAAAGAATGTCAAGAAAGGTATACGAACTTACCATATGCAGACTTTTTCTTCACTTCAGCATTTTATCAAGCAACTTGCTTGCACCATTTCAAAATGTAGATGAACAATTAAAAAAAATCTGAGAACAATTAGTTGCTGCTGATGAAGACGTGACGTGATGTAGATGAACAATTAGTTACTGCTGAAACTGTAAACAACCCAAAACATTAGTTTTTCAAGCTAATTAAAGACGTGTATCAAACATTTGCTTGAACAAAAATTTGAAGCTTGCTTACTTGGTTAGCTTGAATGGAACCCGAGATTTGGGTGGTTGGGACTTTTTAGTGGGACAGAGATGGGTCTGGGCTTTCGAGGGATGCCCAAATATATATTCCCTGCAGCTGTGATACCCACCAGAAAATGAAGAAGCCCCTGCGATAGAGATGGGACTGGGCTTTCGAGGGACAACTTGTTGCTTGCTGCGATAGTGATCGAAAATGAAGAAAACCCTGCGATAGTGATCCGAAAAAGACTTGATTTTGGGGGAAATCTCTGTATTAGATTCAAACCCTTTTTAACAACGTTCTCTCTCCTCAAAATGAAGGGCGGGATAAGGAGAAAGGGACAGACGTATAAGCGTGACTTGGCTAGGGGGGATTTTGAATTGGGCAATTTTTTTTGTGAAATGAAATAATTAAGATTAAATTTGAGCCATTGGATGATGAAGGTTTAATCTAGATCGTTGTTTGTTGAAGCAGCTCTGTTTTATTATATAGATACGAACAATAATTTTTTAAAGAGCCATTTTTATAAATATATCCATTCTCAAGTATTAATGTTTTTCACAGTTACTACATCCGTCCTTTAATGTAAGTCGTTTTAGAGAAATATTTTTGTTCCTTAATATAAGTAGTTTGAGAATTTCAAATAAGTATTAATTGCTTAATTAGTTTTTAATATTACCCAAAGCATTAAATATAATTTTAGTTCTCTCACTATTTTTTGTCCAATAAATAATACTCTCTTTTTGCAATACAGAAATAATATAGACAACTGATATATATTTAATGCTATATAATCATTTCCTTAATATTTATGCACAACTCTAAAATGACTTATATTAAGAAAAAAAAATATAATTTAACAAAAAAACTTTAGAAATATTTAACATGACTCCTTGACTTATTTGTTTTAGAAATTTGTACTTTGTAATAGGTATAAACTTTTAGGTGTTAAATTAACTGATAAATTATTTCTAAGTTTATTCGTACTTTATACGGATTATAAAGTTTGTATAAAGGGTAACAATATAACACTATTTTTCTATAATAATTTTTTTAACAATATAGAATTTTGAAATAAACAAATGATTTTATTCATGGAATGCAAAGTAAGTATTGGAAAGTAGAAGTGCAGTTAAGGCAAACGAAATGATAGTGGTAATTTAAATTTTTAGATGAAGGTCCATTGTGCATGTGCAAGATAAAAACTTATTATGTTTACAATTATGCAAAACTCATAGGAGTTGTCTTATAATTATGAAAAAGCTTAGGGGCCTCGCTTTATAATTATTAAAAAAAGCTTAAGTGTGTCGGTTTAACTTATAATTTTATGTATCGATTTTTTATAAGTTAATTATAAAATTATAAAATCGATACATCTATATAATAAAACAGAACCCATTTTGAATCTTTCATTTGACAAAGCACAAGAACGGTTCAGATTCATTCTAACTTAATTCTTCCAACTTAATCTAAAGACTCATATTTCTTCCCGCCCAAATCAAATTCACTCATACACCATACTCTCTCTAATGTTCACACACAAAATCTTTCTCTCTCTCCTCTCTTCTTCACACACAAAAAATAATAATACTAATAATAATAATATATTATTATTATTATAATAATACTACTACTACTACTACTAATAATAATAATATTATTATTATTATTATAGTACTAATAATAATTATTATTATTATTATAATAAAAATAATTATAATATCTATATAATAAAACAGAAATCATTTTGAATCTTTCATTTGACAAAGCACAAGAACGGTTCAGATTTCATCTCAATTCTTCCAACTTAATCTAAAGGCACACATTTCATCTCGCACAAAAAATTCCCGCCCAAATCAAATAACAATAATAATAACAATAATGATAATAATTATAATTATAATAATAGTAGTAGTAGTAATAATAATAATAATATTAATATTATTATTAATAATAATAATTATAATTATTATAATAGTACTAATAATAATAAATCTATATAATAAAACAGAACCCATTTGACAAAGCAGAAGGACGGTTCAGATTCATTCTAACTTAATTCTTCCAACTTAATCTAAAAACTCATATTTCTTCTTCCCGACCTAATCAAATTCACCCATACACCATACTCTCTCTTATGTTCACACACAAAATCTTTCTTTATCCTGTCTTCTTCACACACACAAACAAATAATAATAATAATAATAATAATAATAGTACTAATAATAATAATAATAATAGTAATAATAATAATAATATTTATAATTATAATTGTACTAATAATAATAAATATTATTATAATAGTACTAATTATTATTATTATTATTATAATTATAATAAAAATAATTATAATATCTATATAATAAAATAGAAACCATTTTGAATATTTCATTTGACAAACCACAAGAACGGTTTAGATTTCATCTCAATTCTTCCAACTTAATCTAAAGGCTCACATTTCACCTCACACTAAAAATTTCCGCCCAAATCAAATAACAATAATAATAACAATAATTATAATAATAATTATTATTATAATAGTAGTAGTAATAATAATAATTGTTATTATGGTGGTGTGGTGAATTATAAAAATTGTTATTGATGATTTTTAAATTTTGTAAATAGGTGTAGATTTTTTTGGATATCTATTTTTAAAGAAAAATTAATTATTGTGGAGGTTTGATGAATTATGATAATTGTTATATCTTATTGTAAGTTATTTTAGGTTGCAAAAAGTCTTTAGGTAATGTAGTATTTTTCGAATTTTAATCTAATTTTTTGTTACGTTGTGCCTTTAGGCACGGGCAATTACTAGTAAAATTATAAGGTATATCTTATAGGAGTATAATTTTACAGGAGTATATCTTATAATTTTATGTATCGATTTTTTATTGTTAATTATATAAATAAATATAAGTAATATTTTTAAAGATTTATTTTTATTTTTATAAATTTATTTATTCTCAATTATTAATATTTTTTATAATTATAATTTGATAAAAAAAATCGAAATATTTAACATGCCCCATTGACTTATTTGTTATGTTCTTGGTCATTTGTACTAATTGGTATGAGCTTCTAGAAGCAGTCGTGTCATGACGTGGGTCATCTGACGTTTACAAGTTTTCGGACCTTAAGTCCACACTCTAATGATTAAACATGGAAAAATATTTAGGAGGCGTATTTTAATATATATCCTTACGTATAAATATTAAAAAAATAATTATATAATATTAATTATTTATATTATTTTTATATTAAAAAAAGAGATTATTATTTATTAGACAAAAAATAGTGAGAGAATCAAAATTATATTTAATATTTAAAATAATATTAAAAACTAAACTATTAATACTTAATTAAAATTCTCAAACAATAAATATTAAAAAATAAAAATACTTTTCTAAAACCACATTTAATAAGTCACGGAAGAAGTATATCGGATGTTTGATGTATTTATAAAACTAAAACATTTGTCAACTATAATGTTACTTATCAAACTCATAAAAATTCGAAGTATTTTTTTTCTTACTTTACTGAGTTTATTTTATTGAGTATTTTCCTATAATTGGTGGGGGTGGGGGTGGGGGTGGGGGTGGGGGTGGGGGGGGGGTCCGGGGCCTTAACGACCGGTACGTCCGGTGTCCCCTTTTTTTTGTTTTTTTTTTCCCACAATTATGAGAAAAAAAAATAAAAAATAATAGAGCAAGTTTGAACAAAAAACTGTAAAAGGAAGTACGTTTTTATTGAAAAAACACTGTAAACTGTTTTCAGTGTTTTTTCAATAAAAAACGTACTTCCTTTTACAATTTTTTGTTCAAACTTGCTCTATTATTTTTTTTTCTTCTCATAATTGTGAAAAAAAATAAAATTAACACTCCGATACATTTGCACCGGACGCCCCCCTCACCCCCACCCCCACCCCCACCCCCACCCCCACCCCCAAAACCCATTTTCCTAATAGTTTTTTTGATTATTAAACATGTAGTAAATTGTTTTGACTTCTTTGATCTAGACGTATTTTGGCAGATTGTATTTAGTAATTATAAATCTAAAAACTTTAAATAGGTTTTTATTGTTTTTTCTTTATTACTCATTCTTTTGTGGAGTTTTTGGAACTGAAAAATTGTGAGGTACGTCACATTTTCTAATTTTAATAAGTTTACGTGCAAAACTTGATAAAATTAAGGTAGACTAGCACGCAAGTAATAGTATTAAAGATGAGAAAAATATTTGGGACATGATAGTTATTTCTAACTGTCTTTAATAAATAATTCGAGAGCAGATCCTCTGTCCTCAAATTCTCGGTTCCTCTTGTGTCCCTCCACTTAAATTTTGACACATGTTCTTTTATTTAATTTTAGAATTAATTTGTGTTAAGTAAGAGATTATGTGTCAAAATTTAAGTGGAGGGACACAAGGGGACAGAGGATCTATTCTCCAAATAATTCTAGGGCGACAACGATTGGGACCGGGTGAGCTGGATGTGCCATGAGAAACCAAAAATAAACATAAATTAGCCCACAATCTCACTTTACCAATATGCGTATATCACTTCCATGCATCTCTCTCACACCAGATCCATGCGAAGCTAACCATTAATTCTCTACTTCGTTGTCGCTGATTCTAGCAGCCTTCAAGGTATGCATACCATTACTCTCTCAGGTAGAACAGACTTGAGAGACAAACTTAGAACATCAGGTGCTACAAAATGTAACATAATTTTTTGTATTTATTGAGTGAGAAACAACTTCTAGAACTCTGTCAAGATTTTCTTTTTACATACATCTAGGACAGTTTCTGCAAGCTAAGGCTTACAAAAATATTGGGCTGAGAAACCCTTGAGCTAAGTTTGGAATATTAAAAAGATTCAACTTGTTAAAGATATTTACACTGTTGTACCATTAGAACTAACATGAACTATTACAAGTTATGTTCCAAGTTCATTTTTTCTTTTGGTCTGTTCAAATTTCTAATTTATTTTTTACCCTTCCATATTGCCAATCACATCTTTTGAAAAGAAATTTCCCAGGTGAACATGACCTTTAAGCTTTACTACTGCGAAACTTGAATAATTTGGCGTTGCACCAATCATATGACACCAATGAAAACAAAGAATAATAAATAATTAGATGAGATATACTTATAGATTTACCACAAAAACACAATCCCTAATGTGACGTCCCAAAAATATGTATACACAACCCATAAAACCTAAATAATTTGGCCTTAGCACCAATCATATGACACCAATAAAACAAAAAATAATAAATAATTAGATGAGATATACTTATAGATTTACCACAAAAATAGAATCCCTGAATTCTTTTGAGGTGGCTTGCAAATATAAAGGTGAGGATAAAGAAGAAGAAAGGCCTCATGGACATTTCTCCCGTTGCAATATGTGAAGATTAATATTATTCTTGTATTTTTCTCTCGTACTAGTATTTCAATCAAAGAAATGTGTACATTATAGTAGCCTCTAAATTTAATATATTTTTATAAATTTGCATAAACAACATGTATTGATGAGTTTGATTCAAATATGAGAATGAATGATAATATGCGGAGGATTTAGTGGAAAGAGAAGAAGTTGATGAAGTGAATAGAGACCCGAAATTAGGAATGGAGTTTAGTTCCGTTGATGAGTACATGGAATATTATACTAATTATGGTAACCAACAATGATTTTTCGGTAAAAATAAGATCAACGGAAAAAGGAGAAAATAGAGACTAAATTTATGGTTCTTGTATGTGCTCAGTCAGAATGTTCAATAAACAAGTCAAATAATGCCTTCAACTTACGCCCTGTTAGCAAAACTGGTTGCAATGTTAAGATTAGAGATGCATTAGTTGAAGACAGAAAAGTGCGAGTAAAGACTCTAACACTTGATCATAATCACCAGTTGAGCACGGGAAAATCTAGCTTTTAGAAGAAAAATCATATTATGAGCAAGTATGTGAAAAAGGAGACTTGAACTTAACGATAGAGCTGATATTAGACCAAATAAAAATTTTAGTTCTTTCTTGGTTGAAGCTGGTGGGCATAAGAATGTGTTCTTTTCACAGAAAGATTGTTACAATTATCTCGACAAAGTTAGGCGGTTAAGGCTTGGTGATGGGGATGCTATGACACTTCAAAACTATTTTCAAAAAATGCAAGCTAATAATATAAGTTTTTATTATTTGATGGATTTGAATGATGATGGGAGACTACGAAATATCTTTTAGAAAGATGCAAGGAGTAGGACAACTTATGAAGAGTTTGGGGATGCCATTACCTTTAACACAACATACTTGACTAATAAGTATGACATGTCATTTGCTCCATTTGTTGGAGTTAAACATCACGATCACTCAATACTATTAAGTTGTGGATTAATATCTCATGAGGATATATATTGAGTCATTTAGTTGGCTTTTTAAAACTTGGTTTGCGTGTATGAATGGTCGTGCTCCTACCGCAATAATTGCTGACCAAGACAAAGCAATGAAGATGGCTATTGAAATTGTGTTCCCCAATGCGTGACATAGGTGGTGCTTGTGACATATTATGAAGAAGTTGCCTGAGAAATTAAGTGGTTGCAATCAATATGAATCTATTAAGTATTCAATGCAAAAGGCAGTTTATGATTCATTGACTTATAAAGATTTTGAAGAGCGATGGAGCAGTTTCATTGAGAAATTTAACTTGAAAGAGAATGACTGGTTGATTGGGTTATACGATGAGAGAAGTCGTTGGGTGCCAACATTTTTAAAAAATACTTTTTGGGCTGGAATGTCCTTAACACAAAGAAGTGAAAGTATTAATCCTTTTTTGATGGTTATGTGAATTCAAGGATAACCTTAAAACATTTTGTTGAGCAGTATGAGAATGCATTAAGAAGTAAGGTGCAAAAAGAAAATGAGGCGGATTTCAATTCCTTCGACCATTGGATTCCATTCCTTACTGATTATCCATTTGAGAAACAATTTCAAGGTGCTTATACCACGATAAAATTCAAGGAATTTCAAGAAGAGGTAAAATGGAAGCTTTATTGTGCCATTGATCCAGTTAAACTAGAATGTGGTTTTGAGGTGTACGATGTTACACAAGACATGTTTGGAGGGACTCGCGAAGCCACTTTTAGAGTTTCTTTTAAAGAAGATAAATGTACCATTAAGTACAACTGTCAATTATTTGAGTTCAGGGGAATATTATGTAGACATGTCCTTGCAGTGTTGCTGAAAAAAAGAGTTCGAACCTTAGCGGATATTCATTCTTCGAAGGTGGAGGAAAGAGGTGAAGAGGTGTCATAAGAAGGTTAAGATCATATGCTCCGAATGGACTTTGAATATAGAAAATGAGCGTTTAGATAGTATGTGCAACTCTTTTTATGAAGTGGCAGGCTTGTCGACAGATAATGAAGATAAGACAAAAATTGTTATGCATTGGATTAAAAGGCTTGTTAATGTACTAAAAAAAGATGTTGGAACGTGTGAAAGTAATCAGTCGAATCCTTCCAGAAAAGGCACCTAAGTGGGTAGTGGTTGTAAAGAAAGCAACAATATTCGTAGTCCTTTGTCGGTTCATCATAAAGTTCGACTCCGCTTTAAAAGGCTTCAGCCTAAGATTGAGAAAGTTGTTAGAAGTATAAGAGTAAAGAAAGGGAAAAAAAGAAAAAGAAAGAGAAAGAGAAAGGGAAAGACAAGACCATTGAATATAACATGGATTTCACTAATTTGGTAAACCTTTTTCACTAATTTTTTCAAATATAAAAAATTATTTATTTAGATTAAATGTCTTATTTAACTGCTTTTTCTTTTGTGTAGAGTTCTCAAGGTGCCTATTTGGTAACCGTACTCAATAACAATTCTCAAGTTGAACATGGTCCAAAAAACTACATGAGACATGGTGCAATAGATCTTAATTTACAGGTTTGTCGCTAATTTATATGAATAAATCACATTCTTAGATGCTTTAATGATCATTATTTTAAACATTTCAGTTTGGAGACTTCTCCACCAACGCAAATCTGCAATCATCACATGTTGATGACTTTTCATTTGCCACAAATCATGATGTCTATTATGGAGGGTTTCCCATTCATTTTAAGGTATAATATCTTATTTTACTGCTTTCTCTTTCATTTTGTGGTGTCGTATTGAGTGTTATTTATTGCTAAAAATTAAACCACCATTTTATTTTTCTTGTTGCAGTATTACTATAACATATATTGGAGGAGTGGTGAAGGATGTGATCCGGACAATAGGAGCGAATAAGTTTGCCTAGGTAGAGATTTCTGGCCAAGTTATTTGGAAATTCTTGAAATAATAAATTATATAAGCTATATGCTTGTTAAAAGTTAATGTGAAATGTCATGCATTTGAACTTTATGCTAACATCTGTCATCACCTAGAAACTGCAACTGAGATCATGATTGTATTGTACATAAAAATTGAAGTTAGTAATATAATTTAATTTGAACTCTGATCGTGGTATATGTCTGATGGATCAGTTTCTCTTGCAGGGACTTACTTAGAAGGTCAAGGAGGACACCGCATACTCTGGGGCTCGGCTACTTTCAGTTATGAGTCTTTCATGCTTACTGTTTTGCCTTTCTTAATTGCATTAGAATGAATGTAAAGCATCCTACTCGTGGTGTAGACTTCTTGTTGGCTTTGCTTTGATTTGGCTGGTAGTGTAATCGTATGTTTTGTAGAAGTATTATTTGAGCTGATATTTAGTTTGTAACTGTCGCAGCTATTTGCAATTTAAGTATTTATAAGAGTCAAACCTTGTAAACTGTTACTGAACGATCTAAATCTAGAAATTCTTTTTACTAATGTTTTTAAAGAAACATTAAATATTAAAAGAAAATTAATTTTCAAAAATATCACCGCGTCCCTCCAAAACTACGTCGTTTTGATAAAAGAGTGCTATTTAAGGCGAAGTGCTATTTAAGGAGAGTGCTCTTGATCCTTTCCGTATATATATATATATATATATAGGCAAAAAAGGAGATGATGGCATAATTAAATATACTCCCTCCCTCCATGTTATGGTATAAAATGATATTCATATAATTTTTTAAAATATTATTATTATAAAATGATACATCATGCAAGAACGTGAGCATATATGCCCTCTTTTACCTTTTCCGTTGAATAGAAAATGTGTACTCCCTCCATCCCAAAATAATAGACGTTTAAAGAATTTTCACATAGATTAAGAATAGATGAAATTTTACTATTTTATCCTTAATTAATACTTTGATATCATTTAATTCTCTATTAACACTAGACTTCATTTCCCACCTTCTCTCCTAACCTTTCACATCCTAATAAAAAATTCTCTATGACGCGTCGTGTTGTTCAAAGAACCGGATCTGTTACACATCTCTATGATTCATGCTTGATCTCAACAGAACAACCAAATGCATATAAAAAATTCACAGAGCTATCTTGTTCCCATCGCCGCCATCCATTTTATATTCTCCGATCCGCAACGGAAAAAAAGGAGAGAGAAAGTGAATGGGATGGAGAGAGAAAGTTCTCCAGTCTGATTCACAGAGCTATCTTGTTCTCCAGAGCTATCTTGTTCTCCAGTCCGATTCACTTTATCTTATCCTCCGATCCGATTCACAAAGCTCTTGTTCTCCAGTCGTTTATGTATTTTGGTATATATATGAGAGAGAAAAAGGAGAGAGAAAGTGAATGAGATGGATTTGGTAAGGAGAGAGAAAGTGAACGGCATCATTAAATAGTCATTAACAGTGGTGGAGAAGAAAGGGTAGAGAAGGAAATAAAATGGTAAAATATTTTTGGTTTTATAGAACGTCAAATATTTTAGAAAAAAAGAGTCTAGAACGTCTATTATTTTGGGATGGAGGGAGTACTAAATTTCAGTGTTGCATATAATGGTGGTGATGCTTAACTAGTATATAACAGAATTAATAGGGCTCTAATTTCGCAACAAGAAGATATTTGAGTTTCATATACAATGCCAATGCCGGCAAGACACCACAACATAGAAAAGCACAACATTTTCTCATGTATACATATACACACACAAGTAGAAACTTTCCGAGTTTTCAACTCGTCTAATAGAAAGCGTTGTCATTATAAATTCCATTACACTTTGTCAATTACAATTTCTTTCACAACTTCACCTCCATTACAACTTCTAACAAAAGAAAACTTCATTTATAGCCTTGCACCATCCCAATAAATCGCATTTTCCATTCGGGCAAGCATAGTAGATTAGACCTTCATTTCCATTCTTATCAAGCGGGTAATTTTACAAATCGCATATTGTCCACAATGACATTGCTTTGCTTTGAATCCTTATGATGCCATGTTGTCTTTCTTCAAAAATGACAAATAAAAAGTTTCCCTTCTAATCCCTAAATTTTTATAAGAAAAATGCATTGTTAAACCATTATCATGCATTATCAAGTAAAGATAAATATGAACTTTAACAAAATTTTGAAATAAGAAATACATAAAACCTAATAAAAGAAACTAGAAAAAATTCACATACCCTTTTGGTGAAATCATTAATTAGTGGCATTTGTATACAAATTATATATACAAAATTTTCTGTTAGTGCCATCGATAAAGACCAAACAGGACTTAGTACTCACATGCCCGGGAAACTCAGTGGGATGAATATCGTTGAGAAGTGTAGTGATGTAGAGCTGACACTGAGCATTCGAGGTAGAATTGGCAAAAAAAGATGATCACAAAGCCACAAGCAACATTGCAGCCTAAAATTAGACGACTTGAGGGATGTAGACTCATTTGGTTTTATTAAAACTGTTAAAGGAGAGGAATTCAGTGACAAGGATAATACCACCATGGCTAGTTCAAGCACAAATTTTAATCAAAAAAGTAAACATCCTCATTGGATTTTCCAAGATCTAAGCTTAAGCAAAACCTAATCTTTTAGACTATTGTTCGTTTCAGTTAACATCTTTTTACGTCTATGTTCTGTATCCTCCATTAATTCAACATATTTTGGTGCATTGACAGACCTAGTTTAATCAATGCACGCTCTGTTAGATATTAATACTCAGCGGCGGAATCAGAACATTTTTAGAGGGGGATCAAAATACATCAATAAAAAAATTATTTATTGACGCTTGCAGCGCTTCTTTCAAATTTATTTTGCCCAATTATAGTATTTCACAACATCCTATTCCAACCATTGTAAACCTATAAGTTGTGAGTCTAATAACTTTAAATGTGTGTGTATATATATATATATATATATACGGTCTGGATCTTAAGCTCATCCCCTTATTTAGCTCACCTTGCTCACCCCTTTTAGCGACGGACCGGGCGACGATTCGGTCCGTCGCTATATATAGAACCGTCGCTATATGTTGTCCGTCGCTAAAAACTAAGAAGACGGTTCTATATATAGCGACGGACCGAATCGTCGCCCGGTTCGTCGCTAAAAGGGGTTGATCAAGGTGAGGTAGATAAGAGGCGAGCTTAAGATCCGGACCGTATATATATATATATATATATATATATATATATATATATATATATATATTAATTTTTCCCGAACTATGAGACTATTAATCAGACTTTGAATTTATTAGTCAACTGATTAACTACTTTTATAGATAAATTAAAAATTATAATATTATATATTCAAAACCTTATATTTTGGTTCTGGTCATCTTCTTTGGAGACAACTGAGAGTAGGCACTCAAAGCAAAAAAATGAATTAAGTTATTCTCATTTACAAAAAAATTGATATTAATGTATGAGACAAATGAGTGTAAAATTAATTAATTAATTAACAAACTTATTTAACATTATTTTATCTTATAGTAATATTGTTAATTTATTATATGTGAAAAGACATAAAAAAACAAATAAATTAATATCATCTCATAACAAAGATCAAATTTAATTAATATTAATTCCAAGGTTGGGGGGTCATATGACCCCCTCGCCCTTAGTTCCGCCCATGTGAATACTGTAGTTTGAAATGTTGAATTATGTACATTTCCCTAACATATCTTTGCTGTGCAACCGTGACGAAGAGTCGTGCAAATATAACATTGTATAATGGAGAACTGCAAATGGATTAAATATAAAGAAATTGAACATCAATATTGCAATGAAGAAATTAGTGTCTTATTTTTACTTTCTCACAAAAAAGACGAAGACGATACCCATATTATCTTGTGCAATTAATTAGGGGCATTTTAGTGGCATTTGTATACATAATCATTGTACAAATTATTTAGCTAAAAGAAAAATTTGTATATATAATTTGTATTTCTCATTGTTGCAGAATTTGTAGCCATCTATCTAGCTATCTAACTATGGAGAGAATACTGTCAAATTTACAAAACAAGAATTTGCACAAAATTTATACCCAAAACAAGAATTTAGCAACACCCAAATTTTCCTTTTCCAATAATTTTTTAGGGTTTTGGGAATTTAAGTCTGTTCTACCCAGATTTAGGCGTATGAGAAAGTAATGGTATGCATACCTTGAAGGCTACTAGAAGAGAGACAGGGAAGGGAAGCAACGAAACAGAGAGTTTATTAATGGCTTCCCACATGGAGCAGCAACAGCAAAGTAGAGATCTGGTGTGAGAGAGATGGAAGTGATATACGCATATTGGTAAAGTGAGATTGTGGGTTAAAGTTTTTTTTTTTGGTTTCTCCGCTGATGTAGCACATCCAGCTCACCCGGTCTCCAACCCCGACCGTCCCTAATCCCTGTCGCCCCAGAATTATTGGTCTTTAATACACCGTCACAAACAGCTGCTTCAACCCACCTCTAAGCTCTCTCTCTCTCTCTCTCTCTCTCTTAACGTACTACAGAAGTAAATTATATATATATATATATATATATATATATATATATATATATATATATTAACTTAATTATCAATTGAGGTTTGATACTATTACTTGCGTGCTAGTCTACGTGGGTTGAATTTTCTCTCTTTTAAAAAGGAATATTTTTTTATATTTTTTTTTGCTAAGAGAAGTTCATAGCCTTGCGATCAGTTAATCTCCTTTCTTCGAACAAGGCTTTCGAAACAGACCTAAACTTACGATTAATCTCAAATTCTTTCTTAAACCACCAAGGCAATTGACGATTTTTTTTAGTGGGGTTCGCCTGACCCTTGTTGTAGTGAAACGCAAGGGCGACGAGCAAAGACCCTCCCTTACATTTTTTTTAATTTTATCTAATACATCAATTGTTTCATCTTAATAATTTCGA
This sequence comes from Panax japonicus, assembly GCA_020205505.1. NCBI lineage: Eukaryota > Viridiplantae > Streptophyta > Magnoliopsida > Apiales > Araliaceae > Panax > Panax japonicus. The sequence goes on along the minus strand of CM035112.1, from coordinate 862,031 downwards.
TAGTAGTAATATAAATATGTTAATAGATCTTTGATAATATGAAGTTCTCTCCTACAAAAACTTAGAATCATTAAAATTATTTTTAGCATTAAAATTTAAAATAATTTTTAACAATTGAAATTTTGATGTAAAATACACATGTTCATCAAATGATGAAAAAATATCGGATTACTTTTATTTTTGGAACAATTATAATACTCAATATTATAACTTAATTGATTGATGTTGATTTCAATTATACTATCCAAAAATATAAAAATATGGTGTATTGGATCAAATTGGAAGGAATATGTAATGGAGGGGAGTCATGTAAAATCCCAACTTTTAATAATATAAACACAATTTTTTTATATTTATTATTCTAAACAGTAAGGTGTTAAATTGATAAAATGTTAAAGTTAAGGGTGACATGTGCAAATATTCATTTTTGGGGAATATTCATTGTCGGAGAATTCTCATTTTGTCAGGGAATACTCAGTAAAGTACAACGGCGCCGACGCAACCGATTATTGGTGGGCCCCATAAATAATTGTCGAATTCAATAAACAAAAAAAATATTTTTTTAAAAATAAAAATTGTCTACAAAACTATCACTTTCAACTGTTAAAATACCAAGTGATAAATGAAAAGTAGCACATGATACTCTATAGTAGCATGCGGTACTAGATCTACAGTATCAGATGACATTCTATAGTAACACGCGGTATTGTACAATATTTCGTATAATTGTCACAGTAACAACTGAACAATAATTCATATTATTGAACCCAATAATTGTCATTAGAGGTATAAACGGATATATGTGAATCCGGATATAGTAGTATCCGGTATATGACGAATTTTAAAAATATTATCCGTATTCACTATTCAGAATAATATCCGAATATATATAATATTCCTTTCCATTTATTTTATCTGAATAAATAGATTATTTGAATACCTAGGTATTCGAATTCGTTTATTAGTCACCTAATATAAAATTCATTTAAATTATTTACACAAAAAATAAAAATTGAATAATTAATCATCACCAATCATAAGTTGAAGTTTAAACCATACATATTAATTAAACATATTAATCATAAAAGGGGAAGAAATTGTCAAACGCATCATCATACACTATTGATCATAAAAATCAAAATTTAAACATCTTAGAGAAAGTATCTGTGACACCCCCAAATTCAGGTACCTCTACCTTAAACTTGGTGCTTCACGATACAACTCATTCTATAACTAAAGATCATCATATAGCAGAATAATATCAGGTTTTCATTAATAATATATCAAAAAATCATACTCCCAGGTCTTCCAACCTTTACTATCATATGCCATAATTTAGATCACTTAATACAAACAACTAATATAAGTTATAATCTACTAACAGTACTTCTTGATAACTATTAAGTCAAAGTTACTATGTAGCCTTGCCATTTCCTTTGTCCTTCTCCGAGCCACTACCCTGCTCAGCCTTAATTGTACATTTTATGATAAGCAAGGGTGAGCAACAAATTTGCTCCGCAAGCATAAGGTCAATAACAAATAGTTATATTCAGAATTTCAATAATATTAGAGGTTCAATCGATTGTTAGCAATTTATAAAGTAATTGAATGAATCCAGAATAGATGAATGTACAATTTCAATATCATAACACTTTTAATACTGAGTGGCCATTGAGGACCATGAACATATAGAAGATTTGACAGTATTTAACTGCAAAATCTCCGGAAACAAGTACATGAGGTGATCAGACTTGTCGTACCCACATTATGCATAATATTCAGTCATAGAGCGCGAGTCGGTCCCCCGACATAAATAATAATACCCTTTACTATAAGGGTTGTTCATCTCTACACATATTAAGAGTCCGTACCAAAGCAATTAGTTTGAATAACTTTCTTAAAGAAATATGACTGATTAACAATCCTACTTACTCTCTGATTTAGCCGAATCAAATGGCTTAGACATATTTCTTCAAATAATCTCATACCCTATTTAACCTTTAATGTCAATGAATTAATGCTTTGAAGGAAATTTCAAGGATGTTCAATCCAAGTTTAACAAGACTGAAAATTTTGATATAAGAATATCCTTTTAGGAATATATGCAAGAACAAGTATATTCAATAGATATTATCTTCTATAAGGTATATCATTCAACAATAGTGTATCAATTAAATAGACTTATAAGAAGCCAGATGAAGTTATATTTAATTTGCTCATATTGAGGGAACTTGCACAATATACAAAAGTTGTATAAGTTAGGAAACTTGCATGGATTGCTGCTACTATTTATCTCTAACCTTCTCCTCTTCAAATAACCTACATAGGTCATAAGTTGTTTTATTGATCAATCTATTGAACACTATATAATGATCTGATTTTACCATTCCCACCACTAGGATGTAGAAACAGTACAGTCTTCAATATTACAGTGTGTATTCAATCATCTTAAGTTATTACTCACACTCACCATGATATGTTTTATCCACTTTTACCAGTACATTTTAAGTGCATAACATTTATTGCGTTTTCCTTCAGCTGTGTTCATTAACAATCTTCACTAACTCTTACCATTACGATTACTTAGATGCATTACTGACAGATGTGTATCGGTTTTACCAATGAATGGGAAGTGATTTAGCATGTATGGAGTAATAGGTTCAACTTCAAGATGTAGTGTTCTACGATTTGTGAAATCACTATACGATTTGGTGACGGTGCTCTACGATTGCAAATGTCACTTTACGATCGTATAGAAATGCCCTACGATTTGGAAGTTTTGGTACTTTACGATTTTTTTGGCACTCTACGGTTGTGCCTGCTTGGTACTTTACGATTTACAGAGGTCACTCTACGATCATATAGAAGTACTATACGATTTGCAAAAATTACTCTAAGATCCTCTAGTTCACTCTAAAATTGATTCGGTCACTTTACCATTGACTTAACCAGTCACTCTACGATTGGTTCAGTCACTCTACAATTGACTTTGACCAATCACTCTACGATTGACCAATCCACTCTACGATTTTAATAGAGGAAAAACTAGGGGAAGACTTTATGGTTTTCAGATAAGAAACACTCTTTGACTTATTATTCAGAGGTCATACTCTACGATTTGGACTGATTTATGATTACGGGATTGGGTCTGACTTTGAATTTGTTGTAATACCCAAAAAAAAAATTAAATAATAAAAAAAATATTTGTTTTTAAAATATATTGTTTAAACTTTGTCATTTATTTGGGTCAAACTAGTTATTTAATTTATGTGGGCTAATAAAAATTAGTAAGTGATGGACAAATTAATTTGGCAAAATTGGACCTTAAAACTAATTGAGATTAATTTATATGTGGGTAATAGTAAATACTATTATAATTAATATAATTAATAAAATATATTAATTAATAAAATCTATTTTTAAGTAAATAAATAACTAAACCTAATCTTATTTTCCTTATACAACCTGAGAAAGAGAAAGAGAAAGAGGAGCCAAGCCACCCTTATTGTATTTGTGAGAGAAGTTGCGTACGAAGTAATAAGAAAATGAACATCAGGTTTGTTAGTTTTTTTCCTGTTTTGGTGCCTTATATATATCAATGATGTTGCTGACTTCTTTTAGTTCACAGTTAAAATTAAAATAGTATATATGATTGATTGATTTGACCGGATGTGTGTATATATATAAGTTTATTAGATTACCATGTTAGAACAAAGGCATTAGAGTATATATATATATATATATATATATATATATATATATATATATATATGACAGTACGACTTCAGTACTTCTTTTCATCCGCAAACTGATGGGCAATCCGAACGGACTATTCAGACGTTGGAAGATATGTTGAGGTCTTGTGCACTTGAATGGTTGGGTAATTAGGATGATTACTTGAGCCTAGTTGAGTTTCTTATAACAACAGTTGGCATTCAAGTATTGTAATGGCTCCGTTTGAGGCATTGTATGGTATGAAGTGTCGGGCACCGACTTGTTGGGACAAGGTTGACGAAATGGCCATAGAAGGGCCTGATTTAGTTCAAATCACTACGGAGAAGATAGCGGTGGCTAAGGAGAAATTGAAGTCGGCTCGATCACGACAGAAGTATTATGCTGATAAGAATAGGAGGACTTTAGAGTTTGAACCTGGTGAGCATGTGTTTCTAAAAGTTATTCCTTGGAAGTGCATTCGACGATTTGGGTTGAAAGGGAAACTTAGTTCGTGTTATATTGGCCCATTTGAGATTTTGGAGAAGGTTGGTGAAGTTGCATATCGGTTAGCTTTGCCTCCACAGCTAGCTCATGTGCACAATGTGTTCCATGTGTCAGTGTTGAGGAGTTGTCATTATCATCCGTTGCACGTGGTGAAATATCCATTCGATAAGAATAGGGAGGATCTTACTTGTGAGGAGCAAGCCGAGCCGATTTTGGATCGTCAAGAACGGATTATGAGGAGGAAGATAATTCTATTTGTTAAGGTTATGTGGAGGAATCATTCGGAACAAGAAACAACTTGGGAAATAGAGGAGTTTATTTGAGTGGAGTATCTGCATCTTTTTGAAAATTAGGTACGTTCCATTCTTTTGATTCCGGGGAAGAAATCCTTTTAAGGGGTAGGTAATGTAATACCCGAAAAAAAATTAAATAATAAAAAAATTATTTTGTTTTAAAATATATTGTTTTGATTTTGTCATTTATTTGGGTTAAACTAGTTATTTAATTTATGTGGGATAATAAAATATAGTAAGTGATGGAAAAATTAATTTGGCAAAATTGGGCCTTAAAACTAATTGAGATTAATTTATATGTAGGTAATATTAAATACTATTATAATTAATAAAATATATTTATTAATAAAATCTATTTTTAAGTAAATAAATAACTAAACCTAATCTTATTTTCCTTATACAACCTGAGAAATAGAAAGAGGAGCCAAGCCACCCTTATTGTATTTGCGAGAAGTTGCATACGACGTAATAAGAAAATGAGCATCATGATTGTTTTCTTTTTCCCGTTTTGCTGCCTTATGTATATCAATGATGTTGCTGACTTCTTTTAGTTCATAGTTAAAATTAAAATAGTATACATGATTGATTGATTTGATCGGATGTGTATATATATAAGTTTATTTGATTACAATGTTAGAACAAAGGCATTAGACTATATATACTTTGTTAAAGTATAATAAAAAGGGAAAAAATGATTGGAAGATAAATTATAATTTAATTAGGGTTATTTTTTAAAATTGATGTAATTGGGTATTTTTAAAAAATATCAGCCAGTAATTTCGGACCTCTTAGGCAGCATAAAACTGGCCGCAAAAATGTCCACTCACAATAATTTTTATCTTTTTCTCAGATTTACCCTCTTTCGCTAAAACAACCATAACTCTTTCGTTTTAAAATATTTTTAGGCAATTCTTGAGCCCACGCGATGCTACTTCCAGGACTACAACTCTTTCCTATTGACGTTTTTCCAGATTCTGAACATATCGGCCCAGAAATTCGTATAAAGGGACTGAACCGAAATGAGTTTTCCAATTTTGACTTGGCTACTTTAAAATGGCATAACTCTTTCCTCCGAAGTCGGATTTAGTCCGTTCTGTAGTCTATGGAAAGCTTATTCAGTGTACTACAACATACCAAAAGGCCAAAATTTTCTGGAACATCTAACTAATCTCGAAATTCCCTTTTAGGGTCAGCAGTCTACTAATTTTCTTAAGCTTTAAAAACTGTTTTACTTTTCTTTCTCTTGATCCAACTTTTTATCACTCAAAATAGTTAGATCTATACATAATTAAATCAAGCTAAAGTTTAGGTTTTATAACTTTAGAGCTTTCCATCTTCTTTTATAATATGAGATGAATTTAGGATATGCAAGGATCAAACTCCTCTCTTCTCCCTCTCCTAAGGCTGCCGAAACTATTCCTTTCTCTTCTCTTTCTATTTTATTTCTTTCTCTCTTTCTCCTTCAAGTGGTTGCCGACCACTTTCTTTTCTCTCCCTTCCTTCAAATTCTTTTTGCTAACTCTCATCTTCTCTCTCTTCTTTACTTACAAATCTTGCAAAACATTATGGCCAAGTAAGAAGGAGACACTTGGCTTGAGGTGGATGATTGCTTTGACAAAATAAAAAAAACAATCCCATGCTCCTTCTTTCCTCTTACATGTGGCGGGTGCACTCCCCCTTGTCTTGCCCAAATTTTTAATTGCTTTCTGATCTCTCTCTCATAATCTCTTATGTTACTTGCATATCTTAACAAAATATTGGAATTGGAGCTTAAGGTGACACATGGCTAGGAAAACAAAATACTCACATGCTATAATACTCACTCCTTCCATCCGACCATACACCTCATATTTTGTCCATTTTGATTTCTTTTAATTGCATTATTTGCTTACTTAAATAATTAAATCAATTATTCTTTTAATGCTTTTATTAAATAATTTAATTACCCAATCTTAGTAATTTAATTTAATCAAATAAATTACTACATAAATCTCCTTAAACTATTTTACCCTCAAGAAAGCAGATAATTTATATAACCCATCTTTGATATATAAATTATATAAAACACAACATAACATACTTAAGTTACATATTTATTTTATAATTGCAAAAATAAATATGCTACACATAATTTCTCATGTAAATACAATTATTTACATACTCAAGATATTATAATATAATATCCTTACCTCATTAACATAAATTCAATGAAGAATTTATTTACTTCCTTAAGATATTACGATAAATATAATATATTTTCTTTATTAAATTAATTTCGTATAAGAATTTATTCTAATACTCTTGGGTAAAGTATATATAAATATTATATGTTTAACCCGCCTCTGTTTTGCTTCATTACTCAAATTGTTCCCAACAATTTTATTCTCCCCACGTAATAAACATATATATATATATATATATATATATATATATATATATATATATATATATATATATTCACTAACTCTCAATTACCAGTTACACCAAACATGCACACATGACATATAGAAAATAATTAATATTTTTATTTTCTCACATTATAAATTGTTTATATAAATTTATTTACTTATAGCAAATAAAATTTAATATATTTACCATATTACGTCAACATAAACGTCCTTCATAAATCATAAAATAATTTATATACTCATAAATTAGATAAATTAGACTAGACATTTAATTTAAAGTCTATTAAACCTCTTCATACAGTTTGCTACATTGAATAAACCTTCTTCATATGGCTTGCCATATTTATTATTACATAATTATTAAATCGTATAGATTTTTCTTAAAATTTTTAAATAAATCCTTTATTTTCATTCTAGGTTTTAAATTTTAACCTTTAATTTAATCATTTAAGATTTTTTAAATTTTCGGGTTGTCACAAACGCTCTAATCTTTTCCTCTCCCAAAACACTCGAAGATCAATCAGAGGCAAGGAGGAGTGTAAGCAAGCATCTTAGATCATCTAGTTAAGCAAAAGGAATCTAAGAGGTACGTAAGAAATTAACTCTGAAATTCTTAGTTTGTATTTCTTAAGTTTTTATTTGCTGAGAGTTTTTTTGGGTTGTAAGAGTTCATGAAAGTTTAATTAGGTGATGTTAGGTGTTAGATAATCTGTTAGTATCATCTGAAGAAATTAAAATGAACACAAAATAATTGGAACAAGAATTTGACACGGGTTAGTCCCTGTCTTTAATGTGTTTATTTCCCCTTACCAAAAAGGTTTGCTAAAGGCTCCCAGTCATTCACTTCCCGGATATATATCAAGCCTATACTAATTCTCAGTGATAGCAACTCACTGATAAATCTCAATTTATGCTACTTTGTAAAGGTTGATGAGAAGGAAGAAGAAGCAAGACTGTTCAATTTTAAAACTGAATTGTGAATAAAACATCAATTTACAAAGTAAATGATGTAATAATCACATATCAATTTATAACAGTTTTAGAACTCTTTGTATCCATAATGATTAAAGGTCTATTAATCTGGTTCAAGATATAAAAAATAGGCTCTTAGCTCCTAGCGACGATGTGCACGTGCAAAGTGCGCCTAAAGCACCAATGCGACGTTAACCCGCACCCGGGTCCCGGGACGCGGGCACCACGTCATTGTGACCAAATCTAAGCCTTTCCTATAGTACCATTAGTGAATTAAAATATTCCACATATACTTATAAAGTATTAAATAATTTTATTCCAACTCAATATGGGACTTAAAGAAAATAATTTTCTTAAACAACAATGAACCTTTTCATATACTCCACTTTGGATACAATTAAAACAAAATATATAATTCTTACTTGAACCATATATTGCTCTCTATTAATCTCCTTGTAATAGACTATTAAATGCACTTTTAATTTAATATAAATTCAATCAATTAATGGGTCTAAATTAATCCTCAAATTGATCAAAACTCATATAAAAAAAGGCGCAATTAACATCATCCACAAGTGAAATCAAAATAATCAAAACTGAAATTATGTGTAAAAGAGAAAGAAATGGACCTTTAGGTTGATTTTAGTCATTTTGGTCTGTTTTACGGATTTCTATAGTGGTGTGGGTGTGTTTAAAGATTTCGTTTGATGGTTGTATGTTATACTCCTCTAAGATAACAAAATAACCAAGTTTGAATGATCTAAATCGGGTTTAAATCGAATTTGTGGTGGAAGATTTCGTAAAGTATGAAAATATAGCATGAACATTAGAATTGAAACCTTAAAATGGGTTGTTAAAAATTTTCGAAATGTTATAATTAGTCTATAGATGAGTAGTTCAGTGTTTAACAAGGTTATAGAGTCGAAAATCAATTAATATGGACCTTAGATGAAGAAGATAGGAAGTTTGGATGAAAACAGAGTTTAAATCGCGTAACTGGAAAACTGATTTTGCATGTGGGAGCTGTTGCGCTGTGATTCAGGCTTAACTAGGCACGACCGCGCTGGTACCAAGGCCAAATGTGGCGTGGCTGTGCTAGTAGCAGATCAAGCCTAGAAATGAGACCTTAAATGTATGGCCCATGGGATGTTGATCCAACCTATTCTAATCAACATGCTGAAGTATTAAACATGTAATAAGACATAGTAACAAGTCGTAATCACATAAGATAATATAATGTGACAATTAAAAAATGATGGGTCATAGAATGAGATTAATGTAAGCGAATAGTGAATATTATTTTGTGACTAATCGATGTGCCAATGTGACTTAAATGTGTTATTAAATATGTGGAAAGGTTATAACATGTTAAGAAGTGAATACGGTAATAAAATTTCAGTCCTGAGCCTTAAGAGGAGTAGCGTGGTCGCGCCACTCCCAAGTCTAAAGGCAGCGCGGTCGCATCGTGCTACAAAGCCTTCAAGTTATTTTTAATATAATCTAGACTTAGGGGCGTGGGTGCATGATTCTTCTATAAGATGTAATACATGAGACACAAGGTATCTAGTTTGTTCAAACATGGAATGATTATATCAAGCGAGGGTTGGATAAAAGTTTCTAAATGAAACTAAATGGAAAAGTAAAGTTAATAAAGCTATTGTGTTAAATTAATATAAATTAAGTTCACAGTGAATGAGTATGACTGATGTATACGTGTGATTATATGACTGTGTAGGATTTTGTGAAGCGCAGATAGCTATTAGCTATTAAACTAAAGTTGTAATCAACGCGATAGACAAGTTTCTCAATTTATATATTTGGACTCGTAAATCGGTTTGAATTAATTGTTAGCATAATTTATGTTTATAAGTATGTGGATACTCATGAACTGCATTACTTGCTTTGTGAATGGTCAAAGTCAACTTATGACTAATTTGTTTTGAGTTAAGGAACTCAGTCTACGGAAGCATGTGATATATAATCATCGATAAGTTGACGTTGCATTGATAATATGCGAGGAAATTATTAAGCATGAATTGAATGTGAAATTATGTGCTACGTGTTGCATAATAAGTTGTTAGACTTTTGTTGGGTCGTCGTGCTCAATTTTACTTAATTTGCAGGTTAAAGCATTAACAACTTTTATGAATACAGATTAATTTTCTCTACATATCATTTTGAATATTATGGTCTGGATTTGATATAATGTTATAATTGTGGGTAATATTTATAAATTTTGCAAAGTAAGAAAGTTGTTATAAAATATTCATTTGGTTGGGAAATATTCGTTTTAGCAGTGAATATTCGTACGACGACACAATCATTGGTGAAACTCACAAAGGAATTACTGTCGGAGTTAGAAAACGACAGAAATAACTTTTTATAAAAATAACGGCAAAAGTTTTACTGTTAACTGTTGAAATACCCGGTGATAAAAATACAGTAATACGCGTGGTTGCATAGTAACACACGGTATTGTACAGTAGCTTTGATTATTGATGTTTACGTGAGAAGTCACTCAGTTTTGTTCAATTATTGCACAGTAATTGATGCATAGTATCTCATATTATTGATTCAATTATTGTCACAGTATCATCTGCACAATATTTTATATTATTAAACCAATAATTGAGATGAAAAAGTTATTCATATTATTATTTGTATTATTGACGATGTCTAGAAAGTTTTGTCGAGTAAAGGGGTTTGGTCACCTAATTGTGCGCCAATAAGGAGAATTCCTTATCGGAAAGCCCCATCTTTCTTGGGAATGATCTGGTTGTTAATATTATGAGTTATAATATTAATGATGAATAAGTTCGTGTTGATTAAAGATAAGAATAATAATTGATGAGTGGCAGATGTTTGTTCAATTATCCTTTTAAATTGGTGTTTATTCATTTAATTTTTTAAATGTAACATAATCTTTACGTATAGCCAATTACCTTCAAAGAAGGTAACCTTTTGATTGGTGGGATATGAGATTTTTGTCCAACTTTTCAATTAATTCAGCTACTATTCACTAACTTGTTAATAAGGGCGCTCTCTCATTGGTCCATATCTCCCAAACTCCAATTACCTCTTCAGGAGGGCACTCTCTTATTGGTTGTCTCAAATATATTTTAATGAATTGCGTCCGAATATTTTTTTACTATGCGTCCGTGATTATTTTCCTAAATAGTATCCTGCCATTCTCCTATAAATAGTGTGGACAAGGAAATCGTACCTTGCTAGGGTTAGGGTTTCGTGTTGGCTGAGGAGGAGAGAAATCCACAAAAAGTACGAAATTAATTAATTGATTGAAGAGGGGAGAAGAACAGGTGAGTGATTACTCCAACGGCATGTGGCAGAACTCTTAGAATTCGAGAACCTTGTTAGGGTAGCAAGGATTCAAAGAGCCTTCTTGAATCTTCAGATTGAGTCCAAGTCTCCTAGTCTTCCAAAAGGTCTAAGTTATAAGTCTGAGGAGCCGTCCCTTTTCCAATGGAGTGCTAGACACATGTCCTCGGGGAAATTCCAAATTTACCCTTAGTCATCATAGTAATGCCCAGATCATCCTGCCCTTCTAGCCACCAATCCAATCCTTCAGTCAATTCCCAAAATGAGTCGCCTCCACGTGTCTTCTGCCTCGAGACACGTGAAAGATTCTCTCAGGTCTTGCTTCTTTATTTTCGACTTTTCTGTTTGTCATTCAATTCTTTAGGTCGTATGTGTGAACCCTAATTTGTACATGGACCCACATTTGACCCCTTCACGTGAGTCACACCTTCGGAGTGGAGATCGTGCAAATTTCTTCGAGTCTTTGAGTCCTGTTTCAAATTTCTGAACAATGTGCGGAGCTCGATCTTGCAAGTTTTGAAAATAAAAAATTCTTGGAGAGGGGACCCCTTAGGAGAGCTCTCCCACAATATATTAAAAATCTTCTCCAAATCCTACACAATCTTTGTTTCCTTGATAACAAAGGAAATCTTTGTTTTCTTAATAATATATATATATATATATATATATATATATATATATATATATATCAATTCTAAACTTAGATATATATATATATATATATATATATATAATAAAATCCTTTTTTCTTTATATATATATATATGTATATACACTCAAATCATTCATATTTTGGAAACAAAAATAAAATCATTTTTATTTATATACTTATAAAATAAAATTAGGAAGGAATTATTTTACGAAAATATTTTTTGAAAGTCGGGAAATATTTTTTAAATAAGAATAATTTAATTTGGTAAAATAATAATAGTATTATTATTTTTTAAGCGCAAGATCTTTTCCCCTTAATTGGTGATATCGCGTAGTCATTCATGGGGATTGACAGAATTGATTCCGCTGGACAAGTTTAGCAATTGATTTTACTGGACAAGTTTCTCTCTCTTTTTTTTAGAGAAAGAAGACGCAAGAAAAAAATAAAAACTGAAGAGTAGAAAAACAATTGCAGAGAAGTGGACCAGTGATGACCGTGCAGCTTCTTGAAAGGTAAACAAATGATTACCACCTGAAAAAATTTAAGAGTAGAAAAGCAAACATAATGTGTTCTCTGAAAAAAATAAAAATATTTAGAAAAGCAAGCCATATATATATATATATATATATGTGTGTCAATAGCATCCATCCATTTATGACTTGATTGTCTTCCTTGTTCTTTATATATATATATATATATATATATATATATATATATATATATATATATATATATATATATATATATATATATATATATATATATATATAGGACAAAACAATTCACTGCATCTTGATTTTTCATAACATGCACGAAATTTTTTGAATTGATTTTTTTTTAAAATTTGCAGCTATATATTGGAAGTTTAAGAATGCTTATTTCTTTGCTTATATTGCTAAAATTTCTTTCTTTTTCATCACTTTCTACAGCCCCATTTGATGGTTGGTTTAATTTCCCAAATAACTAAGGTATGTTTTACATCTTTCATTTGTTTTGAACATACGGCAAAAACATGTAGTTGATTACCAAGATTTTTTTTAATAATAATTTTTATTATTATTATTATTATTATTATTTAATTTTTTAATTTTTTTTTTGGTTTTTTTTTGGTTTTTTTTTTTTACTTTCATGTATTGGCAAATCAGATACGACTTTTATCTGATCTCGATCTCAAGAAAACTCAGCTCCTTGAATTGGTGGAAGCAGACAAGGTCACAAGATGTTGATTTGTCTTGTGTTCTTTTGTGTTTCTGTTATAATATACCTTGTATATTATCATATATACCTTTAGTAATAGTATGTATATGTATAGTTTATTTTTCTTCACATGGTTTGGTGGATTAATTATTATATGTATATATATTGTTGTTCGGTTAATTTTTTATGATATTTTTTTTAAAGAAGAATTCTAATCTTTGATAGTGCATCTAGAAAGCTTTCGCATATTCATAAGTTTTGCATCTCTGAATTTGGGCGGTCAAGAGTTTATTCCCCCTTACAAGTGTGACTCAGGTCATCCAATTATATTTTGAGGAATCTGTTATGCTTTGTATACTGATTCTTTAGAACCTTGCTTTTCACCATTAACTGGTTTAGTAAGGTTGGCCAAAAGTCTAAAATAGCAAGTGCTATTGGTTTACATATAATTGTTCTAGTATTGTGGTGTTTGGTTCTGACTTCTGATTACTATATGTGGGTAATATTCATATGTTCTTCTAAATTTGAAGCTTTGCAATATCAGAAGGTCTATAACTTTATGGATAGCAGGATGGATAATATAAAAATTAATCTATCTATCATGACCAGCAGTCACACTGCGAATTACATGCATATAATAGATAACAGTACCATACCTGGATATTTGAATGTCATGTTGGTGATAGTCTGATTTGGAAATTCAATTGTTCACTGTTGGATGGTCCATGCAGAACTCATTTGGTTGATGCTTCATGATTACTTCTTCTATTTCTTTTCTTTTTAGGTAATCATAGCATTTTTTTAGACTCCAACACCACAATGAGGAAACATCTATTTTAGGCCATTTCACCTTAACAAGGATCTTGGCTCGGATATTGTCAAAGAAAAGGCAATACTGCAAGGAGGAAGCATCCATTCCGAGCCATTTCACCTTAACAAAGTTCTTGGCTCGGATATTCTCAAAGAAGAGAGGCAACACCGCAACAAGGAAGAATTCATTTTGAGCCATTTCACCTTAACAAGGTTCTTGGCTCGAATATTCTGAAAGAAAAAGAGGCAACACTGCAACAAGGAAGAATTCATTCTGAGCCATTTCACCTTAACAAGGTTCTTGGCTCGGATATTCTGAAAGAAAAAGATAACACCGCAAGGAGGAAGAATTTATTCCAGGCCATTTCACCTTAACAAGGATCTTCGCTCGGATATTCCGGCGAAGTAGCATTTATTCCAATCAGTTGATTCAACGAGCAAGGAGAAGTTAAATGTAAGAGGGGAGAACTCCTTAGGCGGCTAAACCTTATGGGCCAACCCCTAGGGGGACCAACCTAATGGCCTCCTTCTTTATATTTTTCCATTCTTCCTCTACCCTATTTTTTATTTGAATGGATCATAATGTTTGTGCTCTTTAGATTCCTTATGCTAAATTCTTTTTTCTTGCAGGCCTTCCCCGTTGAACATTCTGCAAACTAGGGAACAACCAAGGAGGCCCCGTTTCTCAATGATTGAGGAAGGGCTCCCCTCTTTTGGTCTTTCCAACGTCTTTTGGGAGCGAGTCTAGACTTATGAACGTAGAACTCTTCCTCTGCCAGAGAAGAAAAGCTTGTTTCTATATGCAGTGGCTTGTGGAGGTTGAGATGACTTCTCTAATTCCTATCGCATTCCTCGCATATGCATAGAGAAGCAAGAATACCCTTTCAGTCCCCTTCGCTTCTTGTCTGATTCATCTGGTCACCTTCAAGAATGGCAGGATTGAACCGATGAGATCCTTGGAAACACTGATTACGTAGATATACTCAAGAGTACGGGCATGTTTTGTTGTGTTCAATTATGCAGAGACCTATGTATATATCCAACAGGACCATAACGCCCTTACTGTATTGATCTCGCGATGGTGCTCCTCTACTTACACATTCGTCACTGCCTGGGGGAGGAATGCACCTCTATGCTGGAGGATGTCTATACCATCTATGAGTAAGCATTTTGCCCCCTGCGCATGAGTCACGCCTTTGGTGAAATGATCGCGCAAAATATTTTAAGTGCTGAAGCCTTGATTCCAGTTTCTGAACACTTCGCGGGGCTTGATGTTTTGCAAGCTTCAAAAACGAAAGTCCTAGTAGAGGGAACCTCTAGAGGAGCAAACCCTAGGAGGGCGAGCCATAGAGGAGCTCTTCAAGGATATCTTGGTATCTCCTAACTCTCCTTGGACATGTCTCTCTTTCATACTAGGTTGGATTTCTTTATTTCCAATCATCATATTGTTGCACTTCGTTCGGAAGTCACTTCATGTCTCCATGAGAATGACTTACTTTATGTAGAGCTTTAGGAGCTTCAAGATGCCATAGATAAATTGAAGCCCAAGCTTTTGGGAAATTTAGTCAGCTGCTCAAAACTTTGAAGGCTCGATAGCCTCCAATACGAAGGCTCATGGCACCACCATTGTCGACTTGGAGACTTTAGTTATTCCCCTCTCTTCAGTTCGACAGGTCATGGCTTCTAGATCATGGCTTTCGTAGTTTTTTTCATTTCCTGTATCAAAAAATTCATGTACATATATTTCATGCAAACTAACACTTGAATCCATACCTTTTTATATATATATAAATCAGCAGAAATAATTAAGTATAAGTGAAAATTTGACAAATTTATTGATAATCAAATTGCTTTTAACGAAAAGAATAACGTTTTATATAATAAATCTTGCTTTTGTCGAAGAAAACATAACGTTCACCACTTTTAGAGATAAAGGGCAACTTTCTTGCTTTTGTCGAATAAAGCATAGCGTTCGCCACTTTTAAAGATAAAGTGTAACTTTTGGGGTTGAGGGCTTATACTCAGGTGCCTCAATGACTTTTGACTCGATTACTTTTGAAGGTGAAAGTATAACTTACGAGGACTTATATTCAGGTGCCTCATTCACTTTTGATGATAAAGTGTAACACTCAGGTGCCTCGTCACTTGGGTCGTCCAATTTCTTGGCAAGTGCAGTCTACGAGGACTTGAAATCGGGTGCCTCATCACTTGGGTTGTCCAATTTTTTGGCAAGTGCAGTCTACGAGGACTTTAAATCGGGTGCCTCGTCACTTGGGTCGTCCAATTTCTTAGCAAGTGCAGTCTACAAGGACTTGACCACCATTTAGAGTGGACCACCTTCTTGGGTGGATTTTTTTTTAATTCGTCAATTCTTGTGCCTCCTCCCTTGGTCATCCAATTTCTTGGCAAGGGATATTCCTGAGGACTTCAACCACCATTTTTGGTGGACCACCATCTTGGGTGGATTTTTAATTCATCTGTAGTTTAGAGTTCTTTCAATGGTAGAGCCAGTATTTTGGTTCTTGACTTCCGGGACTACACCATGGGTGATAATGTTGCACATTTCTACTCCTAGTTCAATCTCCCCAGCCGCTAGCTTCTCATGGTATATCCTCCGCAGACTGTAACAGTCCATAGTGGAGTGCCCTGCGTATTGGTGGTATACACAGAAATCTGGTTTTCTTTTCATCTCTTCAGTCACAACCAACTGGGGCCTTGGAGGTTTCACCACCCCGTGCTCGATCCATTATTCGTACATGCTCCTGAATGCCTTTTCGCTACATGTGATAGCCTCCGAAACTGGAATTCTAGTATACTTGTCCCCGTGCTTTTCTCTGCTTCGCTCAAATTTCTCATTCTTCTCCCTCTTGCCCCCTTGTGGTTTTGACGAAGAATCCGCCAAAGCCACAGTTGTTGTCCTCTTGATCTTCCATGTAACCATCGCATGGCTTGTGGGAAATGTCATGATTCCCCCCCAAATCTTGTGCAAAAGATGAGAGAATTGCAAATGAATCACAAGCTTTGGTAATGAGATGGGTCTTGAAGGCGTCTAAAGCACCATTGTTGCATATGCTAACCAAGTTCTTTTCTTCAATTGGCTTTGTACACTTCTGTGCTTGGGCCCTGAACCTATCCACGTAATTTTTCAACTCCTCGTTTGGCTTCTACTTGAATCGCATGAGTTCTACGATGGTTACCTATTTCTGTACATAGAAAAATTTCTTAAAAAATTATAATTTTAGATCATCCCAATCATGGACTGATCCCTTCTCCAAGTTGTAGTACCAACTGAAGGCATTATCTGTCAAAGTATTGTTGAATTCTCTTATCAATAAATTGTGATTGTTCGTTTCATCATATACTAACCATGTAGACATCGACTCCACAAACCTGGCAATGTGTTCTCTGGCACTTCCTTTCTCCCTATTGTACTTTGGAAATTGAGGGGGATGCTCGATATACCCTGTTGGGTAAGGTTGCCTCCTAATGTGTGCCAGTTAAGGTGGAGTAAAGTCTAACTCTGAGGGTCGGGATGTCTGCCTGCGAAGTTAATTGATCACATCGATCATATCATCCTTCGTCACGTACTGGCTTAAGACGTGAACTCTCTAGGGTGTTGTAATATACTGTTGTATTGGCGGTGTGTATGGTTGATGCACACTTGTATCGTGCAAAGCTGGCACTGATGGCAGTTGCTGGCTCACTCGCTGGATAAGGGTTAGGACGGTTGTCATCTACACCTATGAAAATACTGGGAGAGCAGTTGGGATGATGTTTGTCTGAGGTTGGCTTACTTCCAACCTAGATTGTGGCATGTCACCACTGTTCTGGGGCTCCAAGTTGATTATTGGAACCGATTGACTTTCCGTCAATGGGGGTACATGAAAGTAGTATGCACACAAGCCAATCATGTTTGATGATAAAGCATATACTTTGTAACAATCTTATTCATTTATTAATAAAAAAAAGTATTAATTTATTAAAGTCTTTTAATTATCTACATGATGCTGTTTTATAATATGTGATAAACTCATAGTTTTAAGCAATGCTTTTAGAATAATGATGATGATCATTCTAATGAGATCTAAATTCTTAGAAAGCTTAAAACTAAAATAGTTCCCAATCGTTGGATTACTAAATTGGGGATTAGTGAATCCGGATAGATTGGTACATATGTTGCTTGCTCATTGGATGAGGATGATTGATCTCATGATCATTTGTGTGGAGACACTAAAGCAAGTATGTAGGTGCTTATTAGAGAATAAGTTCACTGAACGTGGCTCGCTAAGGAATACCTAATGGAGTTTTACTTGCCTGTCAATAGGAATTCCTGTAGTGATAGTAGTACAAGTGATCCTTGGACTTGAGATCATCATAGTATCTTGTGTATGATGAATTATACTTTGACTTATTCCTTAAAACCCTTAGGGTATATCAAAGGGTATGTTTGGGTATAATAAGTTGTACATGGAGATAATGTATGATCAATAAAGAATCTATCACTTCTAGTAAAAGAAGAGAAATGTCATATGTAATTCGATAAATGACAACCCAGTAGTCCTTGGCCAAGGCAGAATGAAATTAGAAAGGAGTTTCTAATTTGTATTATTTGGGGTTGTGCATTTAAGAGTCGAAATACATATAATTAAATAAAATAAGACTTGACAGTAATTCCATGTCTTATATTTAATTGGGACATTGTATGGTGGAAGGATTGAATTGTACGGTAACTATTTACTCAAAGGTTTTTTTATGATTAATGTTGAAATCTATATTATCTGGAAAGTCGTTGATCGCTAGGGAGGCTTATTCCTATTGTAGAATAAATATTATTTATTTAAATAAATTAATAGTTTAATTTATTTATTTAAATAAGATTAGAATTGTTCTAATTGATTTATTCACAATCGGTTTAATATGAAGAACCTAAAGGGTCACACCATAAATGAAAGAATAATTATTTAAGAAGTTAATGGCATAATCGTAATAATAAGTTAAGTATATTTAATTTAATCTATGGTGATAGAATAAATTAAATAGCTTAATATTTATTATTTAATATTTTAGAAATATTAAATATAAATTAATAAGAGGAGTTTTGTTATTATTATTACTATTATTATTATTTAATTCCTAAAGGAGTTTGGGAATTAATTAATAAAAGTACTCTTATATATCCTAATAAGATTGGGAGGTCAATTAATTAAAAGAGTTTAATTAATTATTCCTAATAAGATTGGGAGCCTAATTAATTAAAGGAATTTAATTAATTAAAATAAAACTCAATTTCTTAATTGTTAAGGAGGGTTGTCCACATCTATAAATAAGAGGAGTCTTATTATGAGTGAGGGGGTTGACAGTTTCACAACACGTGAATACGTAATTCCAATAGTTGTGAGAGTACGCCTTTTTTCTATAGAGATAGAAAACTAGGGTTTTGCCAAATTACCATCTTTTTGAATTCTTCTTCTTTCTTGGTGGATTACCTCTAGAGGCCAAACACTTGGGTGGCTAACGTTGATCAAAGGAAGGAATCAAACCTGGTGGATTCAAGTAGAACGCGAAATGTGACGCCCCCAAAATAGGTCCATTCCATCCAATCCATTCTGAGTCGCCAAATACATGGTACAGAAATAACTACAACTTTATTATTACAACATATAAACTGTGAGTTTAAATACAGATATTGTCGTCTAGACAATATCCACATGCAAATAAATTCCCATCATAATTATTGATACATTATTCTACAAAAATGGTGAGGACTACTAAACAACTCTCTCTAGAACCTTCATTTCATACCCCGACTAGTACTCGCTACATTCTCGCCTCCTGAAAAGAAAAATGGAACAACAAGAAAAAGGGTGAGCTCAACTAGCCCAGTAAAGAACATTATGACTAAGATAATATAGAATAAATTATCGTTAGTCCTCAACAGGGAAAATCTAATAGAATACAATAGACAACCAGTTTTAAATCAATCTTCGCAGCGGAAATAATAATTCATTAGAAGAGTTAAGTAGAGAATACAAACTACTATCTTCTATATATGAATTTAAAAGTTCATCGTCGATATTTTATCCCTGTAACATCAATCAATATATATCTGAAATCAAATATTCATCTTTGCACTAAATGCCAAAGATATTCATCAGTTGGTCATGTTCATCTAAATACCTGTTCATCTTTGCACTACGGGCCAAAGATATTAATCAGTCGGTCATGTTCATCTCAGCACATGTTCATCTTTGCAATACGGGCCAAAGATATTCATCAAGAAATCATTCATCTTTGCACTACAGGCCAAAGATATTCAGTAATATCATCATTTAGGACTGAGGATGATGAAAAATATTTTAAAGAAAACGAATCTAGTGAAGCAAAAGAACAAATATTAAGGATTCGTACTTTAAATAATTCTCATTCAAAAATACTTCATAAATAACCAGAGTGGGGTAAAATTCAAGAATGATCAAAACATAGATACAATCAAAGCTAGTATCCAGAATAGATATTTTGGACAAAAAGAAGAAATTTTATTTTTCGGTGAATAGTGCCGTATTCGTGAATAATGCCGTATACGTAAATAGTAACTCCGACACCAAAAGATAGAAATTTCACAAAAAACATCATCATGCTTCATGAATAGTACTCGTGAATAGTAACTCGTGAATAGTAATTCATGAATAGTAACTCGTGAATAGTAACTCATGAATAGTAACTCGTGAATAGTAACCCCGACATGAAAACGTTCCAAATTTGATAAAAATTCCCAACCAATAATTCGGCATAATGATATTGAAAAAATAATATCATTTTCGAATAAAATAACATCTCTTACCTCGAAAGATCAGTACTTCTAGCTGAAACACCGGATATAGGCTATGACTTGAACTTGCACCGTATAGCAATACTCAAAATATACTCAAAATATTCACAAGAATACGCTTGATAATATAGAGAGAGAAAACTTCAGTTTCTGGTGTGATTTTCAATTATAACCTAAGCACCCTATTTATAGGAAAATGCTTAGAACACCAAAGTAGAAAATTTAATAAATATATTATTAATAATAAATTTTCCTACGCCTCTTTGGAAATCAGCTCCTAACATTTCCCACATGCCAGCCTTCTAGAAAAGTAATAAAAAAGTTTTTCTAATTTAAATTATTTTAAACCTCCAAAAATCAATTATTTCGGAGCTTCGGAACTTCAATAATTCATAATAAATAGCCCTTTATCAGAAAAATTCGAAACTCGCGAATTTTCATAGGAAATTCCATTATCTACAACTTTGCAGAAGGAAGTTTTTCTAAATTCCAAACAAAAATTGACGAAAATCCACAAACGGGCAATTTTACAGGCTATAATCAAATTTAAGTCAAGAAATGGGGTCCACCGACACATAAAACATGCTTTAAATATTTTTGATAACAAAAATACTCCTCCACATATACTAATATATCTCACATTCATCGTAAAAATAAGAATTTCTCCTTACTGGCGCAATTAGGTGACCAAACCTCTCCTTAGACAGAACTTTCTAGACATTATCAATAATATTATCTAATAATATTATTAAGATAATATGAATTATTGCTTCGATAATGAAAAATATTGTGTAGTGACAATTATTGAAATAACAGTAATATAAAAAAATTAACGCAGCAATTATTGAATCAATAAAATAAAATACTGAACAGTAATTACTGTAACCATTATTGAGTAGTGCCTTCTTACGTAAGAATCAATAATCGGTGCAATATCGTGTGCTACTATGCAACAACGCGTATTACTGTGTTTTAACCACCGGGTATTCCAACAGTATTAACAGTAACAACTACGCCGTTATTTTTAAACAACTTATATTTGTCGTTTTCTTCATCCAATCGCTTTCCGTTATGGGGCCCACAAAAGACTGCGTCGGCATACGAATATTTCCCGGCAGCAAGAATATTACACGACCAAACGAATAATCTCCGACAACAATGAATATTTTATAACCACTTGCTTATTTTGAAATATTTGCGTATTTTACCCATAACTATCCACATTAATCAAATCAACCCTTACTATTTCAAAATAATAAATAGAGAAAATTAAATTTCATTAATAATAAGTTGAGGTCTTACACGAAAAGGATTGGAGGTGAACTTGTACCTGAGGAAACTCAGATCTTCAAAGGTATGATTCTTGTTCTTTTTTTTTTTCATTTAATTAATATTTGCGCATAAAAGGATGATCCGGGTATATAGTTTGTAAAATTTTGAACTCTGATTTTTACACGTTTCCGCTTATTTATGGAATTTGATTGTGTTCTTGAATATTACAAACCTAACAGTGGCATCAGAACCAAACCTTTATGCAAATTATTAATTACTCCCTCCGTCCCAAATTATCTGCTGTTCTAGAGTTTCACACAGATACCAATATGTATGATAAAAATACTAAAATACCCTTTGTGCTGACTTTTTTATTAATTGAAGAGAAAGAAAAAGCAGCTAATTAATTGGAGAGAGAGAGAAACATTGAAGAGAGAGAGAAAGCAGCACATTAATTGAAGAGAGAGATATAGAGAAACAATTATTAATTGAAGAGAGAGAGAGGGGCATGAATGTGGATGTTTAAAAAAGAGGAGAGACATTAATGAGAGTAATGAATATAAACAATTAAGATAAAGGGGCAAATTAGGAAAACAAATGAAAAAATGCATTGAAATATTAAAAAAGCAGATATTGTGGGACAAATTTTTTTTGCTAAAACAGCAAATAATTTGGGACGGAAAGAGTATTATAATTTGATATGTATATTGATATGTGTTAACAACAATTTATTTGGTCATAATTTTGTTGTGTAAAATTAATTTATTTTTTAAAAAAAATATTCGCGGAAAAGTTTTTTGTTTTCCGTGATTTTGCGAATTCGGTTCTGCTGTTCTGCACGTTCAAGGGACTTATTGGATTCTCGTTAATTTAAAAAACAGGTAATTCATATATATATATATTCACGTGATGCTAAGTACCATGAACCAGGAACAAGATTAAATATCTTATATGATTACTTTATGTATATATATATATAGGGTCAGGATCAGGTAAGGACTCCTTTACTTTGTTAAAATGCGGACTTTTTTTTTTGGTTTTTTTTGGTTTTTTTTTTTAAAATAACTAAAAAAAGTTTAATATTTTATGGAACTGAAATTTTTTCATAATACAATATTTTGGATGTGATTTGGATACGTATAACAAAACAGGTCTGTACAGTCTGTGCAGACTGTACCACCATTTTTTGGTATAGGTATTCAAATCACGCCCAAAACAATATATTATGGAAAAATATCAGTTTCATAAAATATTAAATATTTTTTTTAGTTGTTTTAAAAAAAACAAAAAAAAAGGTCCGCATTTTAACAAAGTAATGGAGTCCTCACCTGATCGGTTCTGTATATATATATATATATATATATATATATTAATCTTAATTATTTTAATTTTAAAATAAAAAGTTTATTTTAAATTTAAAATAAAAGTTTATTTTAATATTAAAATATAAAGTTTATTTTAATTTTTAAAATTGAATTTCATGCTTACTAATTAGAGTTGGAATTGGATTCCATGATAACTAATTGGAGTTGAAATTGTATTCTATGTTTCTTTAAATAAAAGAGTTTATTTAGATATGAAATAAGATTTCATATTATTCAAAATAAAAGAGTTTATTTGTGAATAGGAAAAAGAATCAGTCTTTCCTTAAATAAAGGAGTTCATTTAGATATTAAATAAGATTTCATATTATTCAAAATAAAGGAGTTTATTTGTGAATAGAAAAGAGAATATGTGTTTCCTTTAGAAAGGAGTTTTTTTATACATGGAAATGGATTCCATAATTAATTAAAATAAAAGAGTTTATTTTGATTAAAGATTTTGATTAAAATAAAATAATTTATTTTATTCAAAATTGGATAAATTAAAATAAAATAGTTTTATTTTGATTTAAATTTGGATTAAAATAAAAGAGTTTATTTTGATTCAAAATTAGATTTTATACTAACGAAATTTGCCCATTAAATGATATCAATATATATATTAAATGTTTATTATTCATGAGATAAATATTATTTATTGATGCATATGGTGATGTGTATGATAATAAATGGGATTGATTATGGACTATTGACCAATGTGATTGGATTTTATTTTAGTTGGATGCATGAGTGTATGAATTTTATTAAATGGGGTATGCGTACCTCGTCTTATCTAATTTTTTTATTAATGTAAATTCTATCTTCCTCTTATGTACTTCCCCTTGACTGCTGATCAAGGTTTCTATTTATTTTAAAATATTTTTGTAATAAGAATAGTTAGAATTAATTTTGGAAGACAAAGATAAAGGGGCAGGGAGCGCTTGAAGACCCGTTTGTAATGGAGCCCGGGTTTAAATATAATAGTAATATTTAAATTTTAATTCTTGCACCCCTAGGGTTTGACCTTTTGGTTCACTTGGTGGCTCTAGTGAACCAAACTAGAATAAAAGTCCATAATCAATCCGGTAGAATATAGTATTCTATATGTGCATGCTTATACTATATATATATATATATATATATTATATTATGCAAACATGTTTTGCATGTTCATTAATATGACGCGTATTTTATATATATATGTGCATGCGCGATAAACAAGATGAGACAAATTAATAACAAACCCCTCAAATATTTTATATTAAGCCATAAGCGTTCAAAGATATTTGGAATATCGAACGTCGCCTTCTAGCATGATAAAATTAATAGAGTATTAAATATTTAATATGAGTTTGTTGTGTCACCACAATGTAAGTATTAAGTATTTTAGATGTTAATTTATCACATTTGATGCTTATAAAGAAAATTGAACAGTATTGTTTTGTTGTGTCACCACAAAGACGATATTTTTCTTTTTTGAATATATAGAGTGCTAGGTTGGACAATAAAATGACTCCTGCTTCTAATTAGATTCAGTAGTTATAAGGTGATTCTACAAAATGACTCCTACTCCTAATTAGATTCAGGTGGATATGGCATCTATAAATACAACAATAAGGAAGGACAAAAGAACACAAGAGATACAACACAAATATACAACTTGTACTCCCAATATTATTATAGTGGATTTCTCCCTCTCCGTGGTTTTTTCCCAGTTGGATTTCTACGTAAAATTCTTGTGTTCATATTTTATCTCTTTGTTTATGTTTATGTGAATGTATTTCATGAGTTTAATTTTACAACAATACAATCAACCATTGGCGCAATTTTGGTCTGTTGTTTTACTAATTGATTATTGATTCAGGTGAGTAAAAGATGCATTGCTGCTAACATTCTAAAAGGGTCGCCACATAAGCTAGCGATAATAATTTGTGTGGGCCCATCATGTCATGATTCAGCAACAACATCTTCTATATGCTTCTCGAAGCCAACTAAGGCAATCCAAGCCCATCGACTTCAGCAAAATAAAACGAGCACCTGGAATCAACACTGATCGTCGAGAGAATAACAAGCCTCAGATAGAATATGTGTGGCTCTTAATTTTCACAAATGGGGGGGAGCGAGCAATCACCTCCACGTATTAACATTGTCGACCACATGGGAACAAATGAAGTTGGGTTCGGACCACTTCGACAATCTCTTTGGCGATTCCTCTTCGGGCCACACCGGTTTCATCATATCTTCGATTGTTTACTTTTGGCAGATATAAAGTCTGATCAAAGCCTCCCACAAGGGTCAGGACAGATATTATGGCGACATAAGGTCGGAGGGGTTATAAGGTCGAACAAACGTCCTTCGAGAAGCTTTGATCTCCCGAAAGGATGAACATTCTAAGGATAAAAATCCACGGAGATTTTTTGTATACTCTCTTATAAATAAGTTCCTTATAAATAAGAGATTGTGGGCAATGTTGGAGTGTGATTATTTGGGTCTAGCCAAGGTGTAACTCAATTTATTTAATGGGCTAGATTTTGGTGTTGACCCATAATATATATTTATTTTGACATTGAGAGGGTCCTTATTAAAGAAAGATTGTGTTTCCTTATTTGGTGGGATAAGGATGTTTAATTAGGACTCCTGCTCCTAATTGGATTTAGTAGTTATAAGGTGATTTTACAAAATGACTCCTACTCGTAATTGGATTCGGGTGGATATGGCATCTATAAATACAACAATAAGGAAGGACAAAAGAAGTTGAGATACAACACAAATACACAACTTGTACTCCCAATATTATTATAGTGGATTTCTCTCTCCGTGATTTTTTCCTAATTGGGTTTCCACGTAAATTCAGTTTGATTTCACAACAATACAATCAACCGTTAGTGCGATTTTGGCCTGCTGTTTTGGTGATTTCGTCAGGCGTGCAAAATTTGGCGTTAACATGAATTAAGAAAGTATCATTTACCAAATAAAATTTGTTTGAAATTTCATCACTACCCCTTTATGGAAAGTTGAAAACTATTAATACAAGAGAGATTTCTTGGAATAATGAGGAAATGTATGAGTAATATAGGAAAGTAAATAATTTATTCTCCTCAAAAGTTATAAACGACAAATATTTTGGAACAATTTTTTTTTTTAAAATGATAATCTTTTAGAAACGGAGAGAGTAATAAAAATTTAAAAAGTTTAAATAGGTTTTTGCTTTCCTTAAAAGTTTACTCATTCTGCCGAATGAGAGTAACTATAATTCACGTGTACCATTTTTCATCAATGCTGGTTGTTAGGGCAAAAGAAGATTCATATGAAATTGCTCTATTGGAATAGAAGTAGATACAATTTTTTATATTTAAAGGCGGATTATTAATAGGATAAAGTGTTACATTATTTATGATTTTTAAGGGATTAACAATCCTTCCATTACATTCATTATTTAATTTCTTTCAAATATTATATTTAATAATAAGATAAAATTCGTCGTCAATAATTAGCGACACAATATTTATACATCTTTATTGCAAATAATTATGTCATTAATATTGTCGCTAAAAATAATATTTGTGTCGCTAAATAAGTATAATAGAGAGAATCCTAATACTTTTGTAAGAGTATGTGCAAACAACAAAGTTAAATTTCTTTAAAAGAAATTCTCTAACAACCACCAGAAGAAACAATTCAAACTATTTCAATTATAATCAGTATCAAGATCTTAATTGTTTATTATGAAAAAATTAATTCAACCAGAGAAATTCAAAACGTCGCAATAACATTTTTTTTTCTTTGCCCCAACGAAGTTTCCTAAACAATAATATCATCAGTAACCGCAACAATAATTTTTATTCCAGATTTGCCCTCGTGAGAAGATGGAAATACAATCACAAGCCCTTCATCGGCTAGTGAACCAATCCAACACGAAACGCAGACAGGTTTATTCCCCACATTAAAACTTATCGATCCATCCACCCCTAAATAATCCCAACTTGTACTAGTAAGTCCATTCATAAAGCTGGAAAAATTCTCAGTAAAAATTTCTTGTTTCGACCAATGCGTTACCTTAATAATATCTTCAGAACGTTCTTTTACTAGTAAAGAAATATTTGCAGACATTTTTTTACCGAGTTTGCCCTCCACTTCCTCAATGCATGACATTGCAACAGCCTTGTGAAATTCCATACTCGAATTTTGTGATGAAAACTTGAAGATAAAATTTTTTGCATTATTTTTGGTAGAAATTGAGTTATTAGGATAAGAAAGGGAAGAGCTGGTTTTCTCGAGATTAGGGTTGTAAAATATGGGTATTTTGGGGTTTTCGGATTGAGTGACAATATTATTGTGGATATTGGTCCATCTGTTGAGGAAGTTTGTCATGACCAAGGGATCTGCTAAAAGAAGGCTGCAACTTAAACCAATTGAGTAGCTGCCACATTTGAAGTTTGTCACCTGTAAAATGTTGTAAAACAATCTTTGTAGTTTAGACAAAATTCTATGTATGTTGTAAAACAATCTTTCTATGTTGGTGGTTTGTATGCGGACAACCTTTAGCGACGGAAAAAATTGTCATTAAACTCGTCGTCATAGAGTCTGAACTGTTGCGATACCGTCGCTATAGCTCGGTTCAAACCCTATAGCGACGGGTTTAACGACGATTTTGTCCGTCGTTAAAGGTGGTCCGCATGTAAACCACCCGCATAGGAAGCGAATTATATATATATATATATATATATATATATATATATATATATATATATATATATATATATATGACAACTCTTGTATATAAAGTAGCTAAAGTTAATTCTCATCAAATACTTTCTCCGGTATTACAAAAAAGTATGTATTGATTTTTTTTACGAATACTTAAGAAGTTTTGATATTATACTTTAAAGTATGTATTCTCAATCAAATACTTTCTCCGGTATTACAAAAAAGTATGTATTGATTTTTTTTTACGAATACTTAAGAAGTTTTGATATTATACTTTAAAGTATGTATTCTCAATCAAATACTTTCTCCGGTATTGATTTTTTTTTGTTTGCTATTATACTTTAAAGGGTTAAATTTACGATACAAAAATAAAAAACAAAAAAGGAAAAGATCAACAAAAAATATACTAGTATACTTTATTCGAGGACAATAGAATTGTTTTATTATTTTGTACCTTAGTTTTAAATTAGTCGGTGTTATATATGCCGACTTAAATACTACATGGGTAATACAAATAACATTATGTAGATATACAAACCTTTTAGAGGGAGAATATTTGTTTGAGGATGTATTTAATTTGGATTTACTGTTTTTTGCAGGTTTTGGTAGGTTGAGTGCCTTTTGTTTCTTATGGCTTTTTTAAGTATTCTTGGGGGATTCTTGAAGGGAGTGGATGAGGCTTTCAGGTGGTTTTTTCCTTGTTTGTTATTGTGAGCTGTTAGTGATATGTGGGGATGGATAACCAGTTCATTATATGATTTTTTTTTTTGGTTATGGAAGTGAGTTTTGTATAGAAGAACTTTGGAATAAATTTCAAATTGCACCATAAATTTTAACCTTAAAATTTATTTGTATTATAGATTTTATTTTGAATTAAATGTACCATAAACTTTGAGTTTCTATATAATTTGTACTCTCTGCACTAAAGTTTAGGATGTAAATTGTTTTGATGTATAAAAGTTTAGGAAGCAGATCTTCTGGATTTCAGTATTTTTTTTTCAAAATAAAATAAAGCAAATTGATATTTCTACACGAAAAGTGTCGTTATAGATGTATTGCAACGAAAAAAATTGTCGTTATACTTGCTATACACTTTTCATGTGAAAATATCATTTTCTATTGTGAAAATATAAATTTCCTAAAATTAATAGTTTTGGCTGAAGAAAAGATAATCCTATATTTGTGGGTATTTGTTGTGCTTGTCTAGTCAGTTGAATGCCACAACACACAATATTTACCTTTTCTAACTAACATATATATATATATATATATATATATATATATATATATATATAGCAAGGATCAAGTGCATACCTCTTATCTTATTCATCCGTGCTTACCCTCCTTTAGGCGACGGTTTCGATCATACAACCGTCGTTTATACTTTTAGTAACGCTATATGTTGTTCGTCGCTAAAAGTATAGACGACGGTTGTATGACCGAAACCGTCGCCTAAAGGGGGTAAGCACGGGTGAGTAAAATAAAGGGTATGCACTTGATCCGGACCGTATATATATATATATATAGGAAAAAATGTGTGTACACAGCTGTGTATTACACAGTAGGCTATAGCGACGAATTTTTGGGCTATAGCGACGGTTTCACCCGTCGTCATAGTTATTCTGGGCTATGGCGACAGTTTACCGTCGCTATAACCCAAAAAATCTGTCGTTCTAGGCCTAATACACAGCTGTGTATATACATATAGCCCATATATATATATATATATATATATATATATATATATATATATATATATATATATATATATATATATATATATATATATTGGTCTGTCAGGCTCGAACTCCCATTTTTATTATTATCATCAGTTGAGTAATACTATTTCAGGCCAAAGACATTCGGTAAATATATGACTAATTTTGCTTTAAATTAAATCCAAGGCAAAAGAGAATATGTAATGTGGCATATGTTAGACTTACCTGAACATAAAATAGGGGACAAAACTGAGGATTTTGTGCATCAATATCCTCCCAATAAACCAGTTGAGCTTCAACTTCTTCCCTATTTTTCAAATCAAGAAACTCCTCCAATCCCTTCGGAATTCGTGTCTCCAATAATCTAACACCACTATCATTCGGAACAATCTCTAGCTCTCCATCATCACCACCCTCCACCCTCCTTGCCCTCCCCGCAAAAAGTGGCTGCTCCGCCAGCACGTGCCCTAGCGACTCCTTGAACCGCCCGGCCAATAGCCAGCCGGAATCCTCATCGGAGGCCTTGTTATAGTAAAAAATCATATGGAACATTAGCCGGAAAATACCCGAACTTGTACAAATTTTTCCCACCAATATTTTCCGGGATTCCCTTGGATTGTTTGGTGTACTTGGTACCACAGTCTGTGCTGCTTCGATGTGCAACTTAGGGGTGGCACTATGCGTGGTTGCCATTTTTGGGTACCTGATTTGGGTATTACTTGCAGTGGATGGTTTTTATTGTGGAAGTTGGAAAATTCTATTTATAGAAAAGATTGGATATTGCAATATGTGCTTTTAGTTGGGTCTTTTTCGGATCCCAAAAAGTAGTAGCGATCAACTTTTTCGGTTCAACATTTATAAAAAATAAAGTTCACAATTTGCCATTTAATTTGAAGAGTGGCCCATATTCTTGAGCAAAAATTATATTGTCAAAATAATAAGTCATTTATATCTAAAGTACTGTTAAAATTATTATAAAAGTATGGTTAAGTGTATATTTATTAATTTTGTGGGTCTAAATCTATGAAATGTACCAATTTTAATTGGAAAACAATAAGGAATAACTTAGTAGTAACTGACATATTCGGGGTTTAATTCCGAAAGCAACTTGAAATTGGGTTATGTTATTAGTTATATATATACAGTCCGCTTCTCTGACGAAATAGAGAGTAAATTAAAAATGAATCGATGATTTTTTTTTCGTTGTTATAGCATAGAAAGTCGGTTTTCTATACTATAGCGACGGAAAAAACTGTCGTTATAGTCGATTCGTTCTTAGTTCGCTCCATCCAATTCACTGGACAAAGCTGAGCTATATATATATATATATATATATATATATATATATATATATATATATAGTCCGGATCTTAAGCTCACATCTTATCTAACATATCTTGTTCACCCCCTTTAGCGACGAACCGGGCGACGATTCGGTCCGTCGCTATATATAGAATCGTCATCTTAACTTTTAGCGACGGACAACATATAGCGATGGACAACATATAATGACAGACCGAACCTATAGCGATTGACCGAATCGTCGTCCGGTCCGTCACTAAAGGGGAGTATGCAAGGTATTTTAGATAAATGGTAATCTTAAGATACAGACCGTATATATATATATATATATATATATATATATATATATATATATATATATATATATATATATATATATATATATATATATATATATATATACTCACAGTACTACCCTTTCTACAGAAAAACAATGCGGGAGCTCTCATGCCAAACTTAATTACTTGCGTAAAGGATAACCCATAAACTCACAATACTACCCCAAACATATTTGAATTTTTACTAGCTTAAGTATTTCTAATCCTTCAGAGAGCCTTACTTAACCACCTTTGGGCCCAGTCTATTTCGTATCTCGCTTATTATTATATATATCGCTATCAAAGTGCCTTAGTTGTCGACAATAAGTGCAAAACGAGGTGAAATCAAATTTTCTTTTCTTCGCCCTAATACTACTCAAAAATGAATCAATTGCTTTTCACTACAACAAAAAGGCTTATCAGCGACCGCCTATCAGCGACCACATACGGTCGTAGATGGGTATCAGTGACCGCATGCGGTCGCTGATACTAGTCGCAGATAATCTGGTAGCTGGAAGGACATCAGCGACCAACAATAGTAACCGGATTATTAGCGACCGCAATCAGCGACCGATCCCGTCGCTATTCTGACTTATGCTGAGTCATTTGTCAGGCGTGATGTGTCACACGTGGCAGCGACCGGTAATAGCGACCGCAGCGGTTGCTAGATTCCAAGAAAGTGATGCGGTCGCTGATACAGTGTTAGCGACCGCAGGCGGTCGCTGATGGTTTTTTTTTTTAAATTTTGTCTGTTTTATTGATTTCCCAAAATTAACCTGCTTTGTACCTACTTTCAATCCCAACACAGCAGTATATACAAGCGTCCATATTAACATTCATCCATGATATAACTACTATATAATAAACACTGATCATCCATGAATAAACATTCATCCAATACAATACAATTGTAAACATTCATCCAACACAATACAATCGATATCGTAAACATCCATATAAACCAATATAATTGTCCAAAGAATGAATCTAAAAGAGTACAAGGCTTTAAAAATCTAAAAAAACAAGTTTAGGCGCTCTTCATGGATCATCCAAATTAGGATCCTGTAATTAACAAAGTAATAAATATATATGTTACATGTGTTAATACTGCTACAACTTAGGGAAAGCTAAACAATAGACAATGTAGTGAAACATATAAGTAAGACAGTAACTCAGAGACTATAAACACATAAGACAATGTAGCTAAATAATAAACGATATATATATACCTGCTCGTCATTCTGCTGTTGTGATGTTGTTGCTGCTACTGCTGTCGCTGCCGCCATTGCCTCCGCCAACTCATCAGGACTTAAAGATTGCAGATGCCCACCCAGTATACGAAGATCACGATCCTGACAGATCGCTCTCACATAGTCAGCAGGAGTATGATAGGCTGGATAACCTGATGACTGTGTAGACTGGGTGGCAGAGCTGCCTGTGCCACTGATGGTCGGGCGCCGTCTTTGTTCTTGGCCTTTGACATAATTTTTCTTCACGATGGACGCCCTCTCCCATAATTCTTGATCAATCGACGGCCGCGGGGTGCCTTCAGGATAACGCTCGTTCATTAAGCCCTTATAAGTGTCATGTCAGAAGATGAACAATTAAATAGTTAAAAATAAATAAAAAATACTAAAAAAGGTCGTCACAATACAACATATTAGGATAAATTGAACTTATTACCGCTATCTGAACAGCCTCAGGCAGACCATCGCGGGTGGCCACATACACATCCAACCAATTGATAGGTCACTACCAAAAAAATGGTCATTGGTGATGGCCAAAATCCATCACAAAAAGTAAGAAAGCCATCACGAAAGGTTTACGTGATGGCTTTAAGCATCAAAATGGCCGTCTTGTATACACCCATCATGAAAGGTTTTACGTGATGGTTTTGGCAATCACGCAAATTCTTAGTGCTTTTGTGATGAATAATACAATCACATTAACATATAATCTATTGTGATTGTCAAAGTCATCACAAAAAAATAAGACTTTAGGGATCAAATGTAAGAACGTGAATCTCTATTTACGTATAATTTATTTTACTATATTAATTATATCTATATTAATTGTATCAAATGATACTTGTAGGATTCGAACCCTCTCCCATTTGCAAACTAAATAACGAGTATTACCACTACACCAAAGTCCAGATCATGATTATAATTTTAAAACAAAATATAAAAGGAAACATATGTGAGTTGACTTACTAAACAAAATTACTTCTAAACAAGATTTGGTGATTGCAATGGCAGTCACAAATACTCTATAATGATGGTAAAATTAGTCATCACTAAGAGCCATCATATATTTTATTGTTTTGTGACAGCTTGAAAATTTTATCACAAAATACCTTCTTTTTGTAATTGCAAATAAAAGTCGTCACAAAAATCTATTTTTTTAATGATTGTCACGACCGTTATAAAATATTGTTTTGATTATTTCTTATATTAAAATATTAGTGATGGCTTGAATGCAATCACGAAAAGGGTATATCTATTAGTGATGACTTAGTGCGTCACAAAAAAAAATTTATTTTCCGTAAAACAATTTGTGTGATTGACATGGCCATCACAATTATAATACATTGATAGCAAAATTAGTCATCACTAAGAGCCATTATATATACTATTATTTTGTGATTGGTTAAAAAGTCCATCACAAATTACTATCTTTTGTGATTATTTTTAAAAACTGTCACAAAATTCTGTCACGTATTCTTGTTTTTCTAGTAGTGGATTGACCTTGAGACTGAGACTTCTACAGTTCATTTTCTCATATTATTATGTAAACATATGATATTTTAGCTACAAAAGATGACTGTAAACATAACATACGTACCCTGGCAGCAATGTGCTGCAGCTGTGATATACTGCCGCCTCGATACGTGCCTTTTGCCTTCTCGCCGTCTGATACACCCGAGGATCTGTTTGAGGCGGCAGTCTTGTGCCTCTTGACCCAGCTCTCAACTCTCCACATGTCACACATCTGCACCCATATGGGCTGTGCGCACCACCAGGGGCTATGCTCATGCATATACTGCTCACCCTGTCCTGGATGGTCAATCTCAGCATTGTGCAGGGCTTTTTGTCATTCCTTGTTCAAATTATCTTTAGTTCGGACGGCGCACTTCTGCCAGAATAGTGTTTGAATAACTGATGCATGTGTGTCGTCCCATCTATATCGTTTCTGCAAATAAAACAACAACAATAATATTAAAACTGTTATATTACTAAACAATATTATTTGATTAACTATGTATTATCTATCAGAGTGATAAAAAAATATACCTGAAATTCAGCCCAAACTGCATCCTTATGGGCGAGAGGTGTGCTCGCCCATGTAATCACTGGCGTAGGCCAGTTCTGTAAGCATAAGTATAAAATGCACTTCACAATTTTACTATCTTGAAAATCACTACAATATACAATAATTTACATTAAAACCCTTACATTTAAATCACTACTATATTTATAACAATGGAAATATAAAACCCTGTTAGAGTTTATGCCCTAGAGGCTA
Organism: Panax japonicus; assembly: GCA_020205505.1. Taxonomy (NCBI): domain Eukaryota; kingdom Viridiplantae; phylum Streptophyta; class Magnoliopsida; order Apiales; family Araliaceae; genus Panax; species Panax japonicus. The sequence continues at coordinate 827,114 of CM035112.1, read as the reverse complement.
ATTATTTGATATAATTGCTTAATATTTTGATATTATATTTGATTGAATAAATGAATGATTTTATTATGGTTTTATTTACTGCATTATATAAATGTTAACATAATAAAAAAATCCTTAGAATAATGATACAAATTATATAGTTTCAAGTATGTGACTTGAACATGAGATTATATAATTATAATTAGTATCATTGTTCTTAAATGTCCCTAGTCGAGTATCATTGTTGATGAGACAACAATGATGCATTGAGACTAGTATGTGGATTGACTGATGACCAAATCTCATTGGTCATAAATATATGAGATATTAAGTCAATGCATAGGTACATGTTAGAGAATGATGTACTGGACAGACCCACCATGAGAATTCTATGTGGAGCATTATGCGAAGTGTCATTAGCAATTCTCATAGTGACAATGATGTAATGGTCCTCTGACCTGAAATCACTATATTTCTACACGGGAATTTATGTACTTTGATATCATCAAATGTCACCTTTAATAGGGTGGACTATAAAGGTGATTATTGGGTACATCATGAATCGTGTGAGGAATATGAGTGATCTAGATGGAATTTAACCTTCCTATATATTAGGGATGATATCCATAGGCCTCTTGATTGAGTAGGACTGTGAAATGCATGGCCGTGCTCAAATAGTGATTTGTTTAATATAGTCTACTCATTGATCAAGAAAACTTGGATTAAATTATGAAGAGTATGACACATTCCATGACTCGAGTTTAATTTAGGATATTAAGGTTAAAAGGATTAAATTACATTGAAACATTGGTCACGAAAAGGTTGCATCGAATCATCGATCTTATTATTACTTGGGTAGCAGTGATGCATTACTAGATGTCGCTTACTGTTTATAATTTTATAATATGATTTTAAAATTATTGTCAATGTAATAATAACCTTTAGCGTCACACACATATAACGTTATTAAAAGGGAATTAATTTAAATTGTAAGGATTTAAATATATCAATATGATTGATAGTATTTAAATCGCGAATTTAAATTAAAAGGATGATTTATATATATATATATATATATATATATATATATATATATATATATATATATATATATATATATATATTAATTAAGTTCGGATTTTATTTTAATTAGATTAGGGTTTTGATTAATTCCGTTTTATTGCTATATATATATATATATGATATATCAGCATATTAGGTAGGTTAATCAAAAAAAAAACCTAGCCACTCTTAGAGAGAAATTAGAGAAAAACAGAAAATCCATTCCTTTTGGTGGCTAGTACCGCAATTCCTTCTTCTGCAGATTGTAAGACGATTCGTGCGGAGCGTTCGTGTGGATACCGTAGAGTCGCAGTCCGTTTGAATTGCGTTGGAGATTCTACCGCATCGATTCAACAGAAATAATCGGTATAATTTCTAAACCACTAGATTAATTTCTGTTTCACATGGATCCTGTTTTTGGGTTTCCAAAATTGCTTTGAATTGTTCTATTTCTGCTGCATTTTATGTGCCGAAACCCTACAAACCCTTATATATACACGATGTTTAACTTACGTGTTTTTTGGAGGAGGACGGATCTGTATAAAAATGCGATCATCCGAATTAGCAGGGGCCTTTGGCACATGATTAGGGCCCCGACCCAACCCGCGCTTTCGTGCTGCAGGTTCAGAAGACATCTATAAATAAAAAATTTAGGATGTTAGTATGAGTTATAAATGAAAGGTACATAAACATGTCAATGATATAGAGAACATCAGGATATGTAATTGTATGTAATACAATTAAAACTAAACATACATTTTATAGAAAAGGACAATAATGAAAATTAATGAAATGTACATGAACATGACTGGAAATTAATTAACTACGACAACTATAAATGAAAGATACATGAAAATCGTATAGAGAAAGGTACTATAGAGAAAGGTACATGAAAATCGTATAGAAAATAATTAACTATGACAACTATAAATGAAATGTACTATAGAGAACATTCCTATATGTAATTCACTGTAATACATTTAAAACTAAACATGCATTTTAATGAAAATCGTTGTCTGAGTCAGAATCATTTTGTACAAGTATCAGAGATTCATAACCATCTTCTTCTTCAGATTCTGTGTCAGTGTCAGTCAATAACTCTTCCTCAGTATCACTGTCATCTGGCACAATAACTGTCTCGGGATTCAATTCATCAGGTTCATCTCCACCCTCTAACTGAATTACATCATTGTTGTCCTCTATATTTATTATAGGAGGTCTATGAATCATCTCCTCTCGGTAGAAATCCCCATCTATTACTTGGACACGACTGCGCGCGGGAGTATGAATTACAACTTGCCAATCTGTAGGCGGTCTATCCCTTTTCCTAACAGGACTACGAGTGTAGTATACTTGTACTATTTGAGTTGGTAACACAAACGGTTCGTTGGAGTAAGCTAACCTATGGAGGTCAATATCGACGATTCCATATCTGTCAACACGTATCCCTTTTTCTGAATCAAACCAACGACACTTGAACAAGTTAATATGACCCCCGTACGTGCCCTTGTACGACAACTCTACAATTTCCTCTAACTCTCCATAAAAGGCACGACCAAGCTCATTGTAACAATCTCCTTGAACACATACTCTAGTATTAGTTGTTCTTTTACCGCGAGCATATGTTTTTGTACGAAATTCACATCCATTTATTTTGTTACCATTGCGAATGACTTGATCCCTGTCTGGACCCATAGCTAGGACTTGTATATTTGGAGGAATAGTTCCCTCATTAAGAGCCTACAAAAATTCAATTGAATTAAATAATTTCATAAATTAATACGATATATGTCATTCTTAATTAACTTAACTTACTTTATCCTTTAGCCAAATAGCAAATTTTTTATCACGACTAACTTGAATATCTTTATCAGTGATGTCGGGCTGATTTGCTTTTAACTCGTCATCGTATGTTCTATACAATTTTATAAACATTAACATATATTAATATGAGATTGCAGGTTAAGATATAGGTCTAATACATATGAATTTTACATATATACCTCACAAATTCATTAATCTCTTCGTAATTGAGAAGAATTTAAGTATGTGCAGCATGTAATTCTTGCTCAGAAAGGAATATGCGCTTTCTTTTTCCATAAGCGCGACTCGGTAAACCAAATACAGAAAGCCGACCATTTAGTTCAACATTGCCCCCATCATCATGTCTCGGGACTCGATTGGCCTTTGTCAAGACATCGTCGGGAAAATAGTCTGAGACAAACGTAGATATCTCATTGAAACTGTATGCCTCACATATCGACCCCTCGACATAAGCTCTATTCTTCACCTTCCTTTTAAGGTTTCCCATGACCCTCTCGAAAGGGTACATACATCTATATTGAACTGGGCCACCAATACAAGCTTCATAGGGTAGATGGATTTGCAAATGCTCTATAGAGTCTAAAAAACTAGGAGGGAATATTTTTTCAAGCTTACACGTGATCTCAATGATGTTCTTCTCAAGTATAGACATGTCCTTTTCATTTAACGTTTTTGAACATATGTCTCTGAAGAAATGACTAAGATCAGTCAAAGAATCCCATATTGGTTTATCAAGCAAGTCCCGAAATGCTATAGGCATGAGTCTCTCCATGAACACATGACAGTCATGACTCTTCATCCCTTGCAATTTCCCACCTGTAACACACCCTGCAATGTTTGACGCATATCCATCTGGTAGTTTCAGAGACTTTATCCATGTACACACATCTTCGACCTGCTTTCTGGACAATGTGTACCTTGCATGCGGTTTGACAATCTTACAATTAGTAGATTCATAAAGTTCTAATCTAGGACGCTAACAAATATCTTTCATGTCAAACTGTGCCTTATCATTATCTTTCATCTTGCCCGCAACATCCATCACGGTGTTAAACACATTGTCGAACACATTCTTCTCAATATGCATCACATCTAGATTATGACGAATCAAATTTGTAGACCAATAAGGCAGTTCCTAAAAGATACTTCTTCGAACCCAATTATGAGATACGCCAAACCCATCGATGATGTCAGAGGAAATAATCTTACCGAATGGGATGACCGGCAATCTCATCACACGGTCACGCATCTCTGTCCCCGATAGTCGTGGTGCTGGCATATCATGATCTACTTTTTCTTTCCTGAAGTATTCTCTATTTCTTCGAAACTGGGTGATTTACAGGTAAGAAACGCCGATGACAATCAAACCAGCATGCCTTTCAACCATTTGATAGATTGAAAGACTTTGTATGACCCATACAATATGGACAAGCCAACTTCCCTATGTGTATTCCATCCAGATAACATACCATAAGCAGGAAAGTTACTTATGGTCCACATAACCGCTGCCCTAAGGTTGAAATTTGTTTTCGTGGAAACATCCCAAGTCTGTACGCCATCCTCCCATAATACCTTTAACTCATCTATAAGAGGTCTCAAGTAAACATCTAGGTTCTTTCTAGGACTCTTAGGACCAGGAATCACGAGTGAAAGAAACAAGTACGACTGTTTCATATACATCCAAGGAGGGAAGTTATACGGAGTAACAATCACAGGCCAGTAGGAGTACGGAACAGCTGAGTGGCCGAACGGGTTGAAACCATCAGTGGACAATCCAAGCCTCACATTTTTAGGTTCCAATGCAAACCCCGGATGTGCTAAGTTGAAATCTTTCCAAGCTTGCCCATCTGCGGGATGGTTTATTTCTCCATCTTTGGTTGGAGATTTCGCATGCCAAGTCATATGTTCAACTGTTCTTGAGGACATGTATAATCTTTTGAGCCTTTGTGTAATTGGAAAATACCTTAAAATCTTAAAAGGTATATTCGTCTTTTTTGTAGTTACACCCTCTTTATTAGGCCTAAATTGATCATGACTGCAACACGTGCACTTTGTCATCTGTTCATTTTCCTTATAAAACAACATGCAATCGTTCGGACATGCATCGATCTTTTGATATCCAAGACCCAACTTCTTCACCATTTTTTTACAATAGTAGTAGTTATCGGGCAATTTTTCATCGACAGGCAACATACTTTTAATTGCCCTCAAGAGTGACTCAAAACACTCATGGCTCATGTTGTGATCAGCCTTGATGTTAAGTAATGTCACCACTGCAGACAATGTAGTGTGCTTCGTGCAACCATGCCACAATGGTTCGCTACCCTCGTCTAACAACTTAAAGAATGCTTTGGCATCAGAATTCATAGGTTGCTCTTTGCCTTGTTCCCAATCAAAATTCGGCCCTGCAATCTCATGAACTATGTCATTCATACGATGAGTACTGCTGCCTGGATTGTGTACTTGTGCGTTGCCACTATCTCTTATCTGCCCATGTGCCCACCAACATTCTTCGTAATTGTTCATGAACCTGGAAACAAGTAAATGATAGTTTACTATGTCTCTGTCCATATAATTTACATTCTTACACTTTAAACAAGGACATCATATCTTGTTCTGACCATTAACACATTCCGGGTGACGATACGCATAATTTAGAAATACTTGACAATCAGCTCTAAATTCTATTGTAGCACCTATCTGGGCACTTGACTTTTGTCGTCTCATCCAACTACGGTCTGAATAGAGGTCCATGATACCACGGTACCTATGTTGACATGAATTATTTTATTCCCTTGTTAGAGATTTACAATTCAGCTCAATGCCACTTATGATGCTTATAAATACATATAGATGTATATGTACATATATAACATGAGTGTGCATCATATATGATTATTCGAGAATTGAACAAGGATACATGCCATCACATATATTAAACACCAAGGAAGTAACACAATTGTGAATACGAATATGTGTGATCCTTACTCTTGCACTCTTGATCACTTACTTTCTTAACTTTTAAGAGATCTAAGAAAAATGATGTTTAACATTGATGGTAGTATTTCTTCTACTACATCATTAGCAGGTGCTACAGCGGAATCCTTACAGAGAAAATCTTCTCATTTTCATCTTTCATATATTCATAATCATATCCTTACAGAGAAAATCTTCTCATCTTTCGTCTAAACTAGGCCATTATTCACATTTTGAGTTTATTAATTTTGGTCACTTATTGCCAACTTCACTTCTATCCACTTTGGTTCATTCCAACACTTGAATTATATCTATTTAGAACCATTTTTGGCATTCCTTTAGGTTTGCAAAGCGTAGATTGAGTTTTGACCCTCGAAACCAAGCTTTTTCAAGCTTTTACACACTAACTTCTCAAGTTCTTGTATATGTTAGCATTACAACACTTGGAATAGCCTAGCATAAACCTAAATCACTTGTCTAAGATGTCTAAATTGAGTTTTAAGTAGAATAGAAAAATCTCAAATTTTCATACTTGGACAAATTTGCAAAACTGCAGTTTTAGTGATTTTTCATGCTAGTTTGGTGATTTGTTTAAACTCCTTGGTTAATCCAAGGGCTTAACCACTTGTCCCTAATTCTAGACCATACTACAAGGTATTTTATTCAAGGTTTAGGTTTCTTTTTTATGCCCATTAAGCTCCCCAAAATAGAGCTCAAATTTAGCCATTTTCTTACTTTTTTTTACAAAATTGATATTGTAATTTTTTCAAATTTTTCCAGTTCTGTCCACTAGGATAGTCTAGGCATGTATATTTAAGTTACTTAAGGTTACTTTTAGCATCACCACACTTTATTTAATCATCTAACTCATTTTGACTTATCAAAGCTCACTTTAGGCTTGAAAAGAGAGCTTAAATTGATTTTCTTATTGGCTTTAGTAATGACCATGTTTAGGAATCATTACTAGCATGTATGAGCAACTTTGTATCTGCTCATAATAGTCCTTTAGGGTCAGGTACTATGAATTGTCCAAAACAGTCCATTTTTGGCTTGAAAATGTGATTTTTAACAAGTCTCATGCTCAAAATGGCTTAGGCTTGGTTCCTTTAGTTTGTGTAGCTTTCTTATGTCCTATTATGACTATTGAAACTTGTGTATGGGGTCCAGGTATGGTGGTTCACTATTTTAGTGTTTATTGTTCTATAAAGCTTATTTTCATTGATTTTTAAGCAAGAATTTGCACAACACACCATGTAGACCTTAACTAACTTAGGGAACCATTTTTACATGTTATCTATAGGCAATGTATGTACTCCTCACTGTCTAACAGCACCAGTCACACAAGTTGACCATAAAAGTCCCTTATAGGCACAATTTTGGCTACCAAATCCCCAACAGTCTATAATAGAACACATATGGTCTTTAAGCATTCCTATAAACCTTAAATCACCATGAAAACTCATATATAAGCACATACTCTAGCATGTTTGAAAACTAAGTTCAATCTTTCCATACCCAAAACAGCCATAGGTGCACATCATAGTTGTACTAATATGTTCCAAATATTAGATAAGTAAGAAAATGGAATGAGAAATCCAATAAGAGTATATGCAAAAATGAATATGGCTACTTTTTTTATGACAAACAAGGAAAGACAACAAATAAAGTTTTAAAAATGAATTTAAAGAAAGGCTCAAAAAGAAGAATGTTGCTTTTGAAAATTTTAGTTACCAAAACACTTATACTAGTATACCATTAAGCACTAATCAGTGTCATTTAGCAAATTGCTTGTTTAGCCCAAACACCATACACAAAATTAGCTATTCCATATTAAAGAAGACACACACACATACACCCCTAATTCTGGCAACCTCTCTTTTTTAAAAGGACCCATGTTCCCACAGTTGGTAAGGGGACATTTCACATCATATGTGTATTCATTAGTTAAATCAGGCGAGGCTATAGTGAATGCATGAATGGTGATTATTTTTTATTTAAGACTAGTGTAATGGATGGCAAGTTGGTGCCAAGGATGTGATTGTGAGATTGAGTGATAGACACAAACTTGGAAGAAACTAATATATTGGTGCATTGTTTGTAAGATTCTAGAGATTCTTATCATCCCTAGTGTACTAGGTGAACTCCTTTTACCCTCAAATTCATCAGTTTAACATATCATGCATCTATATAATATATAAAAGTTGAAACAAAAGAAAACTCCCACATGGGCCTTATTAGATCTCAGTTTTTTTAACTACTAAATAGTTTCAAATTAATTAAATTAGTCATTTTTTTTCTACGTGAGATCAAAGAATCTAAAACAATCTAAATAATATAAAAGTCTACACATTTTAAAACTCCTAATAGAGTCCAATATCTTTAAATAAACATAGAAACCTTTTTATCCTTCAAAAATTATTTACAAACACTTGAGCAAATTAATTTTGAATGCAGTGTTTTAGAAAGAATAAATATACAAATAAAATTTACCCGTTCTTTGCACGAGTTTTAAAACAAGTTATGGTAATGTTGGTCCCTCAGTCTTCTTTACTTTGCAGATAACTCAACTATTAAAACATCAAACATTCACAAATACAGTATTCACTAATTGATTAATTCCACATTAATCAATAAATTAACAAAAACTCAAATCTTCATTCACAAAACCAAATCAGAATCAATAAACAATTACAACATCAATAGTTGAACAAAACCCTAAAGGAGAAACCCTAAATTGAACAAGATATATATAGAGGGGACATTACAAAACTTAAGATTTGGAACTTTTTACCTTTCGTTTGAGGTTGTAATAGTGCAACTCAGACTTGTAATGAAGTAGAAAAAAATGGCACAATAGCTCGTGGTGAAGGCAGCACCCCCTCTTCTCTTCTCCCCCTACTCCTTTTTCTCCCTCTCGTTTGTTCTCCCTCTTTTTTTTCTTCTATAGATATCGAGCGAACTACTGAACCTGATTAAGTTTATGAGAATCAGCGACCGCCAACAACAACCACAGGCAATCGTTAATTTTTAATGATGTGGACATATCAGCAACCGTACACATTCGCTGATACAGATTATTCGTTGCGCCAAATGTTCCCACCAAATTTTGGGAAGGAAATTGTTCTCAGCGATCGATCAGCGACCACTGGCGGTCGCTGATATATACTAGCGACGAGAATCTGTAGCGGTCGCAGATAGCGATCGCTATTACTATTATCAGCGACCGGGTAGTGCAGTCGTTGATATCATTGGTCGCAGATGGCCCTTTTTCTTGTAGTGTTTCGAGGATCGGTCCTTATAATCTCATCAATCCTGACCTTAGGAATCGAAACCAAAGTAGCAACATTAATCCATGTCTTTCCATTATTGTCAAAGATCACAAAGAGCACTGGATGTAGGAACAAAAATCTTGTCCTACAGGACTCACACGGTGAAAAAGCAGGGATTCATTCTCTCACCTCCTTTATATGGCCGCTAAGCACATGAAACCCTCTCACAACATATTATTCTATAGTCTTGTTATGCGGACCTTAATATAGTCATTCCTAGAGTGCTTAACTCGAACATTTCAAATTTCTTGCTTATCAAAGCACCACATTTAAAATTTTGCATCCGATTATCATGTCACGGCGGAAAAATCTCATCTACACGAGCATATGTCCTAAGGTCATGCAATACATATCTTAGTTCAGTCGACAAGCGCCTTACTCAAATTTTCAGATTGCTCGCTTTTCCAAGCGCCAATCCTGAAACTTCGCATCCGGCTATCAATACAAGTTAATATAGATTGTGGGGCATACTATATTTGGTTAATCCAAGTTAACCTCATCTTGGCTCATGCCAAGGCGACATCATATTCATTTTGCTCGCCACTAAGCGCTAATTGATTGTTATCTAAAGCATCAACAACTGGCCACTCAAAGCACCAATAAATGAACTGTCTGAACCTTGCTTGCTTTTCAAAGCGCCAAGGGTGATTGCTCGTGTGAGTGAGCCAATCAAGTTGTTGACATATATTTAGTGTGTTCATATCTAATATGCATAATAATTATGTGAACTACTAATATTTATCACATGCACTAAAAGAATACAATCATAAGTGAAAACAAATGAATCTTGCATAAATGATAAACATCTCGAAACAATAATGAATATATCAAGTACAAGCCAAATAATGAGTGATATCCAAAAAAAAGAAAGTACATTAAACCCTATGAAGCCCTAATAAATTAACATGCATACAAAAGACATCTTTAGGAATCGACTTCGTCAAGAGATCAACTACCATAAGTCCAGTGGGCATGTACTTCAATATCACCTCGTTATTTGCAATGTTCTCTCTAATGAAGTTTATCCTCAAGTCAATGTGTTTCGTCATGCCATGATACTTGGGGTCCTTGACGTAATCTAGGGCCGTCATGCTATCACAGAAAACATTCACATGATCTGAAGCATGAGAGACGACTCCAAGATCCTCGAAGAATCTCCTCAACCTCATGGCTTCCTGAACAAATGACATACAAGCTACAAATTGGCTAATTGTGATTAGAAAAAATTTGCATGATTGATTATTTTTTAAAAATTTTGTTGAGACCGTCAAATTTGTTTGCACATCATTGGAAGTAGAATCTAGACAAACATCTAAGTTTGGGGGAAATCCTTGGTTTGTTTCAAAAAAAAATTGAAAAGAAAAAAAAAATATTTTCCTGAATGAAATGGGAGTATGTGGTGAGTTGAGAGGGAGCATAAAACACACTTGCTCATAAATACGTGCTTAAGAACGAGATGGAACGTAAACCACACTTGTTCGGTAAATAGTGAGAAAGAAAGGAAAAAATAGTATATATACGAAGCTCTCGCTGAGGAAAAGGGAAAAACATGAATATATGTATGTGTGTGTGTAAGAGCTTAAAGTTTAAAACATTTTTGAGAATCTTAGGTGTTGGGTTGTGATATTTTCTCCCTTTGGGCTAGGTATATTGGGCCTGCTCATTTAATCCATCTATTAAGCCTTTATTATTAATCCGTGAAAGTCATTGGGCCCGGTCATCATATTATGTCCTTGTTTAACCTTTAAGGCCGGGTCGGTCCAGTGGATAGACCCATTAGATATTTTTAATATCTGTTACTTTTACTTGTGATGATGAAAAAGTATGACGGTTGACTAAAACTCCTGCCATGCATTAATGTGGATGGGATTATAGCCGGCCGGCGGTAGAAATAGTGGCCAAAAGGCAGTGGATAAACTGCATACAGTCGGCAGAGCCCATCAGATCAGAGGGGGTGTCAGGTAGTAGTGATTGGCACAGTAATCCATGCGGGGATAGTATAACCTAGCAAGGAAGCCTTCACTAACAGGTACGTTCTCATACTTTTTGATATATTCATATTCTCTCACCCATACACACACGACCAAGGATTATTATCTCTCTAGACACTAGACATTACATTCCTCCATTGTTAACCTTGTGAACACATACTAATTCTCACGCCTGAGCTATCCCCCGACGGAACAGTCGTCAAGCTTGTGGTGTTTATCGTGTTTACTGTGCTGGATCAGGACGTCTTACGTGATTGGGACGTGGATCAGGACGTCTCTTCTGGAACTGAAACCTCATCAGCTTCTGGCTCGTCAGTTCTGAACTTGTCTGTATGTATTTCCGCGACTGGTTCGGCTTCGGGAGCAGCTTCTGTTGTCAGAGTTTCAACAGCTTCCAAAGACCTCCCAGACAAAAAATCTTCGAACTCTTTTATTTCTAAAGAGCTCGGTTTGATCAAAGATACTGCATAACCAAACAACTCTGTGTTAGAATCCGTATTATAAAAGCATTTTCAAAAAATTTTATATACATATAAAATAGACCGATACTTACATTTATGGTCATATAACCATACCTGCTTCGAGAGGAGTCCATATTTCCACTCCTCCTTAGGGAAATTATCACAAAATTCCATCATTTCAACTTCCCTTTCTTCATAAATGTCTCCGAAGTCAGCAGAGATCTTTTCATCAGTGGCCCAATCAGGTAGAGAAGAAATTTCGGGACCTCTGACGAAGAACCACCTCTCGTGCCACCCCCTATTACTCGAAGGAGTGTTCACTAGCGAGCGTCTCTCGAATTTTTCTCCTAACTTCGGAGAATGTTTACTAATGGCCTTAAACCCCTTCTCCCTAGATTGGACTATCTTGTATACGGTGAAGAAGAAGTCCAAGGAGGGCTCCACACCTAATTTATGACAGAAGGCCACGAAAGCCAAGATGTGAATGTAGGAGTTCGGTACCAGTTGGGCGAACCCCACCCCCAGAAACCCCAGTAAAGTTACTATAAAAACGTGCAAAGGGAAGCGAACCCCCTTCTCCAGAAGAGTCACAGGAACGGCCATCCAACTCTCTGGTCGTTGATACATTTTTTCACCAGATCTAGGAACCCTAACTGTGTGGGTATCCGGGATATGGTATCTGGATCGGATCCTCTTCAGTTCATCCTCCGTGATAATAGAGGGAGTATTGGCATGCGAGAATCGCTCCGTGCTTCTATAGTATTCAGAGGAGGATTTGGGATTTCTTGGGGGGGATTCTTGTCAGATTTTGACCCCTTGGGGTTCAAGGTCGAAGTTCCTTCGCGAGCAGCAGTAGGGTTTGGTGGAACGACGGTGATTGGTGTTGCTAGTATAGGAGAGCTTTGTTCAGAATCCTGAGAAGCCATTGTTGATGAGTTGCAGAAGAAAGGAGAAAGTTCAGAATAGCAGAGAGTTCAGAAGGCGCTCGAATTTCAAATGGGCAGGTAAAACTGTCAAAATTGGTAAAGTTTATCCTTTATACTGACGGTTACACGGTGTTCAAGGTCGGCTCATTAAATGTTAGTAATGATTTGGAATTTGAATGGGAAGGGCCCAATTCCGGGTTCATGTATCTATTAGACAGGCCTTCTTGATTTGGGCCTCTATCCTCCTCTCATTTCATTTCGTGGACAGTAACTGGGTACACTTCAATTATCTCCTACTATGGATCTTTAGTAAATTATCATGGGCTATTCATAGTTTTCTATTAAACATTCTGTTTAAACAAAAAACTAGGGGGCAGTGTTGGGTCGTGATATTTTCTCCCTTTGGGCCGGGTATATTGAGCCTGCTCATTTAATCCATCTATTAAGCCTTTAGTATTAATCCGTGAAAGTCATTGGGCCCGGTCATCATATTATGTCCTTGTTTAACCTTTGGTCGGTCCAGTGGATAGACTCATTAGATATTTTTAATATCTGTTACTTTTACTTGTGATGATGAAAAAGTATGACGGTTGACTAAAACTCCTGCCATGCATTAATGTGGATGGGATTATAGCCGGTCGGCGGTAGAAACAGTGGCCAAAAGGCAGTGGATAAACTGCATACAGTCGGCAGAGCCCATCAGATCAGAGGGGGTGTCAGGTAGTAGTGGTTGGCACAGTAATCCATGCAGGGATAGTATAACCTAGCAAGGAAGCCTTCACTAACATGTACGTTCTCATACTTTTTGATATATTCATATTCTCTCACCCATACACACACGACCAAGGATTATTATCTCTCTAGACACTAGACATTACATTCCTCCATTGTTAACCTTGTGAACACATATTAATTCTCACGTCTGAGCTATCCCCCGACGGAACAGCCGTCAAGCTTGTGGTGTTTATCGTGTTTACTATGCAGGATCAGGACGTCTTACGTGATTGGGACGTGGCAGAAAATCCTGACGTTAACATTAGGCTTGGGTGATTTTTTTGGATTATTTGAATTTGATGTGTAATGAATTTGTAGAGTTGATATTGAAATTTTATGCAAGTGATTGATTGCGTGAATTATTTTGGGTTGTGATTGGTTAGAACAGTTGATACTCACGCACACACATTTAATATGGTCGAGGGCATGCGTAAAATTAATGAATAAGTTGAATTTATAAACATGACATTGTTTTGATATTCTCTTTGAGTTTGAGTAGTGTTATTAATCTTTGAGGCCATATGTTGAATAACGTGTTGGTTTATTGCTTGATTCGTAGGTAGGGAGTTGTTAATTAGTTTTTGTTTGAGGACAAGTAATTATTTTTCTATTTAATTTATCAATTTAGCCTCTAGTTTTGCTCCTTGCAATTTCACACTTTGTAAAATTAATGTTTGTTTTATGTTAATTTACCAATAGTTGATGGATTAATGTTTGTTTTATGTTAATTTGTTGTTTAACCATTTTGCCCCATATTAAATCAGATTTGTTTATTTCTTGATTAAAAAATTATTTTTTTGTCACATCAGCTTCTGAAGGCCCCACACAATTAGCCACTTCAGCAATTTCTGACGTGACATGTTCAATTTGTAGCAATTGAAAAAAATTAATAGTTTAATCATTTAATTGACAAAATAGAAAGGTGGATCACAGAAGTAGAATATGGCGTATAGTTTAGGGTACTAATTCATATTTAAGCCTAATAATAATAATAATAATAATAAATTATATTACTGAAATATCTCCTAATCCAAAAGGTACTGATCAGGAGATGGATGGCATTGAACATAAGATACATAACGATCAATATGTTTCTTTAATCAACATGGCTGGAATTTTCACATTTAATCACAACTATTCCACACTAATCCTAATACATGTACAAAACAATACAAATCCAGGGCTGAAATTTTAAGATTCAATATGTTTAAGTTTGTGGTAGACAAATCTTGATATGCCTGAAACAATTAGAAGTCATTTTTATTTTAAACTCGAATGAAAAAAAGAAAAAAAAAATGAAACTTTCATCATAAAAGACCCATCTCAACTTCCATCTTCCTCCAAATGAGTAAAGAACATTCAACATTTTCATATATTTCATCTATTTAACAAAAAAAAAATATTAATATTTAAATGCATGTTGCTGTTTCATAATTGAAGTGAATTCTTTTTTAGGGATAGTAGACAAAGTGACGCGATATTTTCTAATTTATTATTATAATTTTAATGTAATTATAACACAATAACTAATAATAATTATTTTGGGGTATACATGAAATAAAAATACATAATTCTTTTGTTTTAAAGCATAAGATCATACAGTAAAACTCATATTTAAGAATACTTCATATAAGAATAATCTCTATAATATTATAAAAAAATTTGGTCCCAATTTGGGCTAGTTATAAATAGGAATAACCTCTAAATTGTAATATGTTATATACTTGTTAAGTCCCGTATTAAGAAACTATACCTCTATATAGTAATAATTTCATAT
The DNA here is from genome assembly GCA_020205505.1 of Panax japonicus. Taxonomy (NCBI): domain Eukaryota; kingdom Viridiplantae; phylum Streptophyta; class Magnoliopsida; order Apiales; family Araliaceae; genus Panax; species Panax japonicus. Next base: position 812,015 of record CM035112.1, on the reverse strand, counting down.
ATATATATATATATATATATATATATATATATATATATGAGAGAGAGTCAATATTAATTTTAAAAGACTACATTTTCTATAAAAGACTACATTTCATATAAAGAACTACATTTTTCTATAAAGAAATACATTTTTTTATAAAAGACTACATTTTCTATAAGGGACTACATTTTTCTATAAAAGACTACATTTTCTATAAAAGACCACATTTTTTCTATAAAAGATTACATTTTCTATAAAAGACTATATTTTCCTAGTTTAAAAATCTAAATAATTTATGTTTTCTTTAATTTTTGTTATAAAATATATAAAATCTATATTTTTGTTAAAGTGGATATTTTTGGGTGTTCAAAAAATATTTTGTACCAATACCTCTATTTAGTAATAACCTCTCAATTAGAATATAAATAGTTTGGTCTCAAGTCTATTCTTAAATAGAGGTTTTAATGTATTAACTTTATAGAATTCAATTTGAAATATTTATCAATAAAATTATGATTATTTCAAATTAATTATCTAAATATATTATCCCATCCGTCTCCAAAAAGATAACCTAAGAACAACTTTCACACAAATAAGGTAGTCAAATTAAGAAGAGGGATAATAAATTTATTTTTTATTTTGCCCTTACATCAGTATGTGTGTGAATTGCTTTGATCGGGATTGAGTTTATGGAGATTGTGTGAATTAATTTGAGTTATTCAGTTGTGATGTGATTGACTTATTATTTAAATAAGATGTAATATAACTAAGGGTAAACCTTCAATCTCAGTAGTGTCGGCTGATTTTGACTTCTACTGAGAGATCGACTTGAACATGTGAATATGTAACTTGCAAGGTAAAAAGAACTACTTCCTCCGTACCAAATTAACTGCTTAATTTTGATTTTTTTAAGTCAAATTGATTATTTTTAGAATTAATAATTAAGCATATATAAATATATTTCTAAAATTATAAAAATTAGGATTAGTAATAAATTGTATATACTTTCTTTTGGTTATAATCTCTTCACCTATATTTTAGCAAAAATAGTAAAAAGATTAGTTTTAAAAATGGTCAATTTGACTTTAAAAAGTCAAAACTGAGCAATTAATTTGGGACGGAGGGAGTATCACATTTGACCTTTGAATTTGGATATTGGTTTTTGCAATTTCTTATAGATTTAGGTGGTGTTTGTTTATATTTTAATACCTCTTAATAGTTATATATTTGATTCGGTAAGAGGGTAAATTTGTTTGATAAAATTTTATTTATCTCTTATCGTCTCTTAATCGATATCTCTTAATCGTTAAGAGGAAGATATAAATCTAAATCATTAAGAGTTTTCTCTTAATGAAAATTTTAAATCTATGGAACCTCTAAAAATATTGTATTCCCTCCATTTCAAATTTTAAAGTCATTATTAATTTTTAAAAAGTCAATTTGATATATTTTTAAATTTAAAAGTCATTCAGATATTTTATACATTTTAGTTACCAAACACCTTTTTAAATTCAGATACTATTTTATTCGAATGATCTAATTTATTAAGATATACTCCCTTTATTCCTTAATATAAGTCGTTTTAGAGAAATATTTTTGTTCCTTAATATAAGTCGTTTGAGAATTTCAAGTAAGCATTAATTGTTTAGTTTCTAATATTACTCCAAGTATTAAATGTAACTTTGATTCTCTCACTATTTTCTGTCCAATAAATAACAATCTCTTAATCCAATATAAGGGCAATATAGACAATTGATATTATAATTAATATTATATAATCATTACCTTAATACTTATGTATAACTCTAAAATAACTTATATTAAAAAACAGAAAAAATATTAACCATTCAAATCTTAATTATTCAATTTTATCAAACCCCGTAACTACTTTTATTTTCCTTCTCTAATGGGGAAGGAAGGAGGTTATTTTTTTTTTATTTCTTTTTAGTATCATTAAAGTATTTTATCATTTCACAAAGGGAGAAGGGGGGTAGGCCCCTGGTCAGGACAGAGGTGATTGGTCAGTACGACCACTGCGCCAATCCGGGGGAAAGAAAGTAGTTGTGACAGATGAATTCATTGAAACAGCTGGGAATATTTATTATATATAATGTGCAGTTGAATTCATTGAAACAGCTGGGAATATTTATTATGACATAAATATATAATAAATGGTATTATAGATCATTAATATTATATTTAATAATATATAATCATTTTCTTTATTCTTATGAATAATATATAATCATTTTCTTTATTCTTATTTGTATTATTATTGAAAGGTTATTACTAAATAGAGGTATTGGTATAAAATATTTTCCGAACACCCAAAAATATTCACTTTAACAAAAATATAGATTTTATAACAAAAATTAAAGAAAACATAAATTATTTAGATTTTCAAACTAGGAAAATGTAGTCTTTTATAGGAAATATAGTCTTTTATAGAAAATGTAGTATTTTATAGGAAAATGTAGTTCTATAAGAAATATTGTTTTTTTTATAGAAAATACAGTCTTTTAAAATTAATATTATCTTTCTCTCTCTCATATATATATATATATATATATATATATATATGAAATTATTACTATATAGAGGTATAGTTTTTTAATACGGGACTTAAAAAGTATATAACATATTACAATTTAAAAGTTATTTCTATTTATAACTGACCCAAATTGGGACCAAATTATTTTATAATATTGTAGAGATTATTCTTATATAGAATATTCTTAAATAGGGGTTTTACTGTAGTACATCATTAGGAACATGATTGCCCTCACAAATATGAACACTCGAAATTACACTCGAGTTGCAGGCACTCTTCAATAGGCAAAACTAAATAAGAAAAATTCGGACTTGTCCTCCTTCAAAACATAAATCATTGTTAAGTTATAATCGATCTCCACAATAATTTTGCCATAACCATTCGCCATAGCATTTATACACAGATTTTATAGATTGAATTCATTATTTAAAACAGATGGAGTACTTTATCCTTTAATATTTTCTAGTGACTTAATTTTCAGCCTAAAAATGTATCCTTTCGGGTGGGATGTAGCTTTTGGTTGGGCAAAATAAAGGATGGGATGGCTTTTAATGAGTTTAGTTGGTTAAAAGTTAAGACATGAGAGAGTTGTAAGCTGCTTTCTAATCTCATGTACAATAATAATATTATCGTCTGAATCAAATAGTTGATTATTCTCTCTTTAAAATTATATTCACCCTTCACTTTTGCAACACAAAGTTACTACAAATTAGTCTCACAAGATAAGGCAGACCCATATTTTACTTTGTACTGAATTTTTTTTATGCAAAAATAAATTTTGTGCAACCTATATGAGAGAAGAAAATTATAGCAAGAAAAAAATTAGAATTATATTTTTTCAAAGAACTTGAGAAGGATTTGAAATGATTTTAAGTACTGCAAAACTTATATAGGTGAATTTACAATCTATTTGTAGGTTTCCAAATATCTTTTTCAAGAGATCATACATATCATTTTGAAGAGATATATCCCTTTGAAAAGATATTTAAATATTAGAGATATATTCATTTGAAATGATATCTTGAACTATTGTAATGAATCATCCAATGGTTTTATCAATTTTAACTATTGCATCGATTCAATTGTTTCATCCTGAACTATTGCATTAGATCAATTGTTTCTTAGCTATAATCAATACATCACTTTTCCGAATAGATCTCTCTTGTTCAAAGAGTTATAATCTTTCAAACCTAACTAATTGAACCAACACACATCTATTAGTTTAAATTGCAGCATATAATATATTTATTATATACTTTTCAGATTTCAAAATGCCTAACAATTCTCCCCTACTTTTCGTGTTGGCTGAGTAGGAGAGAAATCCATGAAGGGTACAGAATTGATTGATAAATTGAAGAGGGGAGAAGAACAAGTAGGCGATTACTCCAATGACACATGGCAGAACTCTTAGAATCCAAAGCCTTCTTAGGGTATTAAGGATCCAAAGAGCCTTCTACGGTGTGCTTCGCATTGTGAGAGAATCTCCAAGTCTTCAATCCTCCAAAAGGTCCCTTCTTCATAGAATATAAGGAGTATTTTATAGAGTTTCCTAGAAAGTGGTCACATTCTAGGCACATGTCCTCAGGAAAACTCCAGAAATACCCTTAGACATTAGAATAATGCCCAGATCGTCCTATTTTTCTAGCCACCAATTCAATCTCTCAATCAATTCTCAAAATGAGTTGCCTCCATAAGCATTCTGCCTAGGGACTCATGGAAGCTTATCCTCGATCTTATGTTTCAAAGTTCTTGTTGCTCAAACCATGTTTTCTTGCTCTTCCTTCTTTATTCGAGAATCTTGTCCCCAGAAAACCTCAGAAGAACTCAGCACATGACATGGGAGGCCGTGCCATAGGGGGCCGAACCCTATGTTTGAGCTTCCATCGGTTCTTTTCATTTGTTTCATCCTTTCTTGTCTCTTTTTATCCTTTCATGATTCTTTGTCCAGTAAGAAGCTCTTCTTATCATGGGGCTTCTAAGGGTAATCATTTCTTAGAGTTTCATAAGATTTTAGTTTCTTTTTGTAGTTTTGGCTCATTGCTATGTAATTGTATCAATCAAAACCCTTCTGACATGCCAATCGAGAAAATGAGGTAGCGCGTGTCCTAGGTAGGGGTGTGCATGGTGCGGTTTGGTGCGGTTTCAAGCTCAAACCGCACACGAAATCGCTTAGGTACGATTTGAAAAATCTAACACCGGACATGAAAACGTTTGTGATTGGTGCGGTGCGGTTTTGAACCGTGCGGATATTCTCCAAGAAAGACCATAATTTTGTATAGCGAAGAAGCATCTATTCCAGGCGGTTGATTCACCAAGCAAGGGATCATTAAAGGTACAAAGGGAGGATCTCCTAAGTGGCCGAACCCTATTGGGGGGGGGAGGCGAACCCTATCGAACCTAGGGGCATTGGCCTCATACTTTATATTTTTCGTTCTTCTTTTCTTCGAATGGTTTCTTTTGTTTGTGCTCTTTCTTGCTTCTTCTTTCATGTAACTCTAATATTTCTTTTTTTTTTCGAGCCACATTACCTTGATCATATCTTGGTTTTTTCCCTCGGATCATAAAGAAAGATCGAGGTTTTTGTGAGTTCAAAGTAACGATTCGCTCCAACGATCAAACAACGAACCACAAAGGAGTTAATATTCTTCATTAGGACCACTATAGGTGGTTGAACCTTAGGGGGTGAACCCTAAGGTTCCCCTAGGAGGTGAATAAGTAAATGAAGGGAAAATAAAACAAATTCGAGAAGGCTAGTCGTTATTTTGAACATAACTTTTGATCCGCTTAAAATTACAGGGCCCATAATATATACAATCGAAGCTTGAGACGAGCGCTACAAAACTCACCACCTTAGGCTATAAAGGACACCATGATAAGTCCAAAAAAAGCTCAGAAGAAAGTATTAATTAATTAATTAATAATTTAAAATGGTTAATTAATTATAGAAATAATTAATTAAGCTTTCAAAATTAATAAGGATCAAATTGGAATTAAATTTTGAAAAGATGATTTTGAAGTTTTCCTATAATTAAATGAATTAATTTGTAAACATATTTTGATTCTTTATAAAATCTTTTACCATACATCTTGGGATTAAGGTATTCTTTATTTGAGTTTTTCATAAATTGATTAAGCAAATCAAATTTCATATCTTTAAAATCAATTAGCATTGATCAAATAATTGGAGTAATTTTTGAATAGCTAATTAGTGAGCGCAAATCTAAATAAATTGGGGTTTCAAAATAAATATGGAAATATTTTTTAAATATTGATACTTCCCATAATTGATGGAGTTGGTTAGTGAATAAGTTTTAAAAAGATCATTATGTTTCATATCTCTAACCAAGATTGTTTTAATAAATATTAGGATATGAGTTATCTATTATTAGGTTTTCCATAATCATGAAAGTAATATATAAATTGGCTTTCGATATTAGTATGGAAAGATATGAATTAAATGAAAATAATTATGAAAGTGGATAATTTATTATGTAACAAATTAATTGGGCATATAAAATTAATATGGAAGTATTTTTAAATGATGAAATCTTAATTTTAAATAAGTTATCATCCATTTAGTAAATGTAAATCTAATTGATATCTTTATTTCATATTTAAGAGTGCTTAAATTGATTCCATAACTAAAGCTTCTAAATTAATTTAACTGAATCCATAATTGAAGTTGTTAAAAAGATTTCATATTAATTTGAAAGATTGGATCTGTTAGACTAAATCCATTTATTAATTGAATACCTTGAGATATGGAATCTTCCTTAATTTAAACAGCATGACCCTATTACCAAATTGTAGAAATCAGTATGGGCATTCGAATTGGAAATCAGTTAAAAAAAAAGAAGAATCATTATTTATCCATTCAGTGTGATTTCCATATTCTCTAACAAAGTCAATTATGCTTTAATGGTTATAATATCAAATCTGATTGCATGCCTAATATATATATATATATATATATATATATATATATATATATATATATATATATATATATATATATATTATATTTGTTTGTACTACGTTAATTATTATTAGCAAATCAGTTTTGTCAAAATCATCTAACAAATTAAGCACTCTGATTTGAGAAAAATTCCATCTAACGGCTTTATCATCTTATTTCTCTATATAAAGATCAATCATGACTTTGGGAAAAATTAAAAAGAAAAACAGAATACACATAACAAGCAGAATACATAGAAAAATATTCTCAAATTATTTTTCTTCACAAACATATTTCAAGGGCAGAATACATAGAAGTGTTAAGTTGTTTATTCTCACATTTATTCAACCCCCACTTCTAAGTGTGTCTATCTGAATTTCATTTGGTATTAGAGCTTGAATCTACTTATCTTGGTCTTAAAGGTGACTTGTAGGGAAGGATTCTGACATGGCACAACTTGGGAACATCATTCAAGAAGGTCAATCAACTGTTAGACCTCCACTACTTCATGGAACTGAAAATTAAAACTTCTGAAAGTTTCGAATGAGGACATTTCTTAAAAGAGACTCTTGGGAATGGTGGGTCGTGGAGAATGGTCCTTTTATTCCAAGAAAAAAGATGGTACTCAAAAGACCTTGATGGAGATGGACTCAACCGAAACTCACATGGTATCCTATGATTCAAAAGCAATGAACACACTCTTTAGTGGCTTGGTGCAATTCAAAATTGACAAAGTTTGCTCATGCAACACGGTTAAGGAGATTTGGGATACTTTAAAAGAAAACCATGAAGGTACATCGGAAGTAAGAGAAGTTAAGCTTAGTATGCTCATGCATGATTATCATGAAATGTTCAAGATAGAGAAAGATGAAACTATCAACGAGGCACAAACAAGGTTCCTAGTACTCATGAAGTCCTTGAAGCTACTTGATAAATCAATTCTACAAAGTGAGATCAACTGTAAGTTACTTCGGGCTATGCTTAAAAGGTTTGCTTCTAAAGTTATAGCTCTTCAAGATTCTCCTAATATTTCTTCTCTGAATACATTAACTCTATTTGGTGAATTAGAAGAATTTGAACATCAATTAAAGAGATATAATGATGAAGAGGATACTCCTCAAAAGAAGGTTTTAGCTCTTATTGCAGGCGATGAAGAAGAGCTAGAGGACGATTCAGATGAGGAAATTGCAAAAATTTCAAGAAGGCTCAAAGGGTTGTTGCAAAGAAAGCATAAAAGAAAGAATGTTATCACTTCAAACAAGTTTAAAGGAAAACAAAATGAAGACACTTGCTTTGAATACGGACTGCCCGAGTCACTTCAAAAAAAGACTGCTTCAAACTAAAGAACAAAGACATAACAAGATGTAAGTAGAAAGTGATGACACTACTACAAAACACTAAATAGACAACGCGGAAAAAACGTTGTGGTTTCTGTCAGAAAAACGTCGTGGTTAAGGGTGTTGTCTATTTGACACCCTTACACAACGTTTTAAAAACGTTGTAGTTAAGCACAATACACAACGTTTTTTAGGAAAAAACGTTGTGTATTTGTTTTCAAAAAAATTAGCAGATGCTTAAAAACGTTGTAGAAAGTATGATTCCACAACGTTTTTTGGTTAAAAACGTTGTTGTTTAGTATATAAGACAACGTTTTTTAAATGTTGTCTAATAAAAAAAGTAAAAAAAAATATTGTTGTTTAGTATATCAGACAACGTTTTTTAAACGTTGTAGATAAAAAATAAAAAAGAAAAAAAAAATGTGATTCACCTATATTACCAATTAATGCACCTGCAAAATGCTAATGCCATGATATATAGCCAAAATGTATCAATCATTCAAAATACATCCCAATAATTTCTTAATTCAAATGATGGAAAGATATATTACAAAATTTCCAAATCACCAGGATAACTTTCGGACCAGTAGATGGACCCTGTTGCTGGAACAAGCATAGTGAAGACAACATTTCTTGGTTTCATTGCTTATATATAAATGTATTCACCAATTGTGCGGCTATATTTTCCTTCCATATCTGTCTGAGATATATAAACTGCATAACCAGAGCAATCAAGAGCAAGACTAACTTGGACTACCAAATTCGCTGCAGCAGCTTTTGGGAATTTCTTGAGATCCCCAGTTGGAGAAAATAAGTACAGAAACCCATCCAATGAACCAATAGATACCCAACCTGTAAATAGATCAACATGACAAAGAAGTTGGTGAGTTCCTTCAAGAAATACTCAGGAATTTATCAAAGTCAAAGACCCACATTTATAAATTCTGCTATAAGCATGAGAATCCCTAGAAGTTGCTAAACTAGAATTCACAAATTTGTAAACGCAGGTACATCAAAACAGAAAAGTTAAAAGATGCTGAAAGTAGATTCAATTTAATTTTTAGTACAATTGAACTGTAAGGACAAGGGAGATAACCTGTAAGTTACAGGTATCAGTTGATTCGTGTCCTGTAAACTGCATCCATTGGGTGGAAAGAGAAGAGTTGGCAGTGTTGGAGTACCTAATTCAACCTAAACAGAAAGAAGGTTATGCAATCTCTTGTTCAGTGTCTTGCCTCAATAATCAATGAAAAAGAAAAATATATTCACTTTTATTATTTTAGTAATGAATCCATATTAATTGGTACCTTGACGGAAGTGCCATTCTTGTTGAACAATTTGGAGTTATGGATGGGAGCGGGAGCGAGGACCACTCCTCTTTCCTTCAACATCTTCCCGAGTTGAACACACTTCTTTGAAGCAAACTCTTTGAACACATATGAATGTCCACCACAAAATGCCCACAATTAGGAAGTGACGAACAAAATTTGATTACAATTAGACTATTATTCAATACTGTTAACTGTTAGGTGATGATTAAATTAAAATTACCTTGGAAGCTACCGAGACGATAAACTTGCTTTCAGGCCTACATTGCGAGACTGCCAGGTGCCAATATGAAAATGTGTTACTATTCAATTCTAGAATATGACATATATAACCCAAATCCAAAAAAAAGGTAATATGTTTTCTAATGTGACCCAACTGATCCATCAAAGAAAATGCTTATTTATTAAATAGCAGATAAGAATATTTAATATTCCTTTAAAGCTGACAATCTTTATACACATTTAAAGCTGTCCACGAGAACTACTACTTATGCATTAATCTTTTTAATTCCAATGTTATACATCCCAGAATCGCATTCCCCAAGGAAAACAGAACCAAAAGAAGTGATGACCAATATGGCAAATGACGGTGATTTATTTATTAAAAAAAATACAACAGGTTTATGCATCTCTAGTCACTTATATGCATCATTAAAGATGTAAGCATCAATAGAGGTTGTGAACAAGCTTAACCTTGATCATGCCCACACAAAGAAAGATATAAAAGGCTAATTTAAGTGTATAGCCAGCTAGAATGGCCAGGACTTGGCTTGTATGGCTCAGCATGCAACCCCATAGGCCTCAAATGAAGTGGAAGTAAAAAGAAGATATTTGTTGGACAAATAAGTCGATAGCAACGGAATGACAAGTATGCCAAAATATAGATGACAAGCATACCCTGTATAATAGTTTTTGGGAAGATATACATCCCTAACTACTCCATATCTTTCAAATGGAACACGAAGTTCTTCTGCCCTGCAAATGAGAGAAAACAAGAAGAAACTGAGTACAATATAAAATATCAACAGGAAGAGAGGTACATCTTCTGAAAACTAAGGATGTTAAAAATAATTTCAAGCTGCAGCTGCTTTAAAAACAAAGGTCAAGTTATAACGAATAAGAATTACACGTAAGTTACCTGCAATTCAAAGGGATATTGCGAACTAAGAGGCTGCCATTGTTCTGCTCCTTACGCCGTCTGTCCTAACCTTTCCATCAACCAAAACATGACGCTGCATCAGAATGGATTGGACCTCACGGTATGTCAGTGCATACTTTAGCATGTTTCGTAGGATAAGAATCAAGGGCAATTCAATATTAAGACATTTTTGTCATCAACTTATAATTACAGAAATAATAGCAACATGAGAGAATAGTTAGATCTACTTCGGGATAATTTGAGACAATAATAGGCTTCGCAATAATCAAAGCCAAAAACTCTTATTGTTCAAATTTCACCGTAGATTCAGCAGCAGCCAATCCGAGCCACGACTTGCTTTCTACTGGCTTCGAAGGAGCTGCCGCCGGTGAAGCATACGGCGCTCGTGCCATTATCCTATCTTTCCTCTTCTCTAGGAATCGGGTTAAAGAAGCTTTTCTTGCAATCGGTAGATCTGCTAATACAAAAACAGAGAACCCTTCATTAGTTTTCTACATAAACTCTTTAAAATTCTTTTGAATGTCAAATTTCGAATGAGATAGTAAATTACCGAAAATAATTGGCTGAGGCTGAGGCCGTTGATTAGGGACAACATGAGGTGAAGAGGGAATCAAATTAGAAGGTTGAATTGGTTTTTGGACCAAATTATTGTGACTGGTTGAGTTTCCCTTGCTTGCTAACATCATGATTTCCTTTGCTTTCTCCGCCGCAAAGTCATTGAACACGATGACTTGACCGCCGTAGAATATGGTCATTGGTGCAGCTTGAGGCTGCGGCCTGACCGGGATTTCGTTGTTGGAACCAAAGATGTTAACGGAGTTGGGGATTCGGGTCGGAGCACCCATATACTGAACCGGTTTGTCTGCCACCGGAAACAGATTCATAGTGGTTGCAGCTGATGTTGGAGGACTCGCAGGTTGACGAAATTGGAGGACTCGCAGGTCGGAGCATTATGTTTCGTAGGATAAGAATCAGCGGGAGAGACGAAATCGGGAGAGCTAGGAAGCCACGAGAGAGAGAGAGATTGACGAGGGGAGAGCTAGGAAGCACAAGAGAAAGAGAGTCAGAGAGCGATGGTGGTGCTGAGATGGTTACGAGTTCTACTTCAGAAATTTCTAAGGTTAGGGCTTCAGAGAAAGTTAATCGGGAGAGAATAAGAGAGAGTTAGGGCTTCAGTCTTAATCGTGTCTTTTTGTTTTGCTCCGTGTTTTATTTCCGCAGGTTTTTTTTAGCTCCGTGTTTTTGTTAATAGACAACGTTTTTTTAAAAAAAACGTTATCTAATTAAAACAAAAAAAATGTCATTTTAAATAGATAACGTTTTTGCATATAAATTTACAACGTTTTTTTAAAAAACGTTGTAAAAAAAAATTCCACAACGTTTTTATAAAAAACGTTGTCTATTAAGTGTTGTCTATTAGGTACTTTGTACTGGTGTGAAGAAATAGCCCAAATATGCTTCATGGGAGTTGACAATGAATCAAGTGAGGTAACCATTTCTGATTATAATATTTTGAAACAAGAAAATGAAAAACTAAGAGAAAAGAATATATACTTAAAAGACTTGGTAAATAATTTAATGAAAGAGGTTGATGCATTGATTGATAAAAATAAAGAAATTGAACAAAATACATCATCTCAAAAAGAAAATATTTTAATGGCTAGAAATGATTTTTTGAAAAATCATAACAAAATTCTTTCCAACAAGGTTAATGAATTGAATAATGAAGTTGAAAAATTAACCAAAAAATAACAATGAGAGATATTTGTATCGACGCCTTTAATGATAATACACATATTGAAAATACTTCAAACAGTGAATTACAAGAAGAGATAAAATCATTAAAATTATCATTGGCTAAATTTGTCCAAGCGGAAGAAAATTTAACTGTCATGTTGGGTAAAAAAAGACATAGCTTTGAAAAACAAGGTATTGGTTATAATCCAACACATAAAAAGAGTGATGTAAAAATGCTATAATCTAAATCAAATTCTAAATTCAAATATTGCTCTCCTTTCACTACTTGTAAAAAATGTTGCATAAAAGGGCATTTAGATGTTAAGTGTTCATCAAATAAAAAGAATGGAAAAGTTATAAGCGTGTGGATTAAGAAAAGTGATTTAGATGTGACTAACCTAAAAGGACCAAAAAAGATATGGGTATCAAAAGGATGAATTTTTTTTTGTAGGTACATCTCAAAGCCAAAGTTCTTTCTCAAAATAGACAGACTAAATAAGCCAAAGGAGCAAACTGGATTCGTTAGACAGGTCAACCGAACAGAGTTGATAAGAAGAAACAACACTGAATTCGAGAAACAGAATATAGCATCGTCAAATTGTTTATCCAGCAAACCGAATTCTCTAAAAAAAAGTTAAAATGCCAAAAACAGCAAAGTATCTCAAAAGTCATCCACCAGAGAATATTATTGAAGATATTAATCCCAGATTTGAGAATGAGAACTACTCAAATCATGGTTACAAACTTAAACAAGCTCAAACAAGTTCCAAGGACTTGATACAAGAGGTTAAGTAAGTATATCGTCTCAAATGGTTTTAGTCGAGGTAAAATCGATTCTACATTATTTAATCATAAAAATAAAGATACTATCATTATGCAAATATATGTAGACAATATAATATTTGGTTCTACTAATAAGTTTCTTTGTGAATGATTTTTCTAAGTGTATGCAGAAGAAGTTTGCATGAGCTTAATGAGAGAATTTAACTATTATTGTTTGGAACTCTAAATAAAGCATACAAGGGATGACATATATATACATCAAACCAAATACACAAAAAAGTTGCTCAAAAGGTTTGAATTTGAGAAATCTAAATCAAAGGTTACAACAATGATTACATCAATTAAATTTACATCGTATGATAAAGGTATTGACATAGAGGTAACTAAATATGAAGGTATGATTGCTTACTTGAATTTATGTATGGTTAGATTATTTTATAAAGAAAATGTTTAAATCTTTTAATCACTTGAGTTAACATAAAAGATTCCTAAACTCATATTTGCCGACCATTGTTAGTCCTTAAAAACAACCATGATTCCTTCTACGGGTACACCTCCCTTTTTAATGTATTTCCTTTCTTTTTGATTAATGACATAGGGGAAGAAAAATTATATGTTATTCTTTTTGATTGATGACAAAGGAGGAGAGAAATTATGATATGGTTTTTCATATGATATGTCTGATCATGTTGAAAAATACCGAGGTACATGAAGTTGGAAGTTTTGGGTTGATATTGAATATCTCTTGACTAACCTTATGTTTTATTTTATCATGTCAAAAATATTTTAATATACGCATGGTTTTAGGAGGAGCCATAATTAATGTATTGTCATCATCAAAAAGGGGGAGAATGTTGATTTGGTTATATTCCAACCTTAGGTTTTGATGATGACTTTCTTATTGTACTAAAATGTTTACTCATGCATTTATAGGATATTAAAAGAATTCTTGAAGCTTTGATTGAAGACATGAAGGCTTGAAGATTTGCTTGAGTCATTAGAAAATAAATGTAAGATCCCAACTTTAATTATTTCTCAATCAAGGCTCTCTAGCAGTTGTATTGAATAATTAATTAATTATGGAATAAATTAAAATGATTAATTAACTAAAATAATTAATTATTTAATAATTTAAAGTGGTTAGTTAATTATGAAAAAAATTAATTAAGCTTTCAAAATTAATAAGGATCAAATTGGAATTAAATTTTGAAAAGATAATTTTGAAGTTTTCCCATAATTAAATGAATTAATTTGAAAACATATTTTAATTCTTTATAAAATCTGTTACCATACATCTTAGGATTGAGTTATTCATTATTTTTGTTTTTCATAATTAATTAACTAATTGAGTTTTCCATAAATTGATTAAGCAAATCAAATTTCATATCTTTAGAATCAATTAGCATGGATCAAGTAATAGGAATAATTTTTTGAAAGCTAATTAGTGAGGGCAAATCTAAATAAATTGGGATTTTAAATTAAATATGGAAATGTTTTTTAAATATTGATACTTCCCATAATTGATGGAGTTGGTTAGTAAATAAATTTTAAAAAGATCATTATCTTCCATATCTCTAACCAAGATTGTTTCCATAAATATTAGGATATGCGTTATCTATTATTAGGCTTTCCATAATCATGAAAGTAATATATAAATTGAGTTTTCAAAATTAATATGGAAAGATATGAATTAAATGAAAATAATTATGAAATTAATTAATTTATTACAGAACAAGTTAATTGGGCATATAAAATTAATATAAGCTTCTAACTTTTTTTTTTGACGCAAACGATAATAGATTTATTCATTCAAATCTGTAGCAATTACATCCGAAATAAAAGAGGGACAAACATTTTCAAAGACCCTCTGACCAGACACAGAACTTGCAGCTCTAGCTAAGCTATGGGCTACCATATTCGCCGATCGTCTAATAAAAGTTATACGACACTGATTTATCGCCTTACAAATGACTTTACAATCATCAATAATAATTCCCAAACTTGAATAAAAAATATCCTCACCATTAACTGCATTTGATATTATTTGGGAATCAGTTTCCATAATGATAGAGTGATACGATGCATCCTTTAGCCAAGATAACGCTTCCCTTAGGCCAATCGCCTCCGCTAAAATTGGAGAAAAACTACCCGGCTTGGACCCTTGCATAGCAGCTACAAAAGAACCAGTTGAGTCCCGTATAATGCACCCAAAACCTATCTTTTTTTCTCCACTAAATAACGCAACATCTACATTGCATTTCCATTTCCCAACTTGCGGCTTCAGACATTTTTCCTGATGCACCCCTTTTAGCACCGTCGCTGATATATGTGTAGACTACCATTCTGCTTGGCAGAATGATGCTTGATTAATGACAAAACTCGGCTGTTTTGCTTGTCCTTTCCACTTTGCATGATTCTGGTTTCCCCAAATTCCCCACAATAGACAAGCACACCTCTCCATTACCGACCGCACTTGCATAAATCTGCTCCTGTTCCACCATTTGATTAACGTTTCTGTTGTGCCAGGCGATGCATTGACCTGGGCTTTTGCCCATACGAATTGAGCAACAGGGCATCCTATAAGCGCATGATCTATCGTCTCGTCCGCCTGGTTACACAGTGAACAATTTGGTTCTGAAATTATTCGGCGCGTCATTAAATTAACCTTTACAGGCAAACAGCCGTCCATAGCTCTCCATATAAAGTTGCGAACCTTTGGGGGTATTTTAAGCATCCATATAAACCTCCAATCAGTAATCGAAGGTGCCATAACCTGCATATTTGACACACACAGAGAATTGTATCCCGATTTTATCGAATACATGCCTTTAGAGTCCCATGCCCAAAACCACGAATCCTCCTTTGGATATTTCGGCAAAGGAATAGCCAAAATTGCCTCTTGATCTCTAGCCTCAAACATCCCCCGTACAATGTCTTCATCCCATTCTTCACACCCCGATTTTACTAAAGCATCAACCGTCACATCAACTAACTCCTCATTAGTCGGAGTTTCAACATACGGATGATAATAGTTGGCTAACCACGGTTCTCCCCATATTTTCGTATTTAATCCATTACCCACCCTTTTTCTACAACCCTCCTTCACTACATCTTGACTCGAAAAAATACTTCGCCAAATATAGCTGGGATTATTACCCAACTTAGCTTTTAAAAAGTCTGATTTAGGATAATATCGAGCCTTAAAAATTTTTCCACACAGAGAAGTAGGACAAGAGAGTAAACACCACGCTTGCTTTGCCAACATGGATTTATTAAAATTATGAACTTTCCTAAATCCCAATCCCCCATGAATCTTCTGTTGACACAGTTTATCCCATCATCTCCATCGCATATTACTTGAACCATCTTTCTTTTTCCCCCACCAATAACTATTCATCATACGCTCTAATTCATCACAAAGATCCACAGGTAGAAGAAACACACTCATAATATAGCTAGGGATAGCTTGAATAATAGACTTAATAAGCACTTCCTTCCCTGCTCGTGAGAGATTTTTATTTCTCCACCCAAACATACGACGCCAAGCTTTCTCCTTAACATAAGCAAATACCTCATTCTTATTTCTTCCGATAAGCGATGGCGCACCCAAATACTTGCCATGATTATTTGTCACCTGTACCCCCAAAAGACTACAAATATCCTCTTGAACACTACCAGCTGTATTAGAGCTGAATAAAATAGAGGATTTTGAAAAATTTATTTTTTGCCCCGAAGCTGCTTCATACTCCATCAAACAATCTTTTACTGCGACACATTCAGCAACAGAAGCTTTAAAAAACAAAAAACTATCATCCGCAAAGAAAAGATGAGATACCTCAAGTGCCATCCTAGCAACACAACATCCATGGATTAGGCATTTGCGTACTCTGTCATTAAGAATTGAAGACAAACCCTCAGCACAAATAAGAAATAGATATGGCGACATAGGATCCCCCTGTCGTAAACCTCTGGAAGGAATAATTGGCCCTACCTCATGACCCTCTTGTCGCACCATATATCGAACCGAGGATACAAACATCATAACCAACCTAATCCATTTACTGCAAAAACCCAGCTTAGTCATCATCATTTCCAAAAAACCCCATTCAACTCTATCATACGCCTTAGACATGTCTATCTTAAGAGATGCCACACCCTCTTTTCCTTTTGTTTTCCTTTTAATGTAGTGTCCGACCTCAAATGCAATCATCACATTATCCGTAATAAGACGCCCTGGAATAAAAGCGCTTTGCGATTCTGAAATAATTGAATTCAGCACCAATTTCAGTCTGTTCGCAAGCATTTTTGTCATAATCCTCACGATAACATTACATAAAGAAATCGGCCTCAGATCAGTAATCTTATCCGCCTTTTTAACTTTAGGAATAAGAACAATTACCGTATCATTAAGGCCTTCCGACAACCACCCCTCGTTAAGGAAATCCAAACACGCCTTTGTAACCTCTTCCCCCACATCGGCCCAATATGCTTGATAAAAACCTGGATTAAAACCATCAGGTCCCGGGCTTTTATCTGGGTGCATTGATTTTACTGCATTTTCCACCTCCTGTACCGTGAATATGCCAGATAGAAAAGAATTTTGACAATCTGAAATCTTTCCTCTAACCGTGTTTAACATCGCCGCAGCGTTATTGCCTCTAGTATGGAATAAATCAGTAAAATATTCCTTTATAAGCTCTTGTAACCCCCTATCCCACACACACTTATTACCACTTAAATCCAGCAGATAGGTGAAAGTATTCTTCTTTTTTCTTGATGAAGCATAAGAATGAAATGTCCGTGAATTTACATCCCCCTCTTGTAACCAGAATACCTTGGATCGTTGCTTCCAATATGTAGCTTGCTGACAAACCAATCGATGCAAATTTTCCTTTTCTGCCAATACTTCTTGTTGTGACGCCATGTCTTTTGCTATTAAAAGCGACCGAATTTTGTTCCTGCTATGATTAATTTCTGACCGAAATCTTCGGCGAATGGACTCACCCCAGCGTTGCAATAAATCTCCACAACGACCTAAACGAGCCTGAATACCCATTCTTTCGTGTTTCCCCCAACTTTCTAGCACAATTTCTCGACACCCGTTGCTCCAGCCTCCAACTATTCTCAAAACGAAAGACCCGTTTGCGAATTATAAAGTCAACCTTTAACCTTAAAAGAAGAGCAGCGTGATCTGAATTTACAACCAGAATATTTATAACTTCAGCATAAGGATAAAGAGAATTCCAATGTCGAGTCAAAACCCGATCAAGTCTTTCTTCAATGAAGTTAAGGGTCCCTCTACCCTTTTCCCACGTATATTGGTGCCCTGTCATGCCAATATCAGTCAAACCACAATCTTCTACGGCCTCCCGAAAACCATTTATAAAACGGACCGGATGAAAGAATCTACCTCTTTTTTCTGATTGGGCCAACAAATCATTAAAATCACCCATGCAACACCAAGGAAGGGTGGACTTATTAGATAAATCCCGTAGTAGATTCCAAGAATGTTGTCGCCGTTGTCTTTCCGGAAAACCATAATAACCCGTTAATCACCACTGACTCACATCTGGTAACAAAACCTTAACATCAATAAAATTTGCCGAATACCCAATTAAATTCACTGTATCTTTATCTCGCCATAAAAGAGCCAGACCCCCTCCATTATTTATTCCAGGCACAAAAAATAGTCCTTGAAAGTTCAGTTGCACCCTAACACGCTCCACTTTTTCTAGCGCCACTTTAACCTCCATTAAAAAAATAAAATCAGGCCTATATTTGGACACAAGGCCCAATAATTCACGAACTGTCTTGGAGTTGCCCAGTCCTCGACAGTTCCAACTTAATGTCGTCATAATATACGGCGAGTCCCGACATCGGAACCCGCCTCGACAGAGTTGATTTGGCTCTGCCCAATTAAATTTTCAACCTTAATTATTTTTATCCATCTCTAAGCCCATTTGAACTGTTGGCCCACTTCCTTGTCTTCTTCTCTTTGTTTCAGAAACCACTAATAAATTAGGCCCATCATCATGGCCTAATTCCATTAGGTCTTTACTTTGAACATTAACCGTGATTAAACCTGAAACCAAGCGCCTACTTTCCTTATTCAAAATCGCCTCCCCAGTAATACCATCTTTATACCATTCAGTCGCTTGATCCCTTCCAATCCCCTTGAATAAGGGATTTGTTTGGGAATAAAATCCCCCTTCTATATCCATTCCCTTTTTCTTTTGTATATCAGCCCCTCCATTCACGGATTTTGAAATCACCGGCGTAATCACACAAGTTTGTTGCATATTCTGAGCAAAATTTCCAGTATTACCCTTTGGAATTTCTGAGCTCTCAGTAGTACCGCTAACGATCGGCTGACCACCCTGAAACGAACGGTTGCTCCACTGCTGACTTGTATTGAATTGACGTCGCGATGGGGCTCTGAGCCATGGACCAAATAAACGAGTAACATTCTTGTTCGGGAATTCATACAATTTCACACAAAATTTCTCCGCATGTCCAATTATACCACAAAAGAAACAAAAATTGGGAAGCTTTTCATATTTAAAATTGAGCCATGACTCCTCTTGATTTCTCTTCTTGATCATGGCCAATGAAATTACCAATCTCCACCGCCACCCTTTCCGAAATGAACCCAACAAGAAGGTCATAAACCTGCACCCAAATATCCACTTGATTAAGAACTACATCTTGTGGATTGACATCCTCTCCTAACTGCTCAAATACAAACAAATTTTGATCAAAAGTCCACGGGCCATCTTTCATTACTCTTTCAAGATCCATTTCATGAGCAAATTGAATAAGAAATAAATTTGTCCCCAACTCCTTCATCCAAACATCCATTACTGGATTCCAAACTGAGAGCATAATACTTTTAATCACCATAAAATATAAGCTTCTAACTTGATTTAACTGAATTCGTAATTGAAGTTGTTTAAAAGATTCCATATTAATTTGAAAGATTGGATCTGCTAGACAAAATCCATTTATTAATTGAATACCTTGAGATATGGAATCTTCCTTAATTTAAGCAGCATGATCCTATTACCAAATTGTAGAAATCAGTGTGGGCATTCGAATTGGAAATCAATTAATAAAAGAAAGAATCATTATTTATCCATTCCGTGTGATTTCCACACACACACACACACACACACACACACACATATATATATATATAATGTATTATTGTACTACGTTAATTGTCATTAGCAAATCAATTTTGTCAAAATCATTTAACATATTAAGCAATCTGATTTGAGGAAAATTCCATCTCTAATTGATTCATCTTTAACGGCTATATCATCTTATTTCTTTATATAAAGATCATTCATCACTTTGGGAGAAATTAAAAAGAAAAACAGAATGCACACAACAAGCAGAATACATAGAAAAATATTCTGAAATTATTTTTGTTCGCAAACATACTTCAAGGGCTACATATATTCTTATAGTGAAGTTTTTTTATTCAAAAAGGTTGTTGTACTTCATCAAGTTCTATTATTTTCAGCTTCTTCTTATCGCGCTTAAATTGGTGATATCTTTCTCTTTCATATTGATCATTGTATAATTAGTTGAGCCTTACATTGTGATATAATTATTGCTTTTCATCATAATTTAATTTTTTATATTTTAATCAATTATTAAATTTTGTTGATAGGCTAAGTGGTTAGTCTATTGTTTTCTAATTCGGGTAGGATTAGGGGATTTACAAACAAGTTCAAGAAAGCATAGGTGCTTAAGGGTGCATAGGTGCACGGGGAGCAAAGTTGCTCAGGGAGTAAAAGTGCTCAGGGAGTATAAGTAATCAAAGATTTTGGGAACTTGTCTTGTAAAGGAGTTTAATTGTAAACCAAGTTAATTAATTAAAAGAGTCTCCAATACTAGTTGATATTGGATGTGAATTAGGCCACTATAATAGAGGTTAAGGGTTGAACCATGTTAAAATTTCTGGTATTTGTGTGATTGTTTATAGTGTTCTTTTTCTTGGTTAATTCACAAACTTTTAATTTAAGCTTAAAAAATTCAAGACTTAAATTATAAAAAGTGATACACTGATAATCCAGCAAGCACAAATATTCAATTCAGCATCCTGAATTTGAAAGAAAATTTTTTAAATTTGAAAGAAGTGTTATGTGGTTAATTTTAAGTAAACTAATAATTTTGTAAGCATAAATATTTAATCTAGCATCCTGTATTCATACACTAATAATCTGATAAGTATAAATATTCAACCCAACATCCATTAAAGAAAAATTCTTAAGTTGCAAAAGTTTGACATCGTTTATTCCCTCACTTATTCAACCCCTACCTCTAAGTGTGTCTATCTGAATTTCAGAGGAGCCATCTCGAAGTGGTTGAAGCCTTAGGTGGTTGAATCCTAGGGGGCCAAAACCCAAGGGTTTTTCCCTTTTTGCTCATGTAATGCTTCGCTCTTTAATTGCGGTCTTGTTTATTTATTTCCGTCTTTTTCGTCATTCATTTAATTATAGTGTGAACCCTAATTTGTGTGTTTAATTCAATTACGTCATATAAACCCTGATTTTTAGTTGGGCCCACATTTATAATCCTTTTCCTTTGACCTTCTTCTTTCTCTGATTAGATATAGAATACATAAGTAAGAGGTGTCTTTCAACTTGAACCTTTACATAGTATATATCGCAAGATATCTGAATTCTTAGTAGCGTTAGTTTAGAACCAAGAAATCTTAAAGTGATATCTTGCTCAATAGACATATATTGTATCTCTTATAGTTTAACGAAACCCAACATGTAAGACCCCGATTTTTATGAATAAAGATTAATTTTCTCTAAATATCATTTTGATCAGTAATAAGGTGTGAATTTGATATAATGTTATAGTTGTGGGTAATATTTACAAATTTTACAAATTAAGCAAGTTGTCATAAAATATTCGTTTAGTCGGGAAATATTCATACGACAACACAATCATTGGTGATCCCCACAACGGAATTACTGTCGGAGTTAGAAAACGACATAAATAACTGTTTATAAAAATAACAACAAAAATTTTACCGCTAACTGTTGAAATACCTGATGATAGAAGTACAGTAATACGCGTGGTTACATAGTAGCACACGGTATTGTACAATATCTTTGATTATTGATGCTTACGTGAGAATTCACTCAATTTTATTTAATTATTGCCACAGTAATTGCTGCATAGTATCTCACATTATTGATTCAATTATTGTAACAATATTTAATATTATTAAATCAATAATTAAGACGATAAAGTTATTCATATTATTATTTACATTATTGACAACGTCTAGAAAGTTCTATCGAGGAAAGAGGTTTGGTCACCTAATTGCGCGCCATAAGAAGAAGTCCTTATTGGAAAACTCTCTCTTTCTAGGAAATAATCTGGTTATTAATATTGTGAGTTTATAATATTATTTATGAATAATTATTATGTGGTGGATATTGGTTCAATTTTGATATAAAGGAAGGAATTTAGTATAAAATATTATTTGAAAGTTTGGTAATTATTTTCTTCGATAAAATATCCATTCAAATATATTATTATAATATATTATAATTTTTAAACAATATATATATATATATATATATATATATATATATATATATATATATATATATATATATATATATATATATATATAAGCATGTGATTAAAGAGAATGAGTGAATAAATTCTATTTGGATGCATTGTTCAAAAGTAGTGTAGCTTGTCCTTGTTTTTCCTAAATTCGTTGGAAAGGATTCCTCCTGCAAGCAAATTTCTCCAAATTGTGGGCCCCAACTATGAAAAATGAGGAGTTAGGCATGAATGTTTGGCAAAATTAGGCTTGTTTAATTGATTTTTTCCTCCGAGGATTCACTATAAATAGGGGTAACCCTTCTTCCTAAAACATACCTTCAATATCAGAAATTGTTAATCTATAATATTGTGAGTATTTTTCTTGAGTATAAGGATACTTTGAGTATAGCTTTTTATGTAAGATTTTCTCAGAATAATATCCGATATTCCAGTCAAATCCAATTTTTACTAAGGTAAAGGATATTATTTCATTGCAATACTCGTATGAAATATTATTTTCTTTCATACTCCATATTATGTGAGGGATATTATTTCATTTCATATTTCTAAATTTAAACTTACTGTGGAAAGTATTGCTTCCATACTTCTTGAAATTAGTAGAATATATATTCTTCAAATTTGCGCTTCATCTAGTATCATTTCTCAAGGATATTTTTTGAACATTCTTATTAAATTTAAATCTTTTCATACCGGGGTACTATTCACTCGGGTACTATTCATGATAAAAATTGATTTATTTTCTGTTTGAATTATTTATACATAAATATTATTCTTGAATTTTACTACACAAAGCAGTTATAATGTTAATAATGTGGACATTCTTGAACTCTGGATAAATTGAATTATAAATCTTTAAAATTTATCCTTGATCTCGTTTGATTGAAATCTTATATCATTGTCATCATCCTCATTCTTATATTTTGATGAAAGTCATCTTTGGCCCGTAGTGCATAGATGGATTGTTGATTGGTATGATTATGACCAGAAATTATGTATCGGTATAATTATGACCTGTAATGTTATAAATGATGTGGTAAAAGTCATCATTGGCCCGTAGTGCATTGATGGATAGTTCTTGGCATGATCATGACCATTGGTGATAATAACGAATATCCTTGGCCCGTAGTGCATGGATAATTCGTGGATGTGATACTAATGAATATCCTTGGCCCATAATGCATGGATAATTCAGTGATGTGGATTATTTATTGAGCTGTGTTACAGAGATCATGCTCTACTTGACTCTTCTAATGGATTATTTATTCCGTTGCAGTTAAACTTGTTGTCTATTATATTCTATCAGTTTAAAACTGTTTAAGGCTAACGATAATTTATTCTGCATTATCTTAGTTATATTATTCTTTACTAGGCTAGTTGAGCTCACCCTTTTCTTTCATTGTTCTCTTCAGGAAATGAGAATATAGCTGAGACTAGTCGGGGAACGGAGTGATGGTCCGAGATGGTGGCTATAGTAGTCCTCACTATTATATGAAATAGTGTGATAATAATTGTAATGAGGACTCCATTTGAGTTTGGATATTGTCTACGAGACAATATCCATGTTAAAATTCTCAGCTATGTTTTTGTCGTACTGTATAAATGAAGTTGTATTTGAATTTTATACCATGTATTTGGTGACTCAGAATGAGTTGTGTCACCAGTACAAAGTACTAAATAGACAACATTTAAACCACAATGTTTTTTTATAAAAACGTTGTAGTATTTTTTTTACAACGTTTTGAATTTGGTTTTAACTAGATAACATTTTTTTTAAAAACGTTGTCTATCAAGAAAAACACGGAGCTAAAAAAAAGCGGTTAAATGAAAACTTAAAATTAAATCCCCTCTCTTTCGCATTTCTCACCGAGTGTCTTCGTCTCTCATCTCTTTGTTTAACCTCTTTTCGTTCCATTTGGAAAACAAAAGCTAGGGTTTGCCTAGATTTCCTGTAACTCTCAAATCTCTAGATCCATGACAAAGACAAGCGGAGGGCACACCTTTAACACCGATCGACAGTCGGTTCAACGAAGCACATAGTCAACCTTAGCACCTAGAGAAGCTCGACGATTGAACCGGAACCTCTCTAAGCTTGCATCTGATTTCCAAGGACCAGCACACGATTGATATGTCACAGCACTACTCGATGCAGCAGGGGAAACCCTCGTCGTCTTTTTCAAGGAAGAAAATCAACGTCGCCGGTGATCTTTTTACATCCGGAAGCGGCGACATCGAGTTGAAGAGAGAAAATTCGAGCTCCAAGTAATGGTCACAGAAGTGGATTCATATCATTCCTCTTATTGTGTTGCTCTGCCTCTTCATTCTCTGGTATTACTCCTATCCAGGTATAATTTTTCTTTTACACAATCAAAACCCTATTCTACTAATAATAATTTCCTTCTTGATGTTTTTCATTGATTCTTATATTGTATTTGTTAATATATGTGCAAGTAGTTTTCTACTGAGTAATTTCTTTTGTTATATAAATTAGGAGCTAGATTTTGCTTTTCTTCAAAAATTATTTGCCCTAATTTTTTATTGAGAAATCAGTTAATTTTTTATTGAGAAATCAGTTATTCCAACTTTGGTTTATCTACTGTTGTACTATTTGTTGTGCAAACATAGCAGCCTAGCAGCCCAGTTAAAAGGACTGCATTCTATGTTGGGGGATTTGGTTTGCTGAAAATTTCACATTTTCACTTATAAACCAAACTATCTTTATAAAAGGGTAGTATGCAGGATTTTTGTTACTTTGTTTGATTGGATAACATCACTTTGTTTGATTGGATAATGTCACTTTCATATGTACTGTTACAAACTCTCAGTGCTCTAGAAGCGGATAATGACCTAATTTTGATATAATCCTAGCGCTGCTACCCTTTTTTTTCACTTTGTTTGATTGGATAATGACCTGATTTTGATATAATCCTAGCAAAAATTTTACCAATGTTCTCATTGCTCTATTCGATCAATGATTATAAGTAATGGAGAAAACTATCTAGAGTTCAAATTTCTTTTACGCTTGAAATATTTTAAATGCCTTGAAAAATTAATTCTTCCAACTTTATTTATATATGATTTCTGTGCGTGTATAAATTACAAATACCTCTATTTCTTTAGATTAGAAGCGGGTTTGATATTTACCCTTTTCTTGTTTCTGAATCATTAACTTTTTTTGGGGGGTTATAATTGTCTTGAGTTAGCTATTTTCCCCAGAAATGGTGCTCAAAAGTTGCTCGGTATCTTGATTGCTGTTGGTGAGGCTGTTGCTTATGTTCTGTCAGGGATGTATGGTAGTGTCAGTCAACTTGGTGTCGGGAATGCTATTCTCATTATTGTTCATGCTCGTGGACAATAGGGCTCCTACCCAATAAAGCTATTCTACACTTCCAACATGCCTATAATTCTTCAGTCTGCACTTGTATCCAACCTTTATTTCATTTCTCAGGTACTGGTTCTTACATGTGTTGGTGTAGCTGAAGTATTTTACTTTCTCATGGTTGATGAAATTGTATAATACCATTTGTTTATTTACAGTTGCTGTATAGGAAGTACAGTGGAAATTTCTTGTTAAATCTGTTGGGCAAATGGCAAGAATCTGAATATTCAGGTCAATCAGTCCCGATTAGTGGTCTTGCTTACTATGTGACTGCACCGTCAAAGTAATAAAGCTACAATTCTAATGGAAAATTTCTATCATAATCTTCGTACTTAATCTACTTATACAGGGATTTTCTCAACTTATTCTCAAAGGATTTTCTCAACTTATTCTCAAAGAATATGAGTACAGCTATAGAGAATTTTCAGGTATACTGCCATTTGAAATTTTGCATCTGGTTTCTGATTCGCAAAATCTAAATTCACTACTAGAAAAACAAGAAAACGTGACAGAATTTTGTGACAGCTTTTAAAAACAATCACAAAAGATAGTAATTTGTGATGGACTTTTTGAGCAATCACAAAATAATAGTATATATGATGACTCTTAGTGATGACTAATCTTGCCATCAAAGTATTATAATTGTGATGGCCTTGTCAATCACACCAATTTTTCACTCAAAATAAATTATTTTCTTATGACGCACTGAGTCATCACTTATAGATATACCCTTTTCGTGATTGCATTTAAGCTATCACTAATATTTTAATGTAAGAAATAATTAAAACAATAATTTATGACGGTCGTGACAATAATTAAAAAAGATAGATTTTTGTGACGACTTTTATTTGCAATTACAAAAAGAAGGTTTTTTGTGATGGAATTTTCAAGCCATCACAAAACAATAAAATATATGATGGCTCTTAGTGATGACTAATTTTACCATCATTATAGAGTATTTATGACTGTCATTGCAATCACCAAATCTTATGTGGAAGTAATTTTGTTTAGTAAGTCAACTCACATATGTTTCCTTTTATATTTTGTTTTAAAAATATAATCATGATCTGGACTTTGGTGTAGTGTTAATACTCGTTATTTAGTTTACAAATGGGAGAGAGTTCGAATCCTACAAGTATCATTTGATATAATTAATATAGATACAATAAATATATTAAAATAAATTATACGTAAAAAGAGATTCACGTTCTTACATTTGATCCCTAAATTATTATTTTTTTGTGATGACTTTGACAATCACAATAAATTATGTGTTAATGTGATTGTATTAATCATCACAAAAGCACAAAGCATTTGTGTGATTGTCAAAACCATCACGTAAAACCTTTCATGATGGGCGTATACAAGATGACCATTGTGATGCTTAAAGCCATCACGTAAACCTTTTGTGATAGTTTTCCTACTTTTTGTGATGAATTTTGGCCATCACAGATGACTATTTTTTAGTAGTGATTTTTTATGGTTTTCCTATTGTAAGAAAATGAAGATATCATAGTAGTTTCTCGTTGACTTCTACTTGGCAGACAGATTAGAACTTTAAGCTGAAAGTTTCCCTTGAAGCTAGCAATTTATCATTATTTGTTGGTGATTAATAACATATATGTTTTACTTCACTTCCAGTTAGTTTTGGATTCTCATCGCTGGGTACCATTGCCAGGAGTTGGCTTTTCAGCCAATAGTTTTGGTGATGAAAACCATGAAGATGTTACTCCTCCTTCAAATCTAATGGAGCATCCACCTCTTGTTGTGTTTGTTAATGGTAAGTTTTTGTTAATGCATATGTACTATTCTTCTCTGCACTATAACTTTTGATAATTCTTTGAAGTGATTAGAATCCATATTTTTGGATGGTTGTGCTATTTGTGCTTCATTTTTAACTATGTATCTGTGAGTTGGTCTAAAAATGCAAAATTCAAGAAATCCTCTTGAAAACACTATTATTCGTTTGAGATTTGGAATTCTTTTCTCCAAGTATCATAGGTCAAGAGACTTGGATAACAAAATTTTGATTATAGGATGTGAAATACGAAATGCAGAAAAAGAGGTCATAGTATTGCTGGATGATTATTGTGCGATAGTAATAATACTAGATGTAGAAGTTTCCCATACAGGATTGTGCTCTTGTAAAGCCTCACACTTGCAACTCAAGAATCATAAATAAAAGCTACCACATCATCGATCTGTTAACTCCATTTCATTGCTATTCCAGGAATTGAAGCGATTCCCATCACTTCAATCTGATATAGCAGCTGCTGCAAATGAAGCAGAAAAATTTCGTGATGAAAGCCGGAGGACAGTTTTATGGCTCGTGGATCAAGAGTCCAGTTACCTGACAGTTGAATTTTTTCGAAAGATTCAAGTTGAAATTGACAAAAATCCAGATAAAAATGCAAATCCGTCAGGTCCAAATGTGGACAGCTACTCAGAAATACATCTTAGGAAGATTGGTAAATAGTTTACTGTATATACATCCATATTTTGCAAGAAATACACAGTATAATAATCAAGTATAATCTGATATACTACATTGTCAAGTCCATTTTGTGATAGCCTAAGCTTTTGGAGTAATAACATGGTGTTCCCATTCATGGGTACATTTTGGAGAAATATGGTCTCATGTATAATAATTCAACCGTCATTAAATCTATAAGCTAATGTTAATATTATTCATCAGAATTTAGCAAAAAATAAAATATATATGTATTATTCATGGATTTCAATTCTGAACTTATTGGTTGATTCTTGTTGATATCAGGATCAAATGTGTCTGCTTACATTGGAATGGTGTGTGATGCATTGAGGAATTCTATCCCAAAGGCCGTTGTTCATTGTCATGTTTGAGAGGTCAAGAAATCACTACTCCAAGTCTTTTACGCTCAAATTGGGAGAAGGGAGGTAATGCATCTAAGCTTATAAACAGACATACACTTGTGATAGGGGGATCATCATCAATCCAAGTCAAATAAATATTTTACTTAGCTTGCTAAAAGGTCTAGGTGACATTGTTGAATCAGTTGCTGGTTCCATTTTCTTAGATAGTGGACGTGATACTGGTGTTGTTTGGCAGGTTGGTTTCTATAGAATCCACTGATCTTCTTATACTTTTAGGGAAGAGTTGTGATTTCCCGACTTAAAGGTTCATTTATCGAAATTTTGTTACAATAACAGGTCTTCCAACCTTTATTTGATCATATGGTCACTCCAGAAACACTCTCTATACATCCAGTGCGGGAACTGCAAGAAAGGTGTCAACAACAGGTTGAAGGCTTGGAGTACAAAGCTACTCGAAGTGTCAATTCAGCAACTGTTGAAGTATAAATTGATGGCATCCAGGTTGGGACTGCTCAAAATCAGCAATAGAAAATGGAACAAAAATTAGCTTGAACTTTGAGTATTTCTCTTTCCTATTTCTGCTTTATTGGTTAGGTGTGGCTATATTTTATTTTGAACTTTGACTATAACTGTAGTTCTGTTGCTGTAGTATACGGCACTTCAGTGCTTATGCATAGTTTGGTATAGATTTTGTGGATTAAGTAATTTGAAACTGTAAACAAATGGTATTATTGGGATGTATTTTGAATGGTTGATACATTTTGGCTTTAAATTTAAATGAGAATTTAGACCTTTTAGCTATATATCATGACATTAGTATATTGCAGGTGCATTGTTAATGTAGGTGAATTATAACTTTTTTTCTTTTTAATCTAGAACATTTTAAAAACGTTGTGTAAATGTGCCTAAACGTTGTCTGATATACTAAACAACATTTTTATCCAAAAAACGTTGTGAAATCATACCTTCTACAACGTTTTTAAGCATTTGCTAATTTTTGAAAAACAAATCTACAACGTTTTTTTAAAAAACGTTGTGTATTGTGCTTAACTACAACGTTTTAAAAACGTTGTGTAAGGGTGTCAAATAGATAACACCCTTAACCACGAAGTTTTTCTGACTGAAACCACAACGTTTTTTCTACGTTGTCTATTTACTGTTTTGTAGTATTGTGTATACCTATTTGGGGGCATCACACAACACATTCATGACCTTGAGTTTACCTCTTAGATTTTGTAACTTAAAGATAAGCCTTGAGTCTCGCAGAAGCGGCCCCACTTCCCTCACTTACATACCTAAATCTAATTAGATGCATTTATATGACCTGCATCATCCAAGCCGGACATAGATTCATTAAAGGTTTTACCATACCTGTAAGACCCCAAATTTTTATAAATAAAATTGAATTTCCTCTATTTATTATTTTGAAATAATAAGGTGTTAATTTGATATAATGCTTTGGTTATGGGTGAAATGTGCAAATTTTGCAAAATAAGCAAGTGGTTATAAAATATTCATTATTATCGGGTAATATTCGTTTGGTCGTGCAATTTTCTTATTATCGAGGAATATTCATACGACGACGTAACTATTTGTGGGCCCCATAACGAAAAACAGTCGGATGAAGAAAATGACAAGTTTGATTTTTATAAATAACGGCGTAGTTATTACCGTTAACACTGTTAGAATACCTGGTGGTTAAAATACAGTAATACGCGTGGTTGCACAGTAGCACACGGTATTGCACAATATATTTGAATTATTGATTCTTACGTAAGAATGCACTACTCTATAACATTCTAGAATTTTAATTTTTATATTAAATATTTATTGAAGTATTTAAATATTTAATGGATGTGTTTATTGTTGAATAAAAAATTGTTCAAATTTGAATTGATGTGGTTAATTATTTGTTAAATAAATAATTAAGGAAAATTAATTATTTTGCTAATTTATTTTAATTATTAAGTTAGAGAATTTTGATTAATTGAATTACTATTCTTTTTATTTGAATTTGTAAATTTAAAAAGATGTGTTGGTGGATTGAATAAAGTTATAATTATATAGAAAATTATAATTTTGGTGGTATTGATTTATGTGATGAAGTGACTTAATAAATTGTTATTATGATTAATTTAATTAAATTAATGTGTGACAAATAACCTTGTTATAAAGGAGTTACTAAAATAAATTAAGGGAGTTTAATTCAATTTTGTCAAACAAGGCCTATTGCTTATTAAGTCTTTATTCTATTTGAGTTTTACCAAACAAGGTTTAAGGATTAATGGGTTATTTTTTTAGTTAGTAACCAAACAAGCCTTATGGCTTTTGATTTTCAAATCTATTATAACTGATATCAGTTATACTATTATATAATTAGTACCTATTTTATTATATACGTTATATTATTATACGTAAGAATAGAGGAGAGAGGTTAGAGAAAAGAAAAGAAAAGAAAAGTTCAGAGGAAGAAGAAGAAGAGAAGAAGAGAAGAAGAAAAGAAGAAAACTGGAGAAGTGATAGAGAATCCTAGGGAATTTGGTATTCTTCTACCCTTTTAGTTTTAAAAGTTTTAGTTTTCTCTTCTCCTATTTCTCTGTAAAATTCTTGTGTTAATATAGTTGTTGATTTTATGTGTGTTCATGTGATAAACTAGTGTTGTAAGGTTATTTTCATAGGATATATATGATTATAATCAATGTATTGTGGTTATGTATATGTTTGTGAAGAAAATATTTTTACAGAGAGTTTTTATGAAAATATATTGTTTAGCTTAAAGTAGAAATTGAGGGTGAATTAGTGGTTTAGTTGATTAATTGATCGTTTAATTTGTTAGAGTATGTATAATCATTGATAAAGACACTTTGGATTAGTGGTTTTGGTTGAAAAACAAAAGTTACAGTGTTGATTTTCATTGAAATATAAAAAAAATGAGTTTTAGCCAAAAACAGTGAATTTGGGTGTGTTAATTTTGTTGTTTATGTTGTTTTATGGGTAGAATCATGTTTAGAGTTTTTGAAATATGTTTATATGAAGTCTCTATATGATTTATGTGCTAATTAGTCTGTTAGAAACGAGCTTGTAGGCCAAAATTGGCTTTTTCTGTGTTGTTGCCAAGACTGTCTGCCGAGGTTTACAATTCGGCGCCGCAGCGCGGACTTGCAGTACCTTTATGGCGCCGCATCGCCATGCTCACGCCGCAGCGCGGCCTTGTAGCTTTGATTTCCGCGTCGCAGCGCCATGCCCACGCCGCAGCGCGAGTTAGCAGAATGGTCTGACAGTGTACTTTTTGTACATGAAATTTTAAGAAAAGTTATGTGATGATAGTAGGACTGCTAAATGTTAATTTTAGTATATCTATACTATGAATAAGTATGTTATTAACGATTAACTTGTGTTATAACTCAATTATGTGATTAAAAATCCAATTTTAAGTGATGAACATACTTAGTTTTGTTTGTAAGATGGTAATGACTAATTATGTCATGATGATATATGTTTATAGGATATTGTGATTCGTATTGATTTGGTTTAGCCTACGAGCAAGGCAAGTTCTTTAACTCTACTTTTAGAATTGTGCAATTGCTTAAATTTTTTTTGAGCAAGTTTTTCTAATCCTTTATCTTGTTGAACTAATTATGGTTTTCAATTCGATTATGATATAATGATGTAAGTTATTCTTGAGCAAGTTATTCTTGTATTTAACTTGTTGTTTAGCATGCAAATTTATATATTCTAATGTTAAACATTTTTATCGATCAAATTGTTATGCATGCTTAGTATTCAATTCTAATTAACCTTGGCTTAGTATTGTTCAAGTAAGGTGTTATTGTTATTCAAATTGTTGCTCTTAGATTATTTCCTAAAGCATGACTTTAGTTTACTATGATTGATTCAATCACAATTATTCTATAGTGAAATGTTCTTGGTTTCGTTCAACTAATCCTTAGTTGATATTCGTTGAATTCCAAATTACCCTGAAAGCTTATCCAAACCAAACTTCCTCTGGTGCGGACTTGTACTTTAAATACTGAGATGAACAACCCTAATGTTACGATTAGGGGTTAACTTACGCGTAGCGTTAAATGTTTGCGCACAATACATGGTACGAAGGGCTGATCCCTCTAAGTACGAGGAGTCCCTATAGTTTTATGACTGTTAAAGTTGGAGTTGAAAGATTACTCGCAACTGTGGACATAGTTCATGGTCTTATGACCCTCAGTTATATTTATTCCACATTTTGGATTTCAGTTCCTGATTATTGTTGATAGAGTACTATTCATTGTTGATGAGCCTATTATTGACAGTTATTATTACTATACTCCTGCTGATTTCATATTGTATCTAGTGAGCAATCGTTTCGCTCACTCTTGCATATTTATAAACTCATTGCAGCTAAAGAGGAGAAGGTAGATGAACCTTCGATTAGCAAAGGAAATGAAAAAATGTGCAAGTGATGAAGACTTGTAATTTTACTTTGATTGAGATGTTAGATTTTTATTATGATGATCTTAGACTTGGTTTTAATGAAGTTTATTTAATTTCCGCATTTGAATGATTGTAATTAAAGGTTAGATAACCTAGGAGATTTTATTATGTAACTCTTTAATGGGAAATGTTTTATTTATCAAGTTTTATTGTGATTGGGTAGTTAGATATGAATGTTTGATTAAGTGAACACCAGATCTTGTGGGAATGAAGTACCTGGATTTGGGGGTGTCACATACTCAATAATTGTTACAGTAATTACTGTTCAATATTTTATTTTATTGATTCAATAATTGCTACGTTGATATTTTATATTATTGTTGTTTCAATAATTGTCATTGAACAGTATTTCCCATTATCAGATCAATAATTCATATTATTTGAATAATATTATTAGATAACATTATTGGCAATGTCTAAGGAGTTTTGTCTAGAAAAGGGGTTTGGTCACCTAATTACGCGCCAGTAAGGAGAAATCCTTATCGGAAAGCCCCCTTACCTGGGAACGATCTGGTTGTCACTATTGTGATTCTGTAATATTATTTATGAATAATTAATTATTAATTTATATGATAAGGAAATACCTATTTTATATAGATATAAATGAATGAATTAATGCTGAGATATTTTATCAGTATTTTGTCAAAATAGAGGTGTTGAAAATCATCCGTATGTGGATTTTGGTCATTTTTCGTTGAGAATTTGGAAAAACTTTCTTCTAAAAAGTTGTAGAGAATTAAATTTCCTACGGAATGGACATAAAATTCGTATTTTTCTGATAAAAGAGCTATTTATTATGAATTATTGAAGTTTTGGAAATAAATGTTTTTAATTAAAAACATGGGTGGACCCCACTTTTTTTTGGTGGGAAAATGCTGAATTTGGTGGGCCCCACTGGTGGAGTACTGAATTTGGTCAGGAAGGTGTGCGTAGAATTTTTTTAAAGAATATTACTATTTTATTAATTAGTCTGCTTTGGCGTTTTGACATTTTCCTATAAATAGGGTGCTTAGTTGGAATTAAAAATCACACAAGAATCTGAAGTTTTTTTCTCTCTATAATATCAAGCGTATTTTGTGAGTATTTAGATACTTTGAGAGTTTCTATTCAGTACAAGTTTCCTTCAGCATTATATCTGATATTTCAGCGAGAAGTACTATTCTTTTGAGGTAAGGGATGTTATTTTCTTCGTAAATGATGTTATTTCTTTTAATATCATTATACTGAAATATTGGTATGAATTTTATTATAATTTTTTTACCTTTTTCATGTCGAGGTTACTATTTACGTATACGACACTTTTCACGAATACAATACTATTCACGAAGTATGATTTTTTTTGTGAAATTTCTACCTTTTCGTGTCAGGGTTACTATTCACATATATGACACTATTCACGTATACGACACTATTCACGAATACGACACTATATTTGATTGTATCTATGTTTTGATCTTTATTCTTGAATTTTATTCCAATATGGTTTATTATGGAGTATTTTTGAACTTGGATAAACTAAAGTACGAATCCCTAATCTTTGATCTTTTATCTCACTGGATTCATTTTCTTTAAGATATTTTTCATCATCCTCAGTCTTAAATGGTGATATAACTGAATATCTTTGGCCTGTAGTGCAAAGATGAATGATTATCTGATAAATATCTTTGGCGCGTATTGCAAAGATGGACAAGTGTTGATATGAACGTGACCAACTAATGAATATCTTTGGCCTGTAGTGCAAAGATGAATATTTGATTCAAGATGTATATTGATTGATGTTACAGGGATAAAATATTGATGATGGACTTTTAAATCACAGAAGATAGTAGATTTCATTATCTACTTAACTCTTCTAATGAATTGTTATTTTCGCTGCGAATATTGATCTAAAACTTGTTGTCCGTTATATTTTATTTGATTTATTGAAGGCTAATGATAATTTTTTCTACATTATCTTAGTCATAATATTCTTTACTGGGCTAGTTGAGCTCACTCTTTTTCTTTTTGTTCCATTTTTCTTCTCAGGAGGAGAGAATATTGCGGGAACTAGTCGGGGTGTGGAGTGATGTTTCAAGTCAGTTGTTTTAGCAGTCCTCACTATTTTGTAAAATAGTGTATCAATAATTGTAATGAGAAATTATTTGAGTGTGGATTTTGTCTAGAAGATAATATTTGTATTTAAACTCACAGTATATGTGTTGTTTGTCATATTTTGCACGACAATTGTAATAATGAAGTTGTAGTTGTTTTCTGTACCATGTATTTGGCGACTCAGAATGGGTTGTGTATACCTATTTTGGGGCGTCACAATACCCCTTTGTTCTCCATAAAAGCATACACTAACTTTGAGATGGTTTCAAAGAATTTCTTCTTCATACTTGTCTAGTATATAACTATTTATTACTATAAGTATTTTTTTTTCATTGAACTAATATACTATATCGATTTTACTCTAGTATTTAGTTGGGTTCCACTTATAGGTTACATATCATAGAAAGGCTTTAAACTCATCTCCCTGAAAGTCTTACATATTACATCCTTATTTATAGGTTACATATCATCCAAAGGCTTTAAACCCATCTCCCTGAAAGTCTTACATATTACATCTTTACCTAGGCCTGTAAAAGGATCCGTCAAATTTCCCTTTAACTTGACATATATAGTGAAACGTAACAACCCCTTTGTTGATTTGCTCCTTTACATAACTATGTTTTAAATTTATATGTCTAGATTTCCTGTTATAAATTGTATTGTAAGACCATGATAATGCTGCCTCATTATCACAATATATTGAGATAGTTGTCATTGGTTTGGGCCAAAGCGGTATCTCAAATAATAAATGCTTAAGTCATTCGGCTTCTTTTACAAAAACTAATAATGTAACAAACTTGGATTTCATAATTGAATGTGTTATCAAAGTTTGTTTCTTGGAACTCCAAGAAATTGTCCCTCCTCCTAAAGTGAATACCCATCCACTTATAGACTTTATTTCATCCGAATCCGTTATCCAGTTTGTATCCGTGTATCCTTCTAACATAATTGGGTATCCTATATAGTATAATGTATAGTTCATTATGCCTTTAAGATATTTAAGTATCCTTGATATTGCATCCCAATGAACTTGACTTGGATTATGAGTAAACCTACTCAATACTCCAACCGCAAATGCTATATCGGGTCTAGTACACTGCATTACATACATTGGACTACCACTTATACTTGTATATTTTAACTGAGATATGTTATTCCCTTTATTCGAAAATAACTTATCAGTATGATCATATGGGGGAGAAGCTATCTTACAATTCTCGTGATTAAACTTCTTTAACAACTTCTCAATATAATGAGACTGAGTTAAAGAAATTTTATTTGAAACCGCATAATTTTTATACCTAAAATTACATTAGTCTCCCGCATAATGTAGCATATAAGAATGCTTTAATTATCCACACTACATTTTCACTAGTACCAAAAATAAGCATATCAATTATCATATTTTATGCAATTTTATGCAATTTCAAGGTGTTTTAATGATGACCTTCTTATGTTTTATGCATATTTCATATCACATTTTCATTAGTCATACTTCATTCTTATGTTTTGATGATGACCTTCTTATTGCACTAAACATATTTTATGCAATTTCAAGGTGTTTGATGCAACAAGAGAATTCTCGATGAGATAATCATAAAGAATTGAGATTATTGTCATCCATTGTTAATATAGCTTTAAGATTGTTGTAACTCACTTCGTGGTTTGATGTAGAACAATAATATTACAGTCTGAATCGAATGGTTGAGAATTATCTCCTTAAGACTATATTCTTCCCTTACTTTTGGTACACATGATTACTACGAAGTAGCCTCCCAATATAAGAAAGACCCAGATTTTACTCTGTATTATAATTTGTTGTGTAGAAACAAATCTAGTGCAAAACTATAAATGTGAGAAGAAAATTATAGCAAGAAAAAAATATTAGAATGATATTTTTTTCTAAAAACTTGAGAAGGATTTGAAATAATTTTAAATGCAGAAATTACCCTTTTGAAAATATACACATCCTTTTGAAGAGATACATCCCTTTGAAAAGGTATTTAAATATTAGAGATATATTCATTTGAAATGATATGATGAACCATTGTAATGATTCATCCAATAGTCCTATCAATTCGAACCATTGCATCGATTCAATTGTTTCATCCTGAGCCATTGCATTGGTTGAATTGTTTTTACCCTAAATCAATACATCCTTTGTCCGAATAGATCCCTCTTATTTAAAGAGTTATAATGTTTCGAACCAAATCAATTGAACAAACAAATCTATTAATTTTAATGGGTTTTCTTAACATGTGTCCTTAATTAGGGCACATGCTAAGAACGGAATTCAAGGGATGGACATTGAATTCAAGGGATGGGCCCCACTGAAATATAATTTTTAAATGCATAAGGCCCCACTAAAATATTATTTTATGCATTAAAAATTATATTTCAATGATGCCCATCCCTTAAATTTTGTGCTTAGCATGTGCCCTAAGGGCACATGTTAAGAAATATATTTATTATATACTTAACATATAGAAGAGAAGGAGGAAATAGAAGATAATTCTCTTTGTAATAATGATAGACTCATAATTCATACATTTATTATTCCTAATTTTGTCCTTTTTTATATTAATTTATTTAATTAATATGTTTTATTTTGTTTTGTCTAATTTAGTATTTTATTACAATAAATTCAATATCTTGGTGATCAAGCAATATTTAATGCTCTTATTCATGTAAGGAACTATCCAGGAAGAATCCTACAACGAGAATGAAGGAGGTGGAACAATCTTGGTGTGCAAATCAAATCCAGCAAGAAAAACGAAAGTCCATCTAGAAGATATCTTAAAGAAGTTTATTGCCACTAGAAAGTTAAAACCTACATGAAAAAGAATTAATGCATTGTGCCTATAAATAGAGGATTACCGAGAGAGATTGAGGGAGAAATTTGGTATTTTTACTTATTATTTTAGGTTGGGAGTAGGATTAAATTATTTATCGTTAGATGTGAAAGTAATATACACACAAGCCAATTATATTTGATATGATGTAGAATATACTTTGTAATCTTATTCGTTTATTAATAAAAGAATTAATTTACTTAAAGAAAATTTCTTTATCCATATTGTGTTGTCGATTTAATTGTGATAAACCCATAGTTTTGAGTAATGCTTTCAGAATCATGATGATCATCATGCTAATG
Organism: Panax japonicus; assembly: GCA_020205505.1. Classification (NCBI taxonomy): domain Eukaryota; kingdom Viridiplantae; phylum Streptophyta; class Magnoliopsida; order Apiales; family Araliaceae; genus Panax; species Panax japonicus. The sequence goes on along the minus strand of CM035112.1, from coordinate 773,621 downwards.
AGATTTGAATTCAAGATAGCCCAAAACTAAAATTGTTCCTAATCATTGGATAGCTAAGAAAGGGATTAGTGAATCCAGATAGTTTAGTACATATTGTGCTTGCTCTTATGAAGAGGATGATTGATCTCATAATCATTTGTATAGAGACACTAAAGAAAGTATGTAGGTGCTTATTAAAGAATAAGTTCACTAAACATGACTCACTATAGGAATACCTAATGGATTTTTACTTGTCTGTCAATAAAAAGTCATAATGCTATAGTAGTACAAGTAATCCTTGGACTTGAGATCATCATAGTATCTTGTGTATAATGAGTTATGCTTTGACATGTCCCTTAAGACCTTCATGGTATATTAAAGGGTATGCTTGGGTTTAATAAGTTGAATATAGAGATAGGTGAATGATCAACAAAGAATGTACCACTTCTAGTAAAAGGAGAGAATGTCCTATATGATTCGATAAATGACAACTCAGTAGTCCTTCGCCATGGTAGAATGAAATTAGAAATGAGTTTTTAATTTGTATTATTTAGAGTTGAGCATTTGAGAATCGAAATGCATATAATCAAATAAAATAAGACTTGATAGTAATTTCATGTCTTATATTTGATTGAGACATTGTATGATAAAATGATTGAATTGTACGATAACTATTCATTGAAAGGTTCTTTTATGATTAAATGTTTCAATCTATATTATCTAGAAAGTCGTTGATCACTAAGAGGGCTTACCCTTATTGTGGAATAAATATTATTTAATTAAATGAATTAAATAGTTTAATTTATTTATTTAAATAAGATTAAAATTGTTCTAATTGATTTATTCTACATCTGATTTAATATGGAGAACCTAAAGGGTCACACCGAAAAAGAAAAATATTTATTTAAGAAGTAAATGACATAATCATAATAATAAGTTAAGTATATTTAATTTATTCTATGGTGATAAACTAAATTAAATAGCTTAATATTTATTATTTAGTATTTTGGAAATATTAATTATAAATTATTAATATTAGTCTTATTATTATTATTGCTATTATTATTTAGTTTTTAAATGGTTTAGGAATTAAATAATAAGAGTACTCACATATAAGTTCCTAATTAGATTAGGAGTTTAATTAAAAAAACCATACTCCTAAATAGTTTAGGAGGGTTATATATATCTATAAATAAGAAGAGTCTTATTATAGATTAGGGTTACACTCACTTCCATAAGATTTGTTAGAGTACTCATAAATTCTCAAGAGAGAGAAAACTAGGGTTTTTCACTACCCACTTCTTAAATCCTTATTATTTCTTGGTGGATCACCTCTAAAGGTCAAACAATTGGGTGGCTAACGTTGATAACAGAAATTTAATTGGTGGAATTCAAAGAGGATGCAAATGAATTAATTGGGGTTAAACTTGTACCTGAGAAAACGTTGTTCTAGAAGTTATAATTTTTTTATCTCCTTTGTTAATTGATAATTGCGCATAAAGAGCGATATTGGTTATGGTTTGTAAAATTTTTAAAATTCTGATTTTGCCATGCTTCCGCTTCTTTATATGCAAATTGATTATACATTCATGGATATTACAAACCTAACAAGATGATCGTCAATAAACTGAAGTTTTCTTATTAATCTTTAATATTCTTCTTCTTTTTCTTTATCTTAGTTAATTTATTTATTTATTATGTATAGCTAATTTATTTAATCTAGGATGAAGATGAAATTAAATAATTATTCATGATAATATTTTCCATCTTTTCTATTATATATGTTTTTATGTTTAATTAATTTCACCTTCATGTTTTGTTATTGAAATATCTTCGGTTTATAGTTCTTATGTGATTTTAAATTAATTAAGAGGTTCTGATAGATTATTGTTAAAATATGAGTTTTTCCTAATTCATGGTTGCTTGAAAAAGTTATGATGGGTTATAGTTAATTCTTAAATTTTCATAGTATATGCTTGTCCACGTTAAATGTAAATTACTATATTAAAGGGAAGGAAGATCAAAATCATAGTTATGTTATAAAATAGAAGAGATTGGATTACCTATTATGTTTATTATTTAATTAATTCGCCTTCTTAGATTGCTTCATTATTTTTACTTTTCATATTCTAATTAGTTTAATTGTAGTTAATCGATTATAAATCTTTATTTCTAATTCTCTTGAAATAGATATTAAGGATACATTCAAATTAATCTAGTCTCTGTGAGTTCGACATGTACTTGTTAGTTCTTCAATGTGACACTACGCACTTGCCGTTACATAGTTTTATCACACAGGGTTTTAATTTTTGCGTCGTTTCTGAAGAAGAGATTTAATTTTGTATTCCTTAATTTTTTTTATCAAATTAGTTTTTTAGTTCTAATATTAATTTTTAATTTTAATTTTTTTCAGGATTATCGAAGCGAAACAAAGGTGCGAAAAGATAAGATCATTATCGTTGCGTTATTCCTAATATTTGTATATTAACTCAAAAAATAAATAATAAAAAAAGTTGTGCTAATTTTTTTAGTTTTTATTGTTAGTTAGTAAATTAATTGTCACATTCGTTCATTCACTTATGTAGAGCACATCCTATTTAGATTTTTATTTTATCTATTTTTTTGTCAAATATAAACTGTGGTAATTGTTGGAGGATTGAGGTACGTCAAATTTCTCTTTCTTTCGTAATTCACGTAGTTTTAGGACACTTTATTTATTTATAGTTTTTTTATTTTATTTGTGTATTCTCATTTGTAATTTAACTTAAGGGCACAACTTATAATAAGATAAGGTAGGGATTTGATCACCTTTCCTTGTCCCACAAACCACCCATTCATTTTTTGCATAACATTGTCTTAATAAAATCAAGTTGAAGTTGGCCCCTAAAACTCTCGAGCTAGATTAGGACAAGAGACTACAAGAGGAGACTAAATTTTAAATTAATCAAACTAATGGTGTATAGGCAAGTGGTTCAAAAGGCAAATGTCTCAGGAACTTGTGGTTATTTAATTAGTCACCGTACTCACGGAGAGACTTCCACTGTTCTTACACTTACTTGGCTAGTGATGTGATTAATTTTAAATTTTGTGGACCTTGAGGTGTAACTTGGAACAATTAGGAACTGTCTAGATTTTATTTAGGTTAACATTAGAATTAGGATTTTTATTATAGTTATTTATATTTTTTGTGACTTTCTGGTTAGTTATTTTATGATTTGTGAAAAGATGAACTCTTATTATAGTTGAAATAATAATTTTGCTTGGAATCAAGAACCCTGTGAAAATTTTAATGAACACCAAGTAAATAAATTGTTTCTAACTTATGTAAACTTTTATCTAAGTTCATATTCATATCCATATTTGGATCCAGAACTTCAATATCCACAAGAATTTTCAAATGAAGAAGAGGAAAGACTTAGTACCTTAGAGAAAACTATGGAAACTTTAATGGAAACTCAATTTAACACGAATCAAACTATATCTCGTCTAGAAATTCAAATGGGTCGGTTAGCCACCATATTAACTGAGCAAGAGTGTGAATTTTCTAGTGACTCTGAGGTTAATTTTGAAAATAATGATGGTTGTGAAAATGATGAGAAAAATAAAAATATGTATTAAATTGTACACAATTTGAGTAAAGTCCATTTGAGGAGACTAAAAATTATGAATCTATCCCTAAAATTAAACATGTTGCATTTTATAAGTCTGTTAAAAAATTCTACAAGCCTTTGTCCCATATCCTGAAAGATTTATTCCTAGAAAATCATATAATGATGTTTTTAGATCAATCCATTGAATTAAATATGATCTAAGAGTTGTCCATGACCCAAAAGGTAATTGAAACAACACTTTTGATTGAAGATGATCCAATTGATTTTTTCTTAAATCACCTTGACCAAAATTGTAACATACATTTGAACCAATTCGTCCACACTTTGAGCATATTAGTGAATATTTTCCCGAGGTAAACTTTAAGTACATTCCTAATGAAAATTGTGACTATTTTCAGTTTCATAGGCCTCCGAAATATCATGAAAAGACCACACTCATTTGCCCATATGTATCACTCTTTTATCATTACATGTGTTTTAGAATTTATGAAATTCGTAGGTATGTACATTTATTTTCTTTCTCACCACATATAATTGCAAAATAAATGCTCCACATACAAGGTATAATTCTTCAATTTTTTATTCTCCATTTTTTTTCATACATTGAGGACAATGCATGATTTATGTATGGAAGGAGTTTGTTTGTATTTTTGTATTAGTCTTTATTTTATTTAGGAAACTCAAAGTAAAAAAGAAACACAAGAAGATTTTTATGACACCCCCAAAATAGGTATACATCACCCATTCTGATCGCCAAATCTATGGTACAGAACTTAAATACAAACTTCATTTATACAATATGACAAAAACGTAGCTGAGAGTTTTAACACGAATATTGTCTCGTAGAAAGTATAAAAACTCAAATGGAGTCCTCATTATAATTATTATCATACTATGTTATAAAATAGTGAAGTCTACTACAGCCAACATCTCAGACCGTCACTCTATATCCCGACTAGTCCCGGCTATGTTCTCAATTTCTGAAGAGAACAATGAAAGTAAAGGGTGAGCTCAACTAGCCTAGTAAGAAATATTATGACTATGATAATGCAAAATAAATTATCGTTACCCTTTAACAGGGTAAAACTGATTGAATACAATAAACAACAATTTTAACTGCAGCGGAACAAGTAATCCATTAGAAGAGTCAAGTAAAGCATGATATCTACTATCTTTTATGATTTAAAAAGTTTATCATCAATTTTATCGCTGAGAGTCAGCTCAATAAATAATCCGTATAACTGAATTATCCATGCACTACGGGCCAATGATATTCATTAGTATCACATCCACGAATTATCCATGCACTACGGGCCAAGGATATTCGTGTTATCACTAATAGTCATGATCATGCCAACAACTGTCCATCAATGCACTATGGGCCAATGAAGACTTTTACCACATAATTTCTAACATTACATGTTATGATTATACCTAATAATCCTTGGTCATAATCATACCAATCAACAGTCCATCTATGCACTACGGGCAAGGATGACTTTCATCACAATATAAATATGAGGATGATGACAATGATATAAGAATCCAATCAAACAAAATCAAGGATACATATTAAAGATTTTTAATTTATCCATAGTTAAAAATGTCCAAATTGACAACATGATAACTGTTTTGTGGAGTAAAATTCAAGAATAATATCCATGTATCAAAAATAATTTGGACAGAAAAGAAATCAATTTTCCAGGTAAATAGTACCTGGGTGAATAGTATCCCGTGAATACTACCTCGTGAATAGTATCTCATGAATAGTACCCCAGAATGAAAAGATCAAAATTTAACAAGAATGTTCAGAAAGATATCCTTATGAAACGATACTAGATGAAACACAAATTTCAAAGATATTCTACTAATTTTAAATAGTATAGAAGCAATACTTTACAAAAAGAGTGTAGAATTCATAATCTAAAACGAAATAATATTCCTCACATACTACAAAGTACGGGAAAAAAATATTATTTCTTACGAATACTGAACAAAAATAATATCCCTTACCTTAAAAAGAGAGTATGTCTGACTGGTAGAACGGGGATATTGTTGAAAAAAACTTATACTATTTTTTACGCTCAAAATTTCCTTAATCTCAAAAGAAATACGCTCAATATTATAGAAGAAAAATTCTCTAATTCTGGTGTGATTTTCAATTCTAAACTATGCATCTTATTTATTGGAGAATGGAAAGGATACTATTTGAATTTAGAAAATCACGGGTGAACAGTCAAAGAAAAATCACGGGCGTTCGGCTGAAAATTTTAAGATTTACTATCCTTCACTATGCAGCACTATGCATAATAAAATATAATATATTCAATTTTACATAAAAAAATAAAACTTATTATAATATATATATATATAAAAAAAACTGAAATAACTTCTACCAATAATTTTTAAAAAAATGGGTAAGTGGAGGTTCCTATAAAAATTTACAACAAATACTTCATAAAAATCCCCTTATTTATCTCAATTCACTTGGCTTCACAAAACACATATTTAATAACATTCATCATTAATATTATAACTCACAATATTAACAACCAGATCATTCCCAGGAAAGAGGGGGCATTCCGATAAGGATTTCCCCCTATTGGCGCGCAATTAAATGACCAAACCCCTTTTCTCGACAGAACTTTCTAGACATTGTCAATAATGCAAATAATAATATCAATAACTTGTCATCTCAATTATTGATTTAATAATATAAAATATTTTGACAATAATTGAATCAATAACGTGATATACTATGCAGTAATTATTGTGGCAATAATTGAAATAAACTGTATGACTTCTCGTGTAAGCTTAATAATCAATACCGTGTGCTACTATGCAACCACGCGTATTACTGTACTTTTATCACCGGGTAATTCAACAGTTAACGGTAAAACTTTCGTCGTTATTTTTATACAAAGTTATTTCTGTCAATTTCTAACTTCGACAATAATTCCGTTGTGGGGTCCACCAATGATTGTGTCGTCATACGAATAATCCCTGATAAAATGAATATATTTCGGAAAAAAATTATAACAACTTGCTTACTTTGCAAAATGTATAAATATTATCCACAACTATAACATTATATCAAATCCACACCATAATATTCAAAAATATATTTTGAGAAAAATTAATCTTTATTCATGAAAGTTGGGGTCTTACAATTTTAATTTTTTTTAAATAAATTAAAATTTTGTTTGACTTTTTATGAGTTGGATTTATTATAATAAGTGTCTGTGGAATAAAAACTTTAAGTAAGATTAAAGGATTTATAACTCTTGAACCTTTGATTAGATACAAAATCTTAATTTGAAACACCATCTGGAGTAAAATTAAAATTTATTTGTATTTTTACATTTCACAGGTGCACTAATTCTTAGTTGTGTGATATAAACTCTAATTCAAGCAATTTCAAGAAAATAATTTGAAAAAAGAAAAAAAATTAAAAAAATAAATAAATAACTACTTTAATGTCCATTAAACGAAATAACTAGGTGTATAAGTCTCAGAAAACATCGATATTCACGCAGAAAATTGTGATGAATAAAAGCATGCAGCTTGACTAGTCAAATTTTATGGCATTTTTTACTCGAGTTAATAAGCCCTTAGGGGTGTCTTTACACTTAGTGCCCTAAAGCCAACTAGTTTGGGATTCATTGGTTCAACGCTCGCTACATGAATAACTTTTACAAGCCTAAGAAAATGAGACATTGCACAACTCAATAAAAAAATTGAAAAAAATGGAAAAAAGAAAAAGAAAAATGAGTTTAGTTGATTTTCATAGTAAAAATCCCTACTAAAAGTTACATCACATACATAATGCATGTGTTACATAAATTAATTTTATGAAGGATGATGTCCAAAATAAAGATTCAGTATTTTTGATAAGATGAAAGTGTAATTTTGAATTTAATCTTGCTTATGTATAATACCCATGTATACTTAGAAGTTTTATTTCGATTATGTAATTGGTTAAACTCAAAAATATTTTAAATAAAATTTTGAATTTTGTGCGTTTATTCATTGCAAACGCTCATGAGACACAACTAGTCCACTTGGGGTAACTTTGGGGTTTAAAGGCTTGTTGTACATAGTCAGTACAATCGTGTTTCCTACGAAAATGGGGTAATTTTGGTTTTTGTTTTTACTTTATTTCCTTTTTATTTTACTCGAGGAGAAAAATGTAGGTATGGGGTTAATTGATAGACTCGTTATTCATGAATTTTATTATCCATAATTTTGTCTTTTTTATTATATTAGTTTATTTAACTAATATATTTTATTTTATTTTTTAGGATTTAATATTTTATTATAATAAAGTCAATATCATGATGATCAAATAATATTTAATGTTCTTATTCATGTAAAGAAATATCCAATAAGAATCTTACAACGAGAAGAAGGAGGTGGAACAATCTTTGTGTGAGAATCAAATCCAACAAAAAAAAAGGAAAGTTTATCAAGAAGATATTTTTGAGAAGTTGATTGCCACTAAAAAATTAAAACCTACATGAAAAAGAATTAATGCATTGTGGCTATACATAAATAGATGATTACCAAGAGAGATTAAGAGGGAGACATTAGGTATTTTTATGTCATAGTTTAGGTTAGGAGTTGGATTAAATTATTTATCGTTAGATGATCGTTAATATATGGAGTCTTCTTATTTATTTTCAATCTTTTTCTTCTTTTTCTTTATCTTAGTTAATTTATTTATTTATTATGTCTAGCTAATTTCTTTAATTTAGGATGAAGATGAAATTAAATAATTATTCATGATAATATTTTCTATCCCTTCATTATTTATACTTTTCTATTTAATTGATTTCGCATTCATGTTTCGTTATTGAAATACATTCGTTTTATAGTTCTTATGTAATTTTAAATTAATTATGAGGTTTTGATATATTGTTGTTAAAATGTGAATTTTTCATAATTCATGCTTGTTCGGATAAGTTTTAATGGGTTATAGTTAATTCTTAAATTTTTGTAGTCTATGTTTACTCAAGTTAATTGTAAAATTATTCAATTAAAGGGAATGGAGATCAAAACCCTAGTTAAGTTAAAAAATAGAAGAAATTGAATTACTTATTATGTTTATTGTTTAATGGATTCAGAATCCTAAATTGCTTCCTTATTATTAGTTTTCATATCCTAATAAGTTTAATTGTAGTTAATCGATTCTCAATCTTTATTTCTAATTCGCCTGAAATAGATATTAAGGATACATTTAAATTAATCTAGTTTCTGTGGGTTTTGTACTTGTCAGTTCTTCAATTTAACACTGTGTATTAAATTGCAGTTACATGTTTTTATCACACCAAATAATATTTAGTTATTTCAAGTTGTATTTCTCAATAATAATAATATTCTCTCCATCCCAAATTAAATACCCAGTTTTGAGTTTTAAAATTAATTTTTTTATTTTTAGAATTTATAATTAAGAATATATAAATATATTTTTTAAACTATAAAAATTGGGTTTTGCGCAAAATATTATATACTTTATTTTGGTTAAAAAAATTTCACCTATATTTTGGCTAAAATGGTACAAAAAATAGTTTTAAAATAGTCAATTTGACTCAGAAAAGTTTAAACTGTGCATTTAAGGGTAAAATGCAAGGTTGACCACTGAACTTTTTGGACACGTGGCATATTTGACGTGGGTATTTTTATTTTACATGTGGCATATATAATTTGGCGAATATTGGACTTCAACTAAAAAATTTGTTGCTGCTCAAATTCAATCTCTAAACCTCCAACTTGAAATTTCAACCCAATTACCACCAAAGCACCATGGGTTAGCTGCTTTATTTTCGCAAGGATTAAGATTTATAACTGAAAAAAGAATTTCCCCCATTACCTTGTCTCTCTCTCTCTCTCTCTCTCTCTCTCTCTCTCTCTCTCTCTCTCTCTCGTTCTTTCGATATTCATTACCTTGTCTCTCTCTATCTAAGTCTCAATCTCTCATTTCTGCTAAATTCAGAAATTTGTGAGTAATGAAAAAGGGAAAGCAACTTAAAGAAATTTGCAAGGGTATTTGTTATGAATAGAAATTTGCAGCTTCTAATATCACAGTTGCCATTCATTTCCTAATCCATTCCATTTCCTCCCACTATTCTGAGACAAGTTAAAAAGGGTTCAAAGTGTTTGCCACCACACACTGCTATCAATAATACAATTTTATAAAGCCAATGAATACTCGAAAAGCTCCAGTTCTGTAATTAAACATAAAGGGTGGGTTGTGCCCCAACTGGTGGCAAAACTTCAAGTGGCCTCAAAATCTTAGCACTGTTTGAAAACAGAGCATTTCTTGAAGAAGAACCCTAAAATCCATCATACCCAGTTGGACTAAACCCACCTCCAATTGAGTTGTCATTGTTGTCATAAATTGGTAGAAAACGGGTAGCAGCAAAATCAGAACCTGAACTCAGTTCAGGATTAGGCAAAACAGGGGAATTCGAATTTGTTAAGAAATTGAGTTCACAGTCCAAATCGAAGCTATTGTCAAATGGAACATTAGAGAGCGAAGAGAAGCTAGATTTGGAAGGGAAGAAGGGATAATGTGATTGTGATGGGTCGAGCGTGAACGCCGATACCGGAGAACATGAAGATGAAGAATCTATTGCTTGTAACAACAAACTACCATTATTGAAATCTGGGTGATGATTTGTGAGGATATTTTGAGAATGGTTCATAGTATTATTAGCAAACCAATCAGTTTCGAGCATTGATTTGAAGCTAGTAAGAGAAGCAGCGAAACCCCCAATTTGACGAAAGTATATAAGAAACTCAAGGTTTTCGTTTGTGCATGTGAGAGGTTCAGAGAAAGCGACAGATGAAGATTGAAAGAAATGAGATATAGAGACTGAGACTTAGCAGATCTAAGAAAAGGGGTTTTGTTTTAATTTGGGGGAAATTCTTTGTTCAGTTATAAATCATAATCCTTGCGTAAATAAAGTAGCTAACCTGTGTTGCTTGGGTGGTCATTGAGTTTAAATTTCAGGTTGGAGGTTTGGAGATTGAATTTGAGCAGCAACAAATTTTTTGGTTCAAGTCAACGCATATCTGGTAACAGGGGCTTGAAGTCCAATTTTTTTTAATAGAAAAGGGCTCAAAAGGGCTCAAAATGCGTTGACCAAAAGAAAAGGACTCAATACCCAAAACCCCCTAAAGTTCAGTGGTCAACCTTGCATTTTACCCGTGCATTTAATTTGGGACAAATATAGTAATAATTAAGTTCTGAGATATCCTCTCCGTATTTTTTTTATTTAGGTTTTTTTACGAAAATTTTGGTGTCCAATTTATTTATATCATACACATTTTATAATGAGTTATCACTTATCAGAAAGTCTGTAAACACCTAACAAGGTACAAACTGATTCCTTAATATTTATTCTCCTTTATACTACTAGTCTAGCTTCGCCCCCAATTTTATTATTTGAATTATATGGCTTGGTTTTACCAATTTCAAGTCTAATAATAATAATAATAATAATAATTTTACATAATTATTACTCCCTCCATCCCAGGATAAAAATTCTGGTGGACTTTTCACGCATATTAAGAAGATGAATAAAATGACAAAATTGCTTATAATAATGTCATTAAATATGGAGAGAGAATTAGAATAAGAAAAGTATGAGATATTTAATGTTACAGGTATAATAGGAAAATATATGTAAAAGTTTGGTTATTAAAGGAAAATAGACATTTAATATGTGACTACCCAAAATAGGAATAAAGACTTTTATCATGGGACGGAGGGAGTATAAGATATTGTTACATTGGTGGTGGTGGGTGATGAGAGAAGTAAAGTAATTTTTTTTAAAATAAAATTAGCGCAGTAATTAAAGATAAACGAGTAAATTAAGTAGAGCGTGTTATTTTAAAAAGGGTAAATTACATATTCTATTACATTTTAAAAAAAAATTACAACAATAATGCCCTCATAAAACTTTTACACAACTAATACATTTCCATATTTATTTACAATGTTAGTACAATTAGGATTCCTTAATTTAGGGAATCAGTATTCAATTTGAATTCCTTAATTTAGGGATTAGTTATACCCATGACTTCTTCTCTCTCTCCTCATCTATAACAACTGCAGTTAGTCATCACCCTTCTTCTTCATTCAACGTATTCTCTTTTTTCTCTCTCTCTCTCTCTCTCTCTCTCTATATATATATATATATATATATATATATATATATATATATATATATATATATATTACCTGCATTCATGTGTTTGTAGCTGTTCGTGGAGTTCGTAGGTCGTGGCACGTGAGTCAACTCAGTGGATTGAAACGAGTTAGAGATCTATTCGAAGATCAGCGGCAGAGACAGAGGAATGATGTTGAAAACGAGTGCCGGAATGGCGATTCCGACGAAGACGAGTCGTTGCTGACGATTTCGACGAAGACGGGTCGTTTACTTCCATTGATTCAGCCAAGATTAAGGTTGTTGTTGGTGGTGGTGGTGGCAATAATGTCGTTAATCGCATGATTGGTAACTTCACCGGCGAGACCATAATATACTATGGAAGCTCAAGCAGAGGACTAGCAAGGAAGTGAGGAACCAAACCTTCATACCAAGGTAACTAAACTGTCATATCAAAGTAACCAATCAACCTCCACACTTTAAATTTTTTCTTAGTACAGTTGGTTATCAAACCTTCAGATCAAGGTAACAAAACCTTCATACCAAAGTAACTAATTCACATCCACACATGCAGTTTTTTCATAGTGCAGTTGGTAGCCAAACCTTCAGACCAAGGTAACCAATTCAATTTTATTAAGTTACCAATTTCGTTTGAATGTGATGCAAATGTAACCAATTCAATTTTATTAAGTTACCAATTTTATTTGAATGTGATGCAGTTGGTAGCCAACCATTCATACAAAGATAACCATTTTATTATTTATGAGTAACAAAATAGTTATAAAAAAAATTTCAAAACATTAATAGTTACATCTATTTATTTTTAAACTTTTTGTAGGGCGATTCTTGTTCTTATTCTCATTGGCGTTTTGGACAACGGAGATTCGCGGCGGTGTACCGGCGGACTAGCGGCGGTGTAACGGCGGTGTAGTGGTGGACTATTATTTTCAAGGTGTATGTGACGGAGATGAAGATTTGAATTTGAATATTTAAATTTGAATTATTATTTTGAATTTGAATTTATTTTTGTTGTTAGATCCAAATATTTGAATTTGAATTATTAATTATGGCAGTTATTTGTCCCTGATTTTAGGTATTCTTATTAATGTGAATTGAACTATTTTTGTAATATGTACAATCTTTTTGTAATTATTTGGTTGATGCACTTTTCTTGTAATTACTTTCTATTTGTTGTATACTTATGTAAAGAACCCTTTTAAAAAATAGTTGCTTCAATCTCTTTTTTTAAGAGGCATAAAGAGGTTGCATAATTATTATCAAATAACCAAGCCTCTATACCCAAAAAAGAAAAAAAGAAAAGACAAAGCCATAAAAAATAAAGCCCAAATAAATTATGCAAGACATTGTGGGAACCCATTTAGCATTAATATGGAGATAATTATTGTGGGATGAGAAAGTAGCCAGTCACAGTCTTGCTCAATAAAATTTAGAAACTTGCAAGTGTAATAGCAGTATTGTTGCTTATTTCGATGCAAATAACATCAAAAGTGTTGGTTTCAGTAGATGGGATGTCTAATATTTTTTTTATCTAAAGAATTTATTGGATTGTTGCGAGCACAACGAATGGAGCGCGCTATTATAAAGTTGTCGAACTAAACATGCATGGAATGAAATGCTGGATTTTTTATTTATTTATTTATTTTTTTAACCCCATTTTCCATTTTTCCATTTTCAATTTTTCACTTTTCATTTTTACCATACATTTTTCATTGCTCAATGGAAAAAATCTACGGAACTCAGATTTTCATTGCTCGTTGGAGTAAAAATATAAATAAGTGAAATTGTAAAGCACACATCTTCAATTATCATGTTCTTATAGAAGAGTTTTATTGTATAACACCATAAAGCATATCCTGGCATTCCGAGTGTCAAATATGTGAATACCATAGCAGTGCTCCTTTTCCTTTTTTTTTCCTTTTTTTTTATGCGTATTTGGACTTCGGACAGTCGCAAAATTTGTTATATGCAGCTTGTTATAGCGAAATTGTACGATCTATAATCCATCTCACATCAATTCATCATACCAATGCAACACACACATGTAAAATTTCAGCAGTCGATGTAGTGGTTCAAATGACGCCCCGAGACGAGCCGTAGATTTAGACATCCTGGGATCAAATACCACTAGTCAATGCCAAAAAATGGTTCATGGGGCCACGGGGACGCGAGTGTAAGATCGTATGAAAAGGCTGACCCGGGTTCGTAGAGATTAGTCTGACTGCGGTTGGGAAACTCTCAGTTATCAAAAAAAAAACACGTGTAAACTAGCCCAATAAGTGTGTTGAATCACCTCCTTACCTAAAAAATTAACCTATTAGGTAGAGTTTCCATCATACTTGTAATACCCGAAAAAAAAAATATAATAATTAAATAATAATAAAAAAAAAATACTTTGTTTTAAAATATATTAATTGGACTGTCATTTATTTTGGGTCAAATAGTCATTTAATTTTTTTTATTTTTTTGTGAGCTAATGTATTAACAAGTGTTGGGTAAATTAAATTAGAAAAGTTGGGCCTTAATATTAATTGAACCCAATTAAAATAAGAAGTCATGTATTAGGGCAAGACCTTTAGTGATACAACAACAGTAAAAAAAAAGAAAGAGGAAGTTGCCGCCTATCAAAAGAAAGAGGAATGCGACTGTGGTGGGAAATCAAATGGGAGCTCGGGAACATGAGAAGCAAATTGGCAGGTAATAGTTAAATTTATTAATTTACTATATTAGATATCTATTTTATTTTTTGTGATTATAAAGTTCTTCGTACCAATTTGGTGTACGATCAGAAATTAAACTCTCGTAGGAAAATTGATTTGTGATAGATAAATTATATATCAGATTGAGACTTAATTTTTCATTGCTAAATCATTCGTTTTAATAAAAGGAAATTGGTGCCGCAAGGAGGCACTGTGCTTAATTATACTTCCTGACATTTTAGTTTATATATATAAATATATCATATTACTTTAATATTAATTATGGTTATATGATTAAATCGTGGTTGGATTATATAATATATTATATTAATTTAATTTTACGTATTGTTATATGATACAAGTGCAATTAAGATATATGTAATGTATCAGAAACTTTCAATAAAAAAAGGGGGAAATGAAATAGTATTATATTTTAATAATTTATTTATTTATTTATTTTGCCATAAAGCTTATTAACCGAATTGGTAAATTAAAGTAAAAGTTGTGTATATAAATTTGAATTAATTAATTTTGTCGGCATAATTATAAAAGTTTTAACAATAAATTTAATAGTATCATGTTATTAATGATTGGATTATAATAAAATCTTATTAAATTATTTAGATTGAACGGAGAGAGTCTAACGAGTATATTTGGAATATAAATTTTGGAGTATTAATAATTGATATAAGGCGATGATTAAAGGCATATTAAATAGATTATGAATTATTTTGGGAATTATTAGTTTGGATTGTTTTTAATTTGAGGTGAATATGTTTAGGTTGCGAATAATGTTTCGTAATTGATATCGTTGGCATTTGAGGGTAAGATTTGGTGGAATGTGATATAAATGGTTTGGAAGTATCAGGTACGGATTCCGTACTCTTTCAGCGATACTCTTGTTAAATTTGATTTGATCGTTTGTTTCTTTATTTCGAATTATGTTATGAGTTCACATAATTGTTTCATGTGAAATAAATATATTAGTTTCATTTTGGAGTTGATACACATGACTCGTATTTGTACTCTTTGAATTAGGATATCATGTTTAGTATTTATTTTTGATAATTGTAGAGCGGTACATGTTGCTACCTTCTTTTTGAGACCTTGTGACTATAATTTGATTTGGTTCAACATGTACATATAGAACCTTTTTGTTGGTATTATGTCGCATGTGTTGTGACATGGTATTTTGTTAGAATATACAGTAGGGTATACCTGAGCTATAACCACCTGTGGGGGTACCACAGGCATGTCGTCTTGGCACGAGAGACATGACACTTTCCGTGGCGGTGTGATTAGTCCACGGCGTCTCTATTTTGGGCTCCGGAGTAAATGGGCCATTTGGTGTTTTGTTGTGGGAGGCGTATGGGTTAACCCTAGTTTTCTGTTCTGCGGATTAGTGATGTTGTGCCAAACACACCTATCCGATTTGCATACATTTGGATTCGCGGTCCAATGTGTGACTTGCCTGTGTGGCATCATTTGACTTGCCTGTGTGGCATGGTTTTGACTTGCCTGTGTGGCATTATTTTGACTTGCCTGTGTGGCATTATTTTGACTTGCCTGTGTGGCATTATTTTGACTTGCCTGTGTGGCAAGGTATATTTCTGAGCTCAATCGGTATGAAATAACCCCAGCCATTTGTTTCAGCCTATTATTTTATGGTATTAGTTTTGTTCGTTTCGTTTCAGTTTGTTTCGTCTCCTTTCAATTAAGTGGGTTAGTTATTTCAGTTCATTATTTTCTTTACTCCTCTGTTTGTTTCGTTATTTCCGTTGGTTTAGATATATTCTATTCATATCTTTGGAGTTTTATTTTGTCAGAGGCAATATTTTGTCTATGTTGATTTCGTATTTCAGTGGTATATCTTTTGTACCTTTATATCCGTACTGGGCAATTGGCTCATGCTGTGTTTTTCTTCCGGCAGGTTTGCAGGGGTGATTCAGGGCTAGCTAGTGTGATGAGAGAGTTGTCTTTGACCATCAATCTAGGTTGTTTTGATTTTTAAGTTTCGATTATTTTGACTCTAGTTTGAGAATTATACTTAGTACTTTATTGGTGAATATCATTATTACATATTTTGAAGTTATTAGTGCCCTGTTTACTATTTTGAGGTTTGTTCTGCTTTGTGTGTGACCTCCCTTTCCTCTTCGGGAAGGGGGTGTTACAGAGATGGTATCAAAGCTTAGGTTCTTTCTTGTAGAAAACCTATTTAGGTTTGACCTGTGAGTTGTGGGTAAATCACTGGGTAGACGTAGGAGTTCGACTCGATTTTGTTCTCTGTTTGGTTGGTCTTGATTTTGACGAAGTGTCCTCCACTTTTCGAGTTGTAGTTGATTTGATAAAGGTGAGATAATTTGTTAAGATTATCATTGTTATGCGTTGGAGCAATGATATTAGCTAATAATTGTGATTGAATCATTGAGGTGAATAAAGCTATACTTTGTGCAGATAAGAAACGATCTTATATGAGATGCGCTTATGATATGAGTACTTATATCAACGAATATTTTATATTGAAGAAATATTTGTTAAGAGTTATTTCAGGTATCAATTATTATGAGATATTAAAATTTAGAATTTGAATTGATTTGGGTTCTGCTTTAAATTTTGTTAAGTTTGTGGATAAATTGAGGTATGTGTATCAGTGGGATATTATGATAAAGTGAAAATTATTAAGTATAAAGGATTTCTTGAAATTGAGTTGTTGATATTCGAGGTAATTAGATTAATCATTTGGAGTTAATGATCAATTTTGTGGCTATTTTTTTTTTTAGTAGGATATTGGAGTAAATAAATATTGCGGTTATTTCTAGTAGAATATTGGAGTTATCTTATATGAAATTTTGAGTGATAGTAGGAGGAGATCTAGAAATTTGTTGGGTTAATATTTGCATTAAGAGAACGATTTATTCATTGAATGATTAGATAGTAAGTGATGAAATTCAATTGATTTTGAGAGATCTTGAATAATTGTAGTTTGCTTATACAGATGGTAAAATATGTGACTTGGAGTTTGATATGGTGATAAGGAGATCCTGGTAGTATATTTTGGTGTAATAATATATGAGAACTAATTTGATTTGAGGTCATGATATTTTGAAAGTCTTAAGGACTTAGGAGAGTTGGTGATAAAGAGATATTAGTAGTATATTCTTTGGTGTAATAATATTTGATGAATAGTTCAAATTAAGGATAAGATATTTGGAAGCTCTTGAGGACTTGGGGAGAGTTGGTAATATAGTTTGCATAGTTGTTTTGTTTATCTAATGTCATTAGAGTTTTGTATGAATTTATGTAAAATAAAACAAAAATAATTTGTTAGATCCTTGTCATGTGTGGAACATAAACGTTTTACGAATTAAAGATAATTTTAAATATTTCGAGTATTCGAATCGTATTTAGATGAAGAGAAATTTTTGTGATTTCGACTTATATTCCGAAGAGTACGTACGTTTGCAAGAATGAAATTTAAAGATATTAGCGACAGCCGCACCAATGATGGAGCATGTGACCTAATTTGATGCAACACGAAGAACTTTACCAAGGCTTGACACGGTAGCTGACGAATCGGTTACAAGTACATTGATGATTACGTGGACCGATGACTTGTCCGCGTTGATCGTTACAAATGGCGGCGCTACGTCGTAACTAAATTATTTTTTTGTAGCTTATTTGAATTTCGAGGACGAAATTATTTTAAGGGGTGAAAAATGTAATAACCCATATTATTTTATTAATAATTAAATATTAATTGATTTTATCTTATACAATTGTATTTAAATTGGAAAAAAGTAAATGATTTTTGTTTCTCTCTTTTCTTCCTTGTTTTGTTTGGAAAATTAAATTCTTTTAGTTGGTAATTAATTAACTGATTAAATTATAATTGAGAAAGATAATTCCTTTTGTTAAAGTCTTGTGGTAAAATCATTCGGAGCGGGAAGCTACTTGAGAGATAGAGAAGTCTATTCGAGCGAAGAATCCACATCTTTTGATAATTACGTACGTCATTCTTTTGATTCCGGGGACGGAATCATTTTTAAGGGGTAGGTGATGTAATACCCGAAAAAAAAATATAATAATTAAATAATAATAAAAAAAAATACTTTGTTTTAAAATATATTAATTGGACTGTCATTTATTTTGGGTCAAATAGTCATTTAATTTTTTTTATTTTTTTGTGAGCTAATGTATTAACAAGTGTTGGGTAAATTAAATTAGAAAAGTTGGGCCTTAATATTAATTGAACCCAATTAAAATAAGAAGTCATGTATTAGGGCAAGACCTTTAGTGATACAACAACAGTAAAAAAAAAAGAAAGAGGAAGTTGCCGCCTATCAAAAGAAAGAGGAATGCGACTGTGGTGGGAAATCAAATGGGAGCTCGGGAACATGAGAAGCAAATTGGCAGGTAATAGTTAAATTTATTAATTTACTATATTAGATATCTATTTTATTTTTTGTGATTATAAAGTTCTTCGTACCAATTTGGTGTACGATCAGAAATTAAACTCTCGTAGGAAAATTGATTTGTGATAGATAAATTATATATCAGATTGAGACTTAATTTTTCATTGCTAAATCATTCGTTTTAATAAAAGGAAATTGGTGCCGCAAGGAGGCAGTGTGCTTAATTATACTTCCTGACATTTTAGTTTATATATATAAATATATCATATTACTTTAATATTAATTATGGTTATATGATTAAATCGTGGTTGGATTATATAATATATATTAATTTAATTTTACGTATTGTTATATGATACAAGTGCAATTAAGATATATGTAATGTATCAGAAACTTTCAATAAAAAAAGGGGGAAATGAAATAGTATTATATTTTAATAATTTATTTATTTATTTATTTTGCCATAAAGCTTATTAACCGAATTGGTAAATTAAAGTAAAAGTTGTGTATATAAATTTGAATTAATTAATTTTGTCGGCATAATTATAAAAGTTTTAACAATAAATTTAATAGTATCATGTTATTAATGATTGGATTATAATAAAATCTTATTAAATTATTTAGATTGAACGGAGAGAGTCTAACGAGTATATTTGGAATATAAATTTTGGAGTATTAATAATTGATATAAGGCGATGATTAAAGGCATATTAAATAGATTATGAATTATTTTGGGAATTATTAGTTTGGATTGTTTTTAATTTGAGGTGAATATGTTTAGGTTGCGAATAATGTTTCGTAATTGATATCGTTGGCATTTGAGGGTAAGATTTGGTGGAATGTGATATAAATGGTTTGGAAGTATCAGGTACGGATTCCGTACTCTTTCAGCGATACTCTTGTTAAATTTGATTTGTTCGTTTATTTCTTTATTTCGAATTATGTTATGAGTTCACATAATTGTTTCATGTGAAATAAATATATTAGTTTCATTTTGGAGTTGATACACATGACTCGTATTTGTACTCTTTGAATTAGGATATCATGTTTAGTATTTATTTTTGATAATTGTAGAGCGGTACATGTTGCTACCTTCTTTTTGAGACCTTGTGACTATAATTTGATTTGGTTCAACATGTACATATAGAACCTTTTTGTTGGTATTATGTCGCATGTGTTGTGACATGGTATTTTGTTAGAATATACAGTAGGGTATACCTGAGCTATAACCACCTGTGGGGGTACCACAGGCATGTCGTCTTGGCACGAGAGACATGACACTTTCCGTGGCGGTGTGATTAGTCCACGGCGTCTCTATTTTGGGCTCCGGAGTAAATGGGCCATTTGGTGTTTTGTTGTGGGAGGCGTATGGGTTAACCCTAGTTTTCTGTTCTGCGGATTAGTGATGTTGTGCCAAACACACCTATCCGATTTGCATACATTTGGATCCGCGGTCCAATGTGTGACTTGCCTGTGTGGCATCATTTGACTTGCCTGTGTGGCATGGTTTTGACTTGCCTGTGTGGCATTATTTTGACTTGCCTGTGTGGCATTATTTTGACTTGCCTGTGTGGCAAGGTATATTTCTGAGCTCAATCGGTATGAAATAACCCCAGCCATTTGTTTCAGCCTATTATTTTATGGTATTAGTTTTGTTCGTTTCGTTTCAGTTTGTTTCGTCTCCTTTCAATTAATTGGGTTAGTTATTTCAGTTCATTATTTTCTTTACTCCTCTGTTTGTTTCGTTATTTCCGTTGGTTTAGATATATTCTATTCATATCTTTGTAGTTTTATTTTGTCAGAGGCAATATTTTGTCTATGTTGATTTCGTATTTCAGTGGTATATCTTTTGTACCTTTATATACGTACTGGGCAATTGGCTCATGCTGTGTTTTTCTTCCGGCAGGTTTGCAGGGGTGATTCAGGGCTAGCTAGTGTGATGAGAGAGTTGTCTTTGACCATCAATCTAGGTTGTTTCGATTTTTAAGTTTTGATTATTTTGACTCTAGTTTGAGAATTATACTTAGTACTTTATTGGTGAATATCATTATTACATATTTTGAAGTTATTAGTGCTCTGTTTACTATTTTGAGGTTTGTTCTGCTTTGTGCGTGACCTCCCTTTCCTCTTCGGGAAGGGGGTGTTACAATACTACTACTTATTAACTTGTTTATATTCTTAAATTTATCTGATGTGAGATTTATATAAAATATCCCAAAACTTCTTTATATATACTACACATTTGAACGGTCAGAAATCAGGATTCGTTTTATGCAAAACAAAAGAAAGAAAATTACAACTGCAGTGGTACCAGTATAATCAAATAAATTGTCATAAACCTCTAAAATTCAAACTTCGAACATTAAGATAATGAATTGACAGATTAAGCTCAGCAAAATAGTTGACCAATTCAATAAAAGTGCTTGAGATGATCATATTCAATGAATTGTTAAATGTATAATATACTAACATGTGCAACATTTATTTATTTTATTATTATTATTATTGTTATTGTAAAGGGACTTTAGGATAATCTAGTTGAGACAATTACATTAGGACCGACAACTTCCTCGATTGTAAACAACGTAAAAGTTGGGATTTTAGTTGGGACAGTGACAGGAGTTAGAAAATGGCACAACCTGAAAGAACAGCAAAACAGCACTATGTGATAAAGTATGGGTTAAATTCACTTGTGCCAACTATGTATATCGCATTGAAATTTTAACAGTGAACTCATTTAACTACTTATTTTTTAATAAAAGGTTACAAATTTCGTTTAAATAAATTAATTTTTAACAAAAAAATTAAAATATTATTTTTATACAATTGTACACATGAACACGCCAAATAATAGAAGGAGTTAACTTAATTAAACAACTTAAACACTTTAAATTTAAACCCATCCGGTTTAATGAGTTTTATTAAATTATTTAAGTTGTTTAAATAATTTGTTATATAATTACATATTGTTCTTTATTTTAATTGATTGAGATATATTTTATTTTGTAAATAAATTTTCTTCCATATTTTTTTCAAGTTAATAGAATTACTAAGATACATGTTTGTTTCCATGATTTCATTTATTTAATTTTAACTGTTTAATTTATTTCAACTTTCAGATTTACTTTTATTTTCACATATCTAATTTTATTTTCACAGATTTTTAATATGTGAATATTATTTGATAAGTCCACATGGATATTTTTTTAATTTTTTCTTTAAAAATTAACTTGTTTAGATGGAATTTATGATAATTTATAAAAAATAAATAATTTAATGAATTTACCGTTAAAAATTTCATTCCAATGATACATTTATAAATCAGAATGGAGTACACTGAGAAAAAATAGATTTAACCCAATAAAGTATCAACTTAAAGAAAAAGAAAGGAGATAGTTCACACTCATTTTTCAAGGAAACTCATTAGATTCAAAGAGGTGGTTCCTTTGATTTGAAAGAGAGTTGTGGTTTGGATATTCAATTAAAAATAACACCCCATGTGTTTCCCATGTGAGTTAATATGTTACATGTGTCTTGAATTCTTGTTACATGTGAGTTATGCTTTGAGTATGACATGAATCTTAAGAAATTCATATTCAGATAATTGATAGGAAAAAACAAGTTTTAAGAAATAAAATTATAACATTTAAAAAGGTATTATAAAGGAAGCACAATATCGATGAGGCAATTTGAGAACTCAAAGATAAAATGAGAAGTAATTATTCCTATCTTTTTGTGTAATCTTGTATTGTGATTTTGGAGACAGAATTCTTATAAGGGGGGAAGAATGTAATGATCGAAATGTAGCATCCTTGTAATAAGCGTTGTTAAAATTTATTAAATAAAATAAATATTTTAATAGAAATATTTGTGTTTTATGTGATTGAAGGATGATTTTTGACCTAGATTTTGGGTTATGTGATTAGGAATGTGCGTTGAATTTTTTTGACGAAATAAAATTTTTTTGAGAAAAACGTTAAATCATTATTCATAAAACGCAGAAAACGTTTTTTCGTTTTTTGAATTACAGCATAGCATTTATTTGGAAAAAAGAGATGAAATCTCCAATAAAAATATTTTTATCAGAAAAAATGTAAAATCACTATTCACGCTAAAAATGCGTTTTCGTATTTTTGAATTTTCGAACTTTGATATATTATTTGTTCGGGATATGAGGAAGGAAAGTGAAATCGAAACTTGAAAATGAGAAAGTCAATCATTTGAATAAATGTGAAAGTTAGAAAAGAAACTAGAAAATAATAATAATAAGTTTGAAAATAACTAAGCCAATTTACTTAGGGTTTAAAATGACTTGGCTAGGGTTCAGAATGGCTTGGAAAGGGTTGAGCCAAGGGTTGAAGCCTAGGTTTAGAATGACTTGAATTAGGGTTGAGACTCAAGCTTAGGGTTAAAACTTAATGCTTGAAGCCAAAGTAAATGTAGGACATGTGTCACTTGTTAGAGGACTTGATGGTCATGTGTCTTGCTAACAAATTTAAAGATAAGGTTAAATGAACTTGGAAATGTGAAGATAAGTTTAAAGGCTAGGTGTCACTTGCTATAGAAGATGATAGTTATGTGTCATTGGATTGTAATTTCAAGCATGTGGTTAATTGAACTTGTTAAAGAGAGAGGGAGAGAGAGGTGGCCGGGTATGGGGCTTGGGTGTAAAATCTCAAATTTTACGAATAAAGATTTAATTTCTTTGAAATATTTTTTAAAATTATGGTGTGGATTTGAGATAATGTTATAGTTGTGGGTAATATTTAGAAATTTTGAAAAGTATGCAAATTGTTATATAATATTCGATTGATCGGAAAATATTCTTTTTGTCAGGAAATATCCGTACGACGGTACAATCATTGGTGGACCCTACAACGAAATTATTGTTGGATTGAGAAAGCGACACAAATATTTTTATGAAAATAACGGCGGAAGTTTTACCGTTAAAACTGTTGAACTACTCGGTAGTAAAAATACAGTAATACGCGTGGTTGAATAGTAGCACACGGTATTGATTATTGATGCTTACGTGAGAAGTCACTCAGTTTTGTTCAATTATTGCTACAGTAATTGTTGCATACTATCTCACGTTATTTGATTCAATTATTGTCAATATTTTATATATTATTAAATCAATAATTGAGATGACAAAGTTATTAATATTATTATTTGCATAGTATCTCACGTTATTTGATTCAAATATTGCGCGCCAATAAGGAGAAATCCTTATCGAAAAGCCCTCTCTTTCCTAGGAACGACCTGATCGATTTATAGTGTGAATTATGATAATGATGATGAATTTTGTTTTATTATTATTATAAATGTAATAAAACAGAAAACTTTTTATATAAAACAGAATACTTTTTATAAAGTTTTGTTTTATTTGATTATAAATAGAATATATTATATTTTATTATGTATAGTGTTTGCATAGTGCCTGCATAGTATTTGCATAATAAAATCTTTTTATATAAAATAGAATACTTTTATAAAGTTATTTGTTTTATTAGATTTTAAATAATATATATATATATATATATTATAAATAGAATATATTATATTTTATTGCATAGTATCCTTTCCATTCTCCTATAAATAGGATGCTTAGTTAGAATTGAAAACACACCAGCAATTTAGAGAATTCTTCTTCTATAATCTTGAGCGTATTTCTTTAGAGTTTAAGAAAGATTTGAGCGTAGAAAACAGTATAAGTTTTCTTCAAGAATATCCTCGCCCTACCAGTCAGAATACTCTTCTTTCTAAGGTAAGGGGTATTATTTCTTTCGTATTCATGAAGAGAGCTTCTGTTATTCCATTCTTTATTTTTTTTTGGAATAACCTGTCTATGCGAAGTACCGCATACATGGTGAAATTCGTCTGTTATTCCATTCTATATTATTATGTTGGAATAACCTGTATATGCGAAGTACCGCATACATGGTGAAATTCTTCTGTTATTCCAATCTTTATTATTCTGTTGGAATATCCTGTCTGTGCATATTACGCATGACCTGGTTCCATTATTTATTATTCTGTTGGAATAACCTGTCTATGAGAAGTCCCGCATACATGGTGAATTCTGTTGTTATTTCATTCTTTATTATTCTGTTTGAATATCCTGTCTGTGCGAATTACACATGACCAGGTTCCATTCTTTATTATTCTGTTGGGAATAACCTGTCTGCGCGGTCTATCGCATGCCTGGTGAATTCTTCTGTTATTCTTTTCTTTATTATTCTATTGGAATAACATGTCTATGTGGATTACCGCATGCATGGTGAATGATCCTTCGTATTCATTCCTTATTAAATTGTGGAAATGAGATCTGTTTACGTGGATTACCGCATGGCGGGCGAAAATCCATTTGCAGTTTCATATATTCTATTATACTCGGTGAGTTAAAGTTTTGGCTTCTATACTCCATGAAATTAGTAGAATATCCAGGATATTTGCACTTCATCCGGTATCTTTTCATGGAAATATTCTTCTGAGCATTCTTGAATTTTACTCCACAAAGCAGTATCATGTTGACAATTTGGACGTAATTGATTTAAGGATAAATTAACTTACAAATCTTTAAATTTTATTCTTGAACTTGTTTTATTGAATTATTATGTCATTGTCATCATCCTCATGCTTATATTATGATGAAAGTCATCTTTGACTTACGTGCGTAGATGGACTTGGTATGATTATGTCCAGGGATCATTCGGTATAATCATGACCTGTAATGTTATAAATGATGTGGTAAAAGTCCTCAGTGGCCTGTAGTGCATTGATGGACAGTTTTTGGTATGATTATGACCGAGGATTATTCGGTATAGTCATGACCATTGATGATTTAATGAATATCATTGGCCTGTAGTGCAGGGATGACTCGATGATGTGGTTTATTTATTAAGCTGAGTCTCAGCGATAAAAATTGATGAAAACATTTTAAATCATAGAAGATAGTAGATATTATGCTCTATTTGACTCTTCTAATGGATTGCTTTTTCCGTTGCTGTTAAACTTGATGTCAATTGTATTTTATCAGTTTAACATTGTTGAAGGCTAATGATAATTTATTCTGCATTATCTTAGTCATAATATTTCTTACTGGGCTAGTTGAGCTCACCCTTTTGCTTTCATTGTTCTCTTCAGGAAATGAGAACGTAGCAGGGACTAGTCGGGGAACGGAGTGACGGTCTAGAGGATAGTATTAGTAGTCCTCACTATTCTATGAAATAGTGTGATAATAAATGTATTGAGGACTTATTTTGAGTTTGAATACTGTCTAGCTAGAAGACAATATTTGTATTAAAACTCACAGCTCATGTTGTATATTTAAGGTTGTATTTGTATTCTGTACCATGTATTTGGCGACTCGGAATAGGTGATGTATACCTGTTTTGGGGGCGTCTCAGTTGGTATCAAAGGTAGGGATATGATCCCTGGCTGAGATGTGAGACAAGAACTAGGAGGGGAGAGACGAGGAATTCCTTCGCTAGTATGACCTACCTAAGTTTATTTGGTATTTAATTGGTCGGTTAGAGTATAGGGATAATATGTGATATGTTTATTAACCCTTGTCCCAAATGTGTTAAACCCGGGAGAAGCCTCCATGTGTCCCAAGGCGGAAGGCTCGTGGAGGAGGCTCGTTTTAGGAATTGATTGAGGGATTGGATTGGTAGCTAGAAGGACAAGGCAATATGGGTATTATAATTCTAATGACTAAAGGGTATTTCTGATATTTTCTTAAAAACATGTGCCTACTTAAATCCAAGAAACTCTATAAATACCCCTTACATCCTAGGAAGGGGGAGGACTCTTTTGGTGACTTAAGGCTTGGATATTCCACCTAAAAGCACTAAAGGGTTTGGACATTCTCTCAACTCGAAGGACTCAAAAAGGCTCTTGGAATCCCTGCTACCCTAATACGGTTCTCGAATTCTAGGAGTTCTACCACGTGTCGTTGGAGTAATCACCCACCTGTTCTTCTTCCCTCTTCAATCAATCAATTAATTGCGTGCTCATCGTGGATTTCTTTCCTCCTCAGCCAACACGAAACCCTAACTAGAAAGGAGCGATTTCCTTGCCAACATTTCTTTGGCGACTCTGCTGGGGAGGTGTAGAATTCGTAAAGGGTATGCCCACAACTCGAAGTGGGAGAACTACAGGAAGAGCTTCACCAATAAATAACATCACCTCACTGGATCTAGTTCCAAGGTAAGCAAATCAAGCTTTTCAGGGCGTGAACTTAGATCTTGATCAACCCATCCTTAAAGATGCCTCAAAAGGAAGTTCAACATCACCATACATGGCTGATCAATAACTAACAAATGTCAGGCAGACAAGCGAGGGAAGGCAAGGCGAGGAAGGAAGTGGAGAGCAGGCAAATGCTGTGCAACTGGAGATGCTCAAGGCATTGAAAGCACGTGAAGAACAAGAGAGGATGATGTCTATGATGCTAGAGATGTAGAGGAAATGGGAAATTTCCGCCAGCAGTTGATGCAGATTCCCGCTTTCAAGACCATGTTCCCAGACAATTCAAAGGTTGAACAGGTAGGAGTGGAGGATAACAACAACGATAGCAACAATAAGGAGAATCAGACTGCACCTCCATTGACGGAGAATCAGTCAGTTCCAATCATCCACTTGGAACCTTAGAATAGTGGTGACGTGCCACAACCCAGACTGGAAGTCAGCCAACCTCAGAAAAACATCATTCCGACCACTATCTCTGCATTTTCACTAGTGCAGATACCAACCATCCCAAGACTCATCCAATGAACCAACCCACAAGCACAACCGATACAGAATTTACATAATGCCAGTGTACATCAACTAATTTGTGTACCATACGCACGGCCAATGCCGCAATATATCACAACACCACAGAGAGTCCATACCACAAGCCAATATGTGACAAAGGATGATATGATCGATGTGATCAATTAACTTCACAGGCAGACATCCCAACCTTCAGAGTTAGACTTTACTCCACTCTACCCGGCACATATTCGGAGACAACCTTACCCGGCAGGGTATACCGAGCATCCCACATAATTTCCAAAATACAATGGGGAGAAAGGAAATGCCAGGGAACACATTTCCAGGTTCGTGAAGTCGATGTCTCCATGGTTAGGATATGATGAAATGAACAATCACAATTTGTTGATGAGGGAATTAAACAAGACTTTGACAGATAATGCCTTTAGTTGGTACTACAACTTGGAGAAGTGATCAGTCCATGATTGGGATGATCTAAAATTATAATTTTTAAGAAATTTTTCTATGTGCAGAAACAGGTAACCATCGTAGAGCTCATGCGATTCAAGCAGAAGCCAAACGAGGAGCTGTCAGATTACGTGGATAGGTTCAGGGACCAAGAACAGAAGTGTGCAAAGCCAATTAAAGAAAAGAACTTGGTTAGCATATGCAACAATGGTGCTTTAGACGCCTTCAAACCCCACCTCATTACCAAGGCTTGTGATTCATTTGCGACCCTCTCATCTTTTTCACAAGACTTGGGAGGAACCATGACATTTCCCACCGGCCATGCGATGGTTACATGAAAGAGCAAGAGGACAACAACTTTGGCTTTGCTGGATTCTCAGTCAAAACCACAAGGGGCAAGAGGGAGAAGAATGAGAAATTTGAGTGAAGCAGAGAAAAGCATGGGGACAAGTATACCAGAATGCCAGTTCTGAAGGCTATCACATGCAGCGAGAAGGCATTCAGGAGCCTGTACGAACAATGGATCGAGCACGGAGTGGTTAAACCTCCACGGCCTTGGTTGGTTGTGACGGAAGAGATGAAAAGAAAACCAGACTTTTTTTTATACCACCAATACGCAAGGCATTCTACTATGGACTGTTACAGTGTGTGGATGATATACCATGAGAAGCTAGAGACCGGGGAGATTGAACTAGGAGAAGAAACGTACAACATTATCACCCATGGTTCAGTCCCGGAAGTCAAGAACTCAAATACTGGCTCTACCATCAAAAGAACTCTGAATTACAGATAAATTAAAAATCCACCCAAGATGGTGGTCCACCATTTTTGGTGGTTTAAGTCCTCAGGAGTATCCCTTTTCAATTAATTGGATGACCAAGGGAGGAGGCACAAGAGTTGACGAATTTTAAAAAAAATATCCACCCAAGATGGTGGTCCACTCTAAATGATGGTTAAGTTCTTGTAGACTGCATTTGCTAAAAAATTGGACAACCCAAGTGACGAGGCACCCGAGTTCAAGTCCTCATAGACTGTACTTGCCAAAAAATTGGACGACCCAAGTGACGAGGCACCTGATTTTAAGTCCTCGTAGACTGCACTTGCCAAGAAATTGGACGACCCAAGTGACGAGGCACCCGAGTGTTACACTTTATCATCAAAAGTGAATGGTGAATGAGGCACCTGACTATAAGTCCTTAGACCCAAAAAGTTATACTTTTAACTTCAAAAGTAATCGAGGCACCTAACTATAAGTCCTCATAAGTTATACTTTCAACTTCAAAAGTAATTGAGGCACTTGAGTATAAGCCCTCAACCCCTAAAGGAAAAAAAAAGAAAGATACACTTTATCTCTAAAAATAGGCGAACGTTATGCTTTCTTCGACAAAAGCAAGATTTATTATATGAAACGTTATGCTTTTCATTAAAAGCAAGTTTGATTATTCATGAATTGCCACTTTTTCACTTATACTTGAATGTTTTTTTTTTATTTCTTAAAAAAGTATGAATTCAAGTGTCGGTTTGTGATAAATATATATACATGTTTTTGAAAAAATTCATGTTTGTTTGTTTATAATACCTATTATTTTCTTGGAGTATTAATTTGAATAACTTGAGATTCAATGATAAATATTGAGTTTTAAGGAATCATTCAAATTAAAAGCAATCAACAAGGTTAAAAGAAACTACAATTTGATGAATTAAATATATGTACATGAATTTTTTGATACAGGAAATGGAAAAAAGTACAAAAGTTCATGATCTAAAGGCCATGACCTGTCGAATTGAAGAGAGGGGAATAGCTAAAGCTTGGTCTTCAAGGCTATCAGTCCTTTAATGTTATCTAGCCTTCAAGGCTATCAGGACTTCAATGCTATCAGGCCTTCGAGGCTATTAGGTCTTCAAAGCTATCAGGCCTTTAATGTTATCACGCCTTCGAGGCTATCACGCCTTTAAGACTGTTAGGCCTTCAAGGCTTTCAGGCCTTCGATGCTATTAGGCCTTCGAGGCTATAAGTCCTTCGAGGTCTTGGGCAGCTAAATCAATTTATTCATGGCATCTAGAAGCTCCTAAAGCTCTACATAAAGTAAGTCATTCTTATGATAACGTGAAGTGACTTCCGAACGAAGTGCAACAACATGATGATTAAAAATAAAGAGATCCAACCTAGCATGGAAGGGAGACATGTCCAAGGAGAGTTAGGAGATACCACGGGATATGGAAGTTCATTCAACCCAACCAAAGTACTATCCCAGGAGAGCTCCTCTAAGGCTCACCCTTCTAGGGTTTGTTCTCCTAGAGGTTCCCTCTCCTAGGACTTTCATTTTTTAGGCTTGCAAAACATCAAGCCCCGCGAAGTGTTCAGAAACTGGAATCAAGACTTCAACACTTAAAATATTTTT
The DNA here is from genome assembly GCA_020205505.1 of Panax japonicus. Taxonomy (NCBI): domain Eukaryota; kingdom Viridiplantae; phylum Streptophyta; class Magnoliopsida; order Apiales; family Araliaceae; genus Panax; species Panax japonicus. The sequence continues at coordinate 743,107 of CM035112.1, read as the reverse complement.
CACGATAATCTCACCAAAGGCATGACTCACGTGCCGGGGGCAAAATGCTTACTGGTAGATGGTATAGACATCCTCCAGCATAGAGGTGATTGCCCCCCCCCCCAAGCAGTGACGAATGTGCAAGTAGAGGAGCACCATCATGAGATCAATACAATAAGAGCGTTATGGTCCTGTTAGATACGTAGGTCTCTTCATAGTTGAACACGACAAAAGATGCCTGCACTCTTGAGTAAATCCATGTAATCAGTGTTTCCAAGGATCTCGCCGGTCCAATCCTGCAATCCTTGAAGGCGACCAGATGAATTAGACAGGAAGCGGAGGGGACTGAAAGGGTATTCTTGATTCTCTATGCATATGTGGGGAATACGATAGCAATGGGGAAAGTCATCCCAACTTCCACAAGCCGATGCATATAGAAATAAGCCTTTCTTCTCTTGCAGAGGAAGAGTTGTACGGTCTTAAGTCTGGAATCGCTCCTAAAAGACATCAGAAAGACCAAAAGAGGGGAGCCCTTCCCCAATCATTGAGAAAAGGGGCCTCTTTGGTTGTTCCCAAGTCTGCAGAATGTTCAACGGGGAGGGCCTGCAAGGAAAAAAAATCAGCATAAGGGATCTAAAGAGCAATGAAAGGAGGTATTTGAACTTGAAGTGCTCACCATGGAAATGAGGAAAGTCTAAGATTTAAGCTTCAAAACACCTGAAAAGAAGAAGAATCAATGTCAAAAAGAGTTAGGAATCACAATTATGTAAGAAAAATTTCCCAAAAATTTTTAAAAAAACTTCGGACGACCAAAAGGCATCCTTCAGAGCCATTTTTGGACTTATAACGAAATATGTCATGGCCAAAGGCAATGTTTTTTGTATGGCTCATTGCTAGCTTCGTTTTGATATATTATGGGCCCCGAAACTCCAAACGGATCAAAAGTTATAATCTAAATAGTAACTGCTCCTCCCGAACTTCATTTTTTTCGTCTAAACATTGATTTCCCCTAGGGTTTGGCCCCCTAAGGTTCGGCCCCCTAGGGTTCGACCTCTTAGGGTTCGCCCTATAGGGTTCAGTCATCTGGGCTGTTTTCGCTGCATGTAGAGTATTGTTTCTTCTTTCGTGTTTTCATTGAAAAAACGTCAAATCTTTCTTTATTATCCGAGGGAAAAAACCAAGATGTAATCAAGGTAATGGGGCTCGGAAGACAAAAGAAAGATTGGAGAGTCCTGAAAAAAAAATTCTAAAGGGTTCGGCCTTGTAGGCTTCGGCCCCCTAGGGTTCGGCCCTGTAGGCTTCGACCCCCCAGGGTTCGACCCTATAGGCTTCGGGCACCTAGGGACTATTCTTTCTTGCCTTTAAGGTCCTGTTGCTCCACGAATCAACTGCTTGGAGCGGATCCTCTTTCATCGCGAAAATTATAGCCTTTCTCTGATGAATTTTGAGGGAAAAAACCAAGACATGATCAAGGTAATGGGGCTCAGAAAACAGAAGAAAGGCTACAATTACCTGAATATATATATATATATATATATGAAACAATCATGAGGAATTGGCCAACGAATATGATTATGTAAAGAAGGGATGGTGATTCTCCCATGTGCATTCATCGTGATATAAAACAAGACCTGTTGCGTGATTACCTTATTGCTCGCAGGAGTTTGGCCTAATCATTTACTATGAGAACACAATCGGTGATTAAAGAGAGCACAATTTACCTTGAATTCTTTTGAGAGGATCAAAGTTGCTCCAAAACTTCGGGGTTATATTGTCACCGTCTAGGTCTCGGAGTTGTATTGTCAACGTCTAAGCTGCGGAAGAAGGAAAAGAAGGCACTTTTGAGACAAATTCGCAAAATGAGAGTGAAGAACATAAGAAGCTTCAGAGGAATATGCATATAGACCTCAACGTTTTCTTACAATAGAAAAAGAAGCACTTGCCATGTTCCTATTTAGGGAAAGATTTGATCGAGTTTCCAAAAGATAAGTGGATTTGATCTTGCTTTTAAATAGAAATATATTAAATATATTATTTGCTAAATATAAAGAAGATTTGATCTTGTTCCCAACAAGGGAGGATTTCGAAAATTGCTAATTCCCTTTAAGAAAAAATAATATTAATATATGTATATATATATATACTAAAAATAAAAAAAATAAAAAAATAAAAATCTTGTTTCAAGATCAAATAAAGAAAGATTTGATTTTATTTCCAAAATAAAATTAAGATTTTATTTGATAAAAAGGAAAGATTTGATCATTTACCAAAAGAAAGATTTTATTAGATTAAATTTTATTTGGTGATATTTGATAATATTTCCTATTTTAATTTCTAGAAAAAAAAATACGGAAACAAATATTAGGCAAGCTATGGAAAGATTTTTGGAGGATTTCTCAATATGTCCAAGGAAGAGCCCTACTAGGGTTTGCCTCCATAGGGGTTCCCTCTTTCAGGACCTTCATATTCAAGACCTGTAAAGTGAAGTCCCGTAAAATTGTTCAAAGTATTCTTGCACTATCGTCTATTTGGGAATGCGACTCTTGCGCAGGGGGAAAAATGTGGGTCCACATGAAAATTTAGGGTTCACATGACCTAATTAAATTAAATACACAATTAGGGTTCCACGGGCCTCATTAAATGTGCAAATTAGGACTCACATAACCTAATTAAATGAAGACGGAGAATTTCGAAAATAAATGTGCTAAACCCGAGAGAAGACTCCATGTGTCCCAAGGCAGGAAGGCTTGTGGAGGCGGCTCGTTTTGGGAATTGATTGAGGGATTGGATTGGTGGCTAGAAGGACAAGGTAATATGGGTATTATTCTAATGACTAAATGGTATTTTTGGAATTTCCCTGAAAACATGTGCCTAGCATGTGATTACTTAAATCTAGGAAACTCTATAAATACCCCTTCCATCCTAGGAAGGCGGAGGACCCTTTTGGTGACTTAAGGCTTGGATATTCCACCTAAAAGCACTAAAGGGTTTGTACATTCTCTCAACTCGAAGGACTCAAGAAGGCTCTTGGAATCCCTGCTACCCTAACACGGTTCCCGAATTCTAGGAGTTCTACCACGCGTCATTGGAGTAATCACCCACCTGTTCTTCACCCCTCTTCAATCAATCAATCAATTTCGCGCTCTTATTAGATTTCTCTCATCCTCAGCCAACACAAAACCCTAACTAGCAAGACGCGATTTCCTTGTCCACAGATAGGAAGTGCTTTATTGGTGGTTGGTTTTATTGAAAGATCATCGAAGGATCTTGGACTGATAAGGATATATATAATATGTTAAACTAATTGTTAAATTTCATGAATAGTGGAACAAAAAATAGAAATACAAACCTATGCGTAAAGGAATAGAAAAAGGACTAATTAGTGGACTGTTATGGACTATTTTGATGGCGAATTGAGGTAGCATATAAAATTTGAAAATTAAGTTCTAGGGTGTCATGTTATGATCCTAGGAGTTAAGAAGATCACCCAATTGGAACATAAGAAAAATCTTGTGTAAAGAAGTCATGGCAAAATTTTTCGTAAAACTAGTTAAAAGCTAAAAATAACTAGTGTGAACCCTGACTTTCGGACATATTTCTGTTCCGATTGTCTTGCCTGGAAATTTTTCCGTTTTGGGGATTGTGTATTACTTTAAGTAACGAGTTTCGTGGACGTAAGATTGACCTCATTTCGAGTCTAAAGGTGAGAGTTATGCATTTCGGAAGGAGACTAGTCAAAACTGCCAAAGTAGAAAATTGTTTCGCGTAGGAATTTTTATGCCACTATTTTGGCCTGAAAATAAACCTGAAAAAAATTTCCACTCGGAGTAATTTTTAGTAGATGTTACAAGGAAGAAAATGACGCGAGAGGGGACTAATTCCGACTTATAACAACCAAGTTATGAGGTTAGGAAGGAGGGGGGTCAAAACAGTCAAGAAAGACATGTTGTACAACGCCGCTCGATGCGGTACGTGTCGAAGCATGTCAAGGGACTGCCGAGCGACGTGGTGCATGTCGAGGCATGTTGGATGACATTAAGTGGCGTCGTGTGTGTTGGGCATGTCACGAGCATGTGTTGGGTGAAATCTATATACGCATATACACGCAAGTATACGTGGTCAACAAGTAATAGAGTGATGAGTAGAGTATCGTTCCCACAGAGACTAATTAGCAGTAACCTTAACTTACAATTACCAGTCTTCTATTAACCCTAATTTTATTAAACGAATCAAATCAATTCATTTAAATTAACGAAACTAAAATTAAGAATAATTAATCTAACACAAAACAACCACGAATATCAAAATCTGAAATTTTAAACAATTAATGGAGAATTAGACTTATGATTTCACCCTAAGCTTCACTTTGATTTTAACACCTTTATCCCAATTCAAGACACTATCCCAGTTTATTAATCAAGAGCACGAACGTAGTATTAACCACCTCTCGATGCACTAATACCGTATTAACATCAATCCACAATTAAGATAGAAATCCGTTAAACGCCTTAATCAACTAACCCACTATATCTCTATATGAATTACAATTGAAGAAGGTTGAAGAATAAGTTCTCTATCCGATTACATGCGGTGTCAAGCATATCTCTACCTTAACACTCATCAAGTTTAAGCTACTAACAAAATCCTGAACACATGCTATATCAACTAGGTCTAGATTTGAATATCCTCTCTCGATTTTATCGAACTCCACAAAGAATTGTTGATCAGGCAATTCATAGATTAAAGCACAAATCAATATAGATAAACTGGAAATAGCTTATTAAATTGGAAATCAAAGTTTACAAAACCATCAATTCACTTAAGGATCCATCACAAGCCTAAAAAGTGAATTAGTTCATAATAAACGAAATAAACACCGAATAAATTATAGAAATCATTCTTCTAATTACAAATAATAATCTAACACGAAGAATATTGAAAAAAATACCCTTCACGTAGTCTATAGTTGCAATTATCTTGAAAAACTCCTCGAAATACTCCTCCACACTTGCTATCAAAAAATGAACGTAAATCTTCGTAATATGTCTCTCTCCCCCTTGAAGTTGTTATTATTTTAGTATATCATGTCCAACACATAAGTCCTAGTCGAATTCTCTATCAAATAGAGTTATATTGCCATGCAAATAGCTAAAATTCGTGCCCAATAGGTATTGCAAACAAAACAAGACACTCAACTTTTCCATCACCCCCCCCCGGCCCAGACGGGGGTGTATGTACTATGTAAGCCCGCCCCGATGGGCTAGTCTCCTGACTTGCTCGTATGAAGACCCTCGCCCCAGCGGGGGTGTGTAGTTCAATAATGCCCGCCCCGGCGGGCCATGTCACTGTTAACTGGAGTGTAAGACTCCTCGTCCCGCCCCGACGGGGGTTTATAAGCTTTTCATGCCCGCACCGGCGGGCCTATCTTCTGTTAACTGACTATGATGCTCTGCTAACTTGCTTCTAATTATGCTCCATTTGAGTCCCAATCTCATCGAATATCTCCAATTGTACGTTGAATGCCACAATCCACCATTCTACACATGAAATAACATAAAACAAGTAAAAATGAACATGATAACAAGAATTTAGCAACAAATAAGCATGAATTGGATATTAAATCGCGTATATAAAATACACTCATCAGCATATCGAGGTGCCGTGTCGCGACTACATGTGATATTTTGATAGTTCTAAAATATTCCAACTAAAAAATAATAATAGTAATAATAAAAATAACAATAATAGAAATAGAAATAAGAATAATAAAAATGAATATTAATGGTTATAAACCATCCTAGGGAGTGGTTGGGAGAGTTGCCGCAACGCCTTAAGACGTTTTTAAAGAAGATTTTCACGCTAATTAAATTATAAAACGCGAACAATATAAAATGAGTAATAATGCGATGTAAGCCAATATGTTTTTATGTGACTAATTGGCATATTATTGATTATTAAATGTGTAGGATAATTGCAAAGCATTTTTAAAGTAAATAATAAAGAATATTTTAGGCAAGTATTCTTAAACTCTTTCGCGAGTTTTATTTTCACAAATTATATTATTGTGCAAATTTTTTAGCTTCCTTTACAGATTATATTAAAATTTCAATTTACACAATATTTATATATTATGTGAAATCAAAACTTGTGCAATAAATTTAATAAATTGCACGAGTTATTCAGTATGCTAAAACTCCATGCTACTTAAAGATTTAAAGTTCGATATTTTATGAATTATTATTAAATTACGTTGATGCCTTATTGTTTTGGCTAGACAGATGTTAAGACTTGATTTGAATTTATTAAATTCTTAAATGCTATCTAAACCAAATTAAATTAGCAAGGACTCTAATTTAAGTTTGAGATGAACAACCTTATTATTAGCGAAACTTTTTGCCAAATTTTCCGACTGACCTTCGCAGTGTAAACGTAAACGCAAATAGTCGTTTAAAAAAATAGGTTGTGCATAACATAAACAATAGGATGATCCCTTGACGAACTTAGAAAATGACAGCTATAGATGAATTTTTGTTAAAACTTTTATGAAAAAGAAAATTTTTAAGGTCTTTTGGCTGCTCAGTATGTAGTTTTAATAATGTTAATCAAAAAGGGGAATTTACTATTATTATTCCTTTCTATTCGAGATAGTTTCACAAATATTATTCAGTTGTTGAAATGAAAACATGATTCTTGTTTAGGGAGTTTTAATTATAAATACATGTACCTGTTCAGATCATCTTTATATATATACTTATACAAATTTAGTGTTCTTATATCAGCATGCTAGGCTTGGTTTTCATTATTCAATTCTCGTGGATGTCGAACCTTTATTTACAGTTGATGGTTTAATTAAGTTATAACATTATTTATTCCTTCTTATATGAAATTCATTCTTGATAATCAATTTTAATTGTTTGAATGATATTTGATCTGATTGATTTAATGTAGGCCAGTTAGATTAATCTATTTAATATCATCTGCAAGATTAAGGATAATATTATTTGTAATTGATGTTGTTTTTAAAAACAAGTTGCACTTAGTAATAATGATTGTGGTCAAGATTTTATGTGTTGTTATGATTATCAGAAGACAGATTAAACAATTTGAGCTTGTGTGTTTGTTACTTAAAATAGTCTAAGATGCTGTTATATTAAATCTAGAAAGCGTGTTCTAGGTTGTATGATGGTTAGAATCTTATGAAGAGCTTGTTTCATTAATTGATAATCTAAGGGGAGTTTTAGGTAACAGAGTTTGTTGTTATCTAGGACTATTAGTTTCATTGAAGGGTAAATTTTGTTATACTTGATTAACCTATTACTGTAAAGAGGTGATATTGAACTGCTGATGAGAATAAAATATGTTATGTTTTATTCATTAATGTTTAATCTTTTATGTTTATTTTGTGCTTAAATATACTCATTATTCTTATATTTTAATTTAAGGTGCAATTAAATATTTTTCCTTTTTAATTATATTAGTTTATTTAATTAATAAGTTTTATTTTATTTTGTAGGATTTAATATTTTTATTACAATAAAGTCAATATCATGGAGATCAAACAATATTTAATGCTTCTATTCATGGAAGGAAAGAAACAATAAGAATCCCCACAAGGAGAAGGAATGAGGTGGAGTAATCTTTGTGTGTAAGTCAAATCTAATTAAGGAAAGTAAAATCTATCTAGAAGATCTCTTTGAAGGAAGTTGATTGCCACTAGAAGGTTGAAACCTATGTGGAAAAGAATTAATGTCTTATGCCTATAAATAGAACATTATCAAGAGAGCTTAGGAACATGTATACAAACTTCTCTCTCTATTATTCTTTGATGTTTTTCATGGCCACGTGTGGCTAAACTTCTATTTTTAGTTTAAGGAGACGAAAGCCTCAGAATTATTACACTGTGAGATCTAATTAGTTTTAATTGTCAATTATTATTTTTAAGTATTGATTATTCTTCTGTGATTAAATTATATGATTTAATCGTTTAATTGCTAGGTTGCAAACTAGTTTATTATTCATTGAAATCTACTGCTAAATTAGACATCAAATCTGTAATTGTTTGGTCACTCTAATTTGCGAGGCAACTAAGATTAATAATTGACTGCAGATCACGAGATTATTATATCTTAGGAAGAATATTCAACTAAATTAAATGCATCTGCTTGTGCTTGTGTTGTTTAGTTTCATCAGTATTTCTAATTCTTAAAGCATCTACTAGATTAAATTTTTAGCGATTGTCTGAAGTTTTTTAGTAGTTAAGGTTCTTTAGATCGCTTGTTTCTATCTAACTAAAATTAAGGAAAGACATGCAATAAAAGTATCAATTGTTTATGTTTGTGTCAATGATCAGTTTAAGTTTTTGAAGGTGGAAGTTGAATTAATCCAACCTTATTTCCAATAGACAACAACGAGCCAATCTTATAACTCTAATATGTTTTCAGAAGATATTGTTAAATCTCTTGCCACTAACACTTTGAAATTTTAATAGAAAACAAGGGCAAGTATTCAAAATTTGAGCACTCAAATGGGACAAATGGCAACCGCAATCAGTTGCTTGGACGCGCAAGGTTCAAGAAAGTTACCCTCTCAAACGGTGGTGAATCCAAAAAAGAATTTAAGTTACATCACTTAAGAAGTTTTAAAGAGGTAGAAGATCCAGAAAAGATGGCACCTACATCGCAAGAGCAAGGCAAAGCAGACACGGACAATGCCGATAATGGATTTGTAGGTGATAATGGTGTACCTAAGCATAAATTTCCTCCTCAATCTGATTATAAATAGGTACCCCCTTTTCCTCTTGCTTTAACAAAAAACAAAAAATATTAGAGAAATTCATATTTATATGAAACTTTCCGTAAATGTGAGGTAAACATTCCATTGTTAGATGTTATTAAACAAGTACATCGATATGCTAAATTTTTGAAAGAATTGTGTAAAAATAAGAAGAAACAAAAACTTAAAAGATATGAAAAGGTAAAATTAGGGGAGAATGTCTCGACAATTATTCAAAGAAAACTCCCTACCAAGTGCCAAGATCCGGGTATGCTCATCATTCCTTACACGATAGTTAGCACTAGATTTGAAAAGGCCATGTTAGACTTAGGAGATTCTATCAATGTCATGAAATATTCCATTTATGTTTCGTTTAAACTTGAAACCTTGAATAACACGGGTACTGTTATTCAGTTTGCTGATAGATCTAATGTTTATCCTAGAGGTGTAGTTGAGGATGTTCTTGTGCAAGTCAATGATTTGATTTTTTATACTGATTTTTATATGATTGATATGGAGAACGGTAACTAAAATGTACCTATTTTGTTAAGAATGTCATTTTTGAAAACATACAAGACTAAAATAGATGTTCATAGTGGTACACTTTCAATGGAATTTGATGGGACGTTGTTCAGATTAATATTTATGATTCCATGCAAAATCCTACTTATGATACTTCTATTTATTCTATTGATGTGACCGACTCTTTAGCGCATGATGTCTTTGAAATTGATGGAAATGATGACTTGGAGATTCCACTTAGTAAGAATATTGATGAGGAAAGTGAGAAATTGACTTTGAATATTAAATTGCAAGGAGTTGTTGCAATTTTTGAGTGATGCTCTGAAGTTAGGTTATGCCTAGTTTCCAATCGATCCAAGAGATCCATAGAAGACGATTGTTACATGCGTATATGCTCTTCGCTATTTGATGAAGATCGAAGAAGAAGAAGGTGAAACTCATATTGCAATCACCCCGAAGTGCATTTGATGTATTTTAAATGAATGAAATTTGGTCAAGCCAATGACGATAAACAAAGGCGATGCATGGGAGGCAACCCATAAGGGAGTATCTCTTTATTTTTCTTTGCATTTTACTTTACATTGGGGACAATGTAAGTTTTAAGTGTGGGGGGGGGGGATTTAGGGTATTTGTTGTAGTTTATTCTTGTTTTGTTTTAAAATTTGAATTTTGTAGTATATTAACTGCAAATCCTCACGAGACAAAACTCGTCCACTTGAGGTAACCTAGGGGTTTAAAGGCCTCTTGTACATGCTAAATGCAAGCGTTTGTTCCTACGAAAATGACGTCGTTTTTAGGATGAGTCACTTGAGTAATAAGTTAATTTGAATTTTAACTTTTGATCAATGATAAAATTTTGATTTCTTTTTGAAAAATTCTTGAAAGACTGATTGGGTAATCTGAATTTGGTTTTCTTTGTTGATTATTACTTTATTTGAGACCCTTCATTATTGAGAAAATGTCCATTTGATTGACTTAGTTTTAACTTTTAATGAATTTATTTGATTGAATGTTTAGGGGAAAAATTATGGAACTCTATCATTTGTTTGATCATAACTTAAAGTTAATATGAGGTATTATTTAAGAAAGGTGAAATGATTTAGGCAAAGTTTGCAAGCTTGAAAAAATCAAGACAAAGAGAAAAAGAATAATGATTCATGCGGTGGACTGAGATAGAGCGTAAAACGCACTCAGTCATAAACACGTGACATGCGAGATGGAGTGTAAAACGCACTCACTGGTAAGATGGAGCATAAAATGCACTTAGTAATGAAAAAGGAAAAAAATTAAAAAGCCTCTTGATCCTCTGGTGTTGTTTGATTGTGTTAACTAAGAGTGGTGTGGAAATAATTGTTTGAGTTTCTTTTTCTCCTATAAGTGTGAGACCCCGAATTTTATGAAATGAAAGTATTCAATTTTCTTATAATTATTCTATTTAGTAAATGGTTAAATTGATAAAAGGTTAAAGTTAAGGGTGATATATGAAAATTTTTCAAAGTATGCAAGTTGTTATAAAATATTCGTTTGGACGGAGAATATTCTTTTTGTCGGGGAATATCCGTAGGACGACACAATCATTGGTGGACCCCACAACGGAATTATTATCGTAGTAAGGAAACGACAGTTCAACAGTTGTATAAATGAAGTTTGTAAATGATTTTTATAGTGTGATATCTAGCAACTCAGAATGGGTCGCGTGGACCTATTTTGGGGGCGTCACAAATTGTATCAGAGCTTAGGGATATGGTCGCTGGCGGAGATATGAGTCTAGAACTAGGAGGGGAGAGACGAGTAATATACTTTGCTAGTGTGTGACTTACCTAAGCTGAAATTGTTTACTTGATAAGTTGACAAATTGTGATATGTTAATTAACCTTTGTTTTGAAGGTATATTCTAGAATGATATCTAAAATACAGGAGATGAGCAATGGGAAAATCATGATAGAGAGGAATAACAGGGAATGTACAATCCGAAAAGAAAGCAAGATATTCTCATCTCTTCGAACTACCAGGTACGTAAATTTTGAGGGTGAAATTTCATAAGGAGGGGAGATTGTGAGACCCTGAATTTTATGAAATGGAAGTATTCAATTTTTTATAATTATTCTATTTAGTAAATGGTTAAATCGATAAAAGGTTAAAATTAAGGGTGATATGTGAAATTTTTTTAAAGTATGCAAATTGTTATAAAATATTCGTTTGGTCGGGGAATATCTGTAGGACGGCACAATCATTGGTGGACCCCACAACAAAAGTATTATCGTAGTAAGGAAATGACAGTTCAACAGTTGTATAAATGAAGTTTGTAAATGATTTTTATAGTGTGATATCTGGCGACTCAGAATGGGTCGTGCGGACCTATTTTGGGGGCGTCACAATAAGGCTTTGATTTCATAAATTTTTTTGAGTTCTAATTGGTTTGATACATGTGGATTCACACACACACGAGGGGTTAAGAGTAAACTAGTGTTAGAGAAATCACAGGCTGATTACTTGGGATTTCTCTTTACGTGATTAATTCTGTTTATAGTAAATATTGTACAGCTCTCCTTGAATTTAGTCCTTAATTCCTTGTAACTGCAACTCTGTTATATGGTTGTCATTATTTCTGTTGTAATCATAGTCAACTTATTTCTGTATAAATATGATATAAAGTAATAGAAACATTTGAGCTTTTCCAAAACCTTTTCATTGTGTAAATATTTATATGCTTTATCTTATAACGGACTGGAATGTTAGACGCTAAGGATTTCCACTCTCCCCTTTCTACTAGTGCCTCTCTCTCACTACATGATGGTTCCAATCTCTCTGATGTTACTGGACATCGCCAACATATTGGGAGCTTGCAATATCTCTCTCTCACCCGTCTCGATATTGCCTTTGTCGTTAACCGACTCTCCCAATTCATGCATAAACCCACAGAGACACATTGAGCGGCTACAAAGCGGCTTCTTAGCTGCCTGAAATCCACCATTGATTACGGGCTGCATCTCTATAAGAAGTCTCCTCTACATCTTCATGCTTTCACAGATGCGTACTGGGCTGGAAACAAAGACGATTGCACCTCTACTAGTGCCTCTGTTGTATATGTCAGCTGCAATCCCATCTCCTGGAGCTCCAAGAAGCAACGGTCCGTTGCTCGCTCGTCTACATAATCCAAATACAGGTCTATTACCTCTACTGCTGCAAAACTCTCCTGGATTCGTTCTCTCCTCTCCGAGTTGCACATTCATGCTACTCAAACTCCGGTAATCTATTGTGATAATATTGGTACAACCTATCTATATGTAAACCCGGTGTTTCACTCTCAAATGGAACATATTGTCATAGATTTTCATTTTGTTCGTGACATGGTTGCTAATGGCGAACTACGTATATCTCATGTTTCCACCAAAGACCAACTAGCAAATGCTCTAACGAAACCACTCTCTCAACAGCGACTTGAGTTTCTTCATCCCAAACTTGGTGTTGCTCAATGGTCCACCAATTTGCGGGGGCTTGTTAGAGAAATCACAGGCTAATTACTTGATATTCACTACTACAAAAACAGTAAATAGACAACGCGGAAAAAACGTTGTGGTTTCTGTCAGAAAAACGTACTACAAAACAATATTGGTAATGCAACATTACCAGACCAGGCTCGTGTGATACCTGCACTTAACCCAGATCACGTAAAAGCTTGGGTTTGCAGTATAGTAAAAAGATGATAAACCCCCAGATCACGTCAAAGCTTGTGATTTAATAATCTTTATTTGCTTTAAAATCTGGGCATACAAAGAAGGATTTTAAGTTAGACCTTCTTTGCAGTAGCTTCAGCTTCTGTCCACACTCCATCCACATGTTTGTAAAGCTGTTCAGTTGTGTAGTTCGTTCTGCATTTCGCCAGTTCACCAGATAATGCAAGATGTATAAATGAGTATACATAACAAGTAAATGCATAATAGAATGTGCTCAACCTTAAAATGTACACACCTGATTTGACTTGATCAAGCTTGCTAATAATATTGAGGTGTACATCAGGAAATTCATCCTTTAGAAGTGAAAGAAATATTGGAAGAAGTTGTTCTATTGTAACTTCCTGCATTAAAAACCAGATAGCAAAACATATTATGACAAGATAAAATATAGGACATATTATGACAGTTTCAAGAAAAACAAACTAATTTCTGAACATAAAGACTACAATAGTGTTGACATGACCGATCAGACCTGAAATTTGATCGGCATGATGGTCCTGCTTGTATTAGACTCTTTATGTATATAAAGGCAGAAAAGGAACTAGTCCAAATAAATTGAGCCTTCAAAAGAAAACAATCAAGGCCAAACATTATATTTTTTCAAACCTGGTTGTATATGAACATACTGGATAAGAGGACAACTAAGGAAAGTATATGTGTGCTGTAAGTTCCCTATCAAAAAATCTAAGAGAAGATAACCATATAGAGCTATGAGATCCACAAGAGCCATGTAGATAAGTATACCTGAAGATAAAGAGCCTAACAAACCTTCAAAAATCAGTGCATTACGGCTATGGTCATCGTAACCAGTCATCGAGAACACAAGCATTCCCAACATGATCCCTATCGGCATCGTGGTGAAAACATGAAGCACATGTATGCTATTGTCCCAAACCTGAACCTCTCCTGCATTGTACATATATAATACTGCATAGTGCATTCGTTTTTGAGTACATTCGTTTACTGAGTATTCTTTATGTGGAAAACTTGTTCTACTATAAATTCTTGAAGTTTAGCTCTTTATTAACATTATACTGCCTAGTCTAAAGATTCCTTGGGCCATGGAATTTTTTTTTAGCTCTTTATTAACATTATACTGCCTAGTCTAAAGATTTTGACAGTCATATCAAGTTATACAATTGATGCAAGACTTCGACAACATCGGCATAGAAATTCTGATCTTACTTCCACAAGCATTAGTAGAAATCTTCTAATATAAAAACTACAATCACAACTTGGGTTGCTGCAAAATTTCAACTATATCCTCTCAGATATATACTACAGTAAATTAAATCCAAGTATTTGAAAAGGCTAATTAAATATGACTGTGTCAATATTAATGCATGGTATAATTACTTGGCCAAAACCATGAAATCATAATCTTCTCACTTTTGATTTTATTGTATTCCTTAAATTTACCTGCACAATTCTAATGCGGACTAGTGGAGAAAAGAATCAAAGCTCACAGGCTTACTTTGCAAGAAGATCAAAGGCATTGTGGTTCGCAAAGTCTTCAAACTGTGTAATATGGATAGAAGTGTTAATTATTATAAGAATACAAATCTAAACCTTAAATACGAAAAGGCAATTGGAGAAAAATAACTAACCTGAATGAGGACTTTCTCCCCATAGTTCTGCTTGACTGCAGACATAAATTCATGTAGAAGTTCGGCATATTCCTGTAGAGAAGAAAGAAATCCAGTTCAATATTGCAGAAAATCAATTGGTGAAAATAATTGCTAGACAAATTACCTGAAGATCCATCATGGCCATATATAAACGCAAAGGCACTTGATAATTGCGTATACAGTGCATCAGTTTCTTGACCTGGTTGCGGATACAGGATGATTTATAAATGTTTTACCCAACTTCGATACATAAAGGAGAAATTGATAAGGAATGAAGACTCTCTATGCCCCATTGCCTCAAAATACATTATTGATTACCTGGAGCTCTTGATTGACAACAACTGGGGGAAGAAGACCCTGTAGGTAATGAGCATCCCTCTCTTTGTCCGTGAAGGTAACTGCTATTAGCCAAAATATTTACTAAGTTAACAAAATGGTTATGATAATTATGCAGCATCACAAGATTAAAACTCAAGATGCTGAAAGAATCAAAGTTCTCATCTTTGACTCAACAAAGAACAATAAAATAAAATAAAAACTTCAACCAGAAAACTTCCAAGAGCTGAGGACCTTCCAAGGTTTCAATTTTGTTTCTGAGAATTTCAAGACTTAACATAATGCAGATTTTAAGCTCAATCAAGTATTTATGTTTAATATAACAAACAGAGATTCATATAATGATGAATAACAAAATAGGAATTGAAATTAAACAGAATCGCCACGTACAAAGAAATGATCTGATTAACAAAGAGTTGACCTAATTCCAGATCTGGTAGCGAATATAAGAACCGACTGATAATCCTCGGGCGGTGAGATTTGATTAATTTCAAATCCTTTTCCCATGGCCGGAGTCAATTCAACCACATCACCTCCACCAAGTCCACAAAGCAGCTCCGCGGTGGAGACAGCTATGCTCTTCACCAAAAACTCGAACATGCCCTTCGAGGAGGCGAGAGATGATGGCGATGCGATGGCGAGAAATGATGGCTTTTCAACGCCCGGAAGTCAGAGCTGGAGGTACTGACCGGGCCTCGTGTAGGAGGCGGCGAGGTCGGGAAAGTCAGAGACGTCAATGATAACGTGGAAGAGTGACTCAGTGGCAGGATGGACGCCGGCGAGAGGGGCTTGGGTCTAGAGGGTGGTGTCTTGGCGGACGGCAGCCGAGATCAGTCATTTGATGAAGAACAAATCCAAAACAAATAAGAACTTGCAATGAAAACCTAGCCTACGAGCATGGAGAGAGAGTGTCTCTTTTAATTTTAAGCTTTCACTTGGGCGTATTTTTTTCCTCCGTGTTTTTTATCTAGACAACGTTTTTATAAAAAAACGTTATCTAGTTAAAACCAAAAAAATACCCTTTTAAGTAGATAACGTTTTTGCATGTGTATTTACAACGTTTTTTCTAAAAACGTTGTAAAAAAAAAAACCACAACGTTTTTATAAAAACCGTTGTCTATTAAGCGTTGTCTATTAGGTACTTTGTACTGGTGATTTCTCTTTACGTGATTAATTCTGTTTATAGTAAATAATGTACAGATCTCCTTGAATTTAGTCCCTAATTCCTTGTAACTGCAACTCTATTATATGGCTGTCATTATTTCTATTGTAATCATAGTCAACTTATTTCTGTATAAATATTATACAAAGTAATAGAAACATTTTAGTTTTTCCAAAACCTTTCATTATGTAAATATTTATAAATAGGATTGATAAATAAGTCCGAATTTTTAGAGTATGCATTGTTTTGAAGTTTTTCAAGAGCTATTGCTTTGAATCTTTGAGGTAAATGTTAAAGTTCCTATTAATTTGTGGGTCCAGGTTGTCGAGTTTGTCAGTTTGTTTAGTTGAACTTTTTGTGTTATAATGTTTTTTTTGTTTTGCCCGAGGACGTGCAAAGGATAAGTATAGGGGAATTTGATAAGAATAAAATATGTTATGTTTTTATTCCTTAATGATTAATCTTTTGTATTTATTTTGTGCCTAAATATACTCATTATTATTATATTTTTATTTAAGGTGTAATTAAATGCTTTTCCTTTTTAAATATATTAGTTTATTTAATTAATATTTTTTTTTTATTTTGTAAGATTTAATATTTTATTACAATAAAGTCAATATCTTGGTGATCAAACAATATTTAATGCTTCTATTCATGGAAGGAAAGAAACAAGAAGAATCCTACAAGGAAAAGAAATAAGGTGGAGTAATCTTGGTGTGCAACTCAAATCCAATTAAGGAAAGAAAAATCTATCTAAAAGATCTCTTTGAAGGAAGTTGATTGCCACTAGAAGGTAAAAACCTACATGGAAAGGAATTAATGTCTTATGCCTATAAATAGAGAATTACCAAGAGAGCTTAGGGACATGTATACAAACTTCTCTCTCTATTATTCTTTGGTGTTTTCCATGGCCATGTGTGGCTAAACTTCTATTCTTGGTTTAAGGGGATGGAAGCCTCATAATTATTACACTGTGAGATCTAATTAGTTTTAATTCTCAATTATTATTTTTAAGTATTGATTATTCTTCTGTGCTTAAATTCCATGATTGAATTGTTTAATTGCTAGGTTGCAAACTAGTTTATTATTCATTGAAATCTACTGCTAAATTAAGCATAAAATCCGTAATTGTTTGGTCACTCTAATTTGTGAGGCAACTAAAATTAATAATTGACTGCAGATCACGAGATTATTATATCTTAAAAAAATATTCAACTAAATTAAATGCAACTGCATGTGCTTGTGTTGTTTAGCTTTATCGGTCTTTCTAATTCTTAAAGCATCTACTAGATTAAACTTTTAGCGCTTGTCTGAAGTTATTTAGTAGTTAGGGTTCTTTAGATCACTTGTTTCTATCTAACTAAAATTAAGGAAAGACATAGAATAATTCTAAATGGTGAATTGATTCTAACGATGAATATTTAAAGTACTAATTGTTTATGCTTGTGTAAATGATCAGTGTAAGTTTCTAAAGGTGGAAGTTGAATTAATCCAAGAATCGTTTTCCTAATTATTTTGTTAGATTATTTTGCGTTATTTATTAGTTTACTTTGATCAACAACACTCAAAACCCCCATTTTTATTTTCAAAGAATAAATTTAGACCAATCACTCTTTGTGGGATCGACACTTACTTGCACTACAACATAAATATTGTTCGCATTAGGTTTTATTTTTGGTTGCTTGCGACATCACACCAACTGCAGAACTGAAACGTTTAATACGTTGTTTTTCTAATCAATATAATTCTATTTATCTTCATTAATCAAATTCAGAACCCCCTTCTTTACTATTGTTTATTTATTTCAGTTAAAACATTAGATAGATTTAAAACAATATCATTTTTTGTGGGATCGACTCTTACTTGCTATTGGACTGAGTTAATTGCAATTTCGTAGTCAAAAGTAAAGTTTAATTTTGGAGTGTAAACAACAGCTTCCCAGTTAATTTATTATGTTTGTCATAGTTTATCATAACATTATGTTTAATAATTGTAGTGGATGACCCGAGACTAATCTCTAAGGGGGTGCGAGCGCAAAGCCGTGTCATATGAAATTGTTGTGTTATTTGGATCATTATATTTTAGCCGGGCTATGTTTATGTTATTGTAACTAGAGTTTCAGTATTCTTTCTTTCTCAATTTTAACTGCCTTTAGAGGGAGATTCACGGATTGTATTCTTTACAATGATATAGTTATATCTTTTGTCTCTTGTCCGTGGCTTTTCACGATTTGAATTTTTCACGTAAATCTTGTGTTCTTATCTTTAATTTTCTTTGTTAATTTCTGTGTTTGCTATAGTTTGTTCTAAGATCATAGGATGTCAATAGTGGCATTTTTATTGCTGCAGAATCAAGTAGTATACCATAGAGCTGTGCTCCTAACACCATTACAAGACCTTATCTTTCTGTTTCAACAAGAATTTTGTACAAGTTTTTTGGTCTGATCAAATGATAAGACGAGCTAAATATATTTTCTATTGATAAATATAACCAGTAAAATTACAATAAGGTTCCATTTACAACATGGATCCATTTTTTCGCTCATTATTTGATCTGTACAAAAGCAAGTCATACCTAAGCCTCGTCGGGTTTTGTCTGGTGATTATTCGAACACGTACACTTTGCACGATTATCCGAAAGGGTCTGAAAAGTTCCAGGGAAAAAAAATTAGACTTAAGGATTTATTTGAAGGGTTTCTTAGGTTTGAGCTCAAATTATTTAGGATATACCTTGACTTGTTTCTGAAGGCCTTTAATGTAATCTACAGCCAAATCCAACATGTCTGCTGTATTTGTTTGCTGCAATGGTAGTAGTAACAGAAGCAAATGTCTTAGTTTGCAAAAGTTATTTCTTGTATTTACTAATACTTGGTTTGAATAGGAGGAATGAAATTAGTGAACGAGTGGAATATAGAAGAGAATGGAGAGTAAAATGATTCATTCCATTTTCGACTGGAATGAGTCACTCTATACCCTTCCGAATAAAATTCACAAATTTAGCAAGAATAAGAATGGTTCATTCCAATTTAATGGAACAACCAAACATTCTTTTTTCATTCTAGAGGAGTGTGTCATTTCATTCTCACCTTAATTCCAACTATTCAAACGTGGCATAAAAAATGCAAGTGATCCTACCTTGTCCATATTTGGGACAAGCACCTGTAGCTTCCTCATTCTTTCACTAATTCGGGTTCTTCTAACCTGAATATAATTGGCACATGTTACCATAATTAGTTGTAAAAATCCAGAACATTGCATAATATGTTGAATGAAGAACAGTGTGAATTATGCTCAAATTGACTCGAGGAATGAGATATTCGATATCAAAATTACCCTTTCGGCAATGCTTCGTGGATGAGTTGCACAACCCCTCTTGGCTCTGATCCTTAAAGGCACAGAGTCCTGACATTGTAATAGGTTTTCCATATTAGACAACTCCACAGAACTTGTTGGCAAACTCAAGTGATGAGCCAATACTGTGGGAGTCCGAGTTCCACCTTCACCACTCTAACCAACATGAAAAATCATAATCAGACGATTAAATTTGCTAATACAGAGATCAGATAACAACAATTAGGGAGGAAAAATCACACCTGATTTTCTAATGAATTCAAATTAGAAAATGCCTTTCCATCATTTTCTTCAAGTCCTTTCAGGAAATTGTCTGGTAAGAGTGCTGAATCATCCCAAGAAGTACTTGGGAAACCACCAGTCGTACCAAAACTTCCACTTTCAGGGCTACCCACAATTTCAGTGGCACGAGGCATTATCTTCGAGGAAGAAAGTGGCCCTGGTGGGAAATCCATTTGATTTTTCAATCTACTAGCAGTGCCAAAATTCCCCATGCCTCTCCTCGTTACACCATAGCCTGCTGCCAATGGCTAAAACATTTTAGTTCCCTTTCGAAATTCTAATCTTGAATGTAAAACAAATGGACTACTTGCCTTTTCTTCCATAATCTATGATCCGAGAACATATTTAACAACATAGTTAAACTCTATTTTAGCATTCACTGAAAATGAAATCCATAACCATAATCTACTCATGTCTCATGTTTATATTGAAAATCTTAATTTTCCAAAAAATAGGAACCCGAAAATTCGAAAATCGGAGCAAGCTCAACTAATGCATGAGCAACCCTATTCCCTGTCCTACAGACACGAAAAAAAAAGCCAGAATGTGTAAAATAAATAGTTTTAAATGTTGGTCTCAATAGTTGTATAAGACAACATACTTCAAGTCTAAAGTTGTAGTTATAACATCAAACAATGAATTCTACTAAATTCAGGCGATATAAACAATTAAGTAATATAATTAAGAAAAAACAAGATCAAAATAAAATTAAATACCAGTATCAACATTGATTTGGGCAAATAATCCGGCAGGCGAACTGCTATGACGAACGAGATTCGAATTACTTCCGCCTTCCATCTTCATCGAACTGGCAACATTATAAGAGTTATGCACACCCAATTTAGGCACAACTGGCTTATGATCCAATTGAGATTGAGTTGTATACACCACTTGCTGCTGCTGAGGATCAATTACATCTGGTTCACGCTTCATAGGAGGCATAAATTGGGATTGAACTGGCTCAGTTACCAATAAATTTTGCCCAATTTCACCAAAATTTGAGGATTTTGATTCTTCAGCACCACAACTTGACATAAATCTTGAAAAAAATCTATCGGAATCTGGACTTGAAGCCCTGAGAAACCGCTCACAATCCTCTCCTACTCCTCCATATCCAGTAAAATTCATCAAATCTGCAAAATATGAACTCGGTGCGGAACGGTACCGAGTCAAGCCCGAGTTCACCTCCTCCTCCTCCTCCTGCTGCTGCTGCTGCTGCTGCTGCTCCATTAATCTTTTCTACTGAATTAGAAAACTAAAATAATAATAACAAAACAACCCTTAAAATCACCAAATTTCACAAATCTTCACTAGGGTTTCATCATTCCCAAAGCATTCAACATAGAAAGTTTACTTCACTCAAATAGATCTCACACAAATTTATCAAATTTATACATATGTATGTATAATCATATACATATATAAATACACATTTTTATAATCTACATTTAATCTATTAAAAAGTAGCTTCAGTCTATTAGAAAATATAAATAATAACAAAGAAACAATTCGTACTACACTGTTCATCACTAACCCTCATTAAATAACAGTTGAACTTGGTTGTCACCAATAAAAAGTGTACATATATGTATGTGTGTCTCAATATATATATAAATATATATATAAACACACAGTGTTAATACTAAATCATTCAAGTTAATACTAAATCATTCAAGTTGATAAGATTAAAAGTAAGAACTCTTATCGTTCAACGATTCGCTTACAAGATACTATATTATATAGTTGGGAACTAATATTTAAACATGAAAAATTGATATCTTCACATAATTTATTCTACATGAATAATAAATAGGTCTCACATCAATACGAAAGACTCGTATAAATATATTAATTTTTTATTAAAAATATCAGTTTTTCATATGATTCAACTAGATAGTTGGTGCATTTTACCTATAATAGTCGATTTTGTTTTATGTAATTAGTAGATCAATATTTTTTTAAAAATACTCCATTAAAACAGTATATATAAATATATCACATTTAAACAGGAAAGAACAGAACAACTAGCAAAAAGGTGACACTTCTCACTCCCACTTTTTTCTCTACAAATTTGTTTCTTCTCTTTTAGAGTAAATATGGGGGGAAAGGAAGAATGGATGTGGAGTGAGTCGGGAAGGAGAGAGAAAGTGGGGAGAATAATGAAAAAAGAAAGTTTTATTTTCTTTACTCATCTGTCAGGACAAGCCAATCAGAAGAAAAGAAAACATAAATCTTGGCTGCTTCTTATTGGGTAGTGTAAAATTATGTACTTTTTCACTTTGGTTGTGATTTGACGTTTCTGCCCCTACATTTGCAACTTTGGGAGATAGATATTCTTTTATTCATTTAATAGGGAGATGACTTGTTTGGTTGCTATTTTTGGACAAGGATGACTGTTTGATGATTCTGGTGAATTGTACTTTGTGTGAGGGAGAGTAAATGACTTTACTACCCCTGTTTGTAAGATAATTTTCAAGTAGTTGGATGGGATAACAATAAAATTGTTTACTTTCTTAAAAGTTTGATGGAGACTGTAGCAAGAAAATGGATAGTGGAGATTCAATTCAAGTTAATCTGGACAGTGGAGATTCTATTTTTTATATTATTTTGTCCAACTATTTTTAATTTAAAACCAATCAATATAAGTAACATTTTTATTACTAATAACATATTATATTATAAATATTACGAATTTATAATAAAATAACCTAAATAACTACATAACTATATTAAATAACATACCTTTCTTAAATAGCATACCTTTATTAAAATTATGTTGTTTTGGAGATTTTTTTTAAAATAAAATAATATTAAAAGAGCGTAATTTCACTTGTTTTCCTTTTATTTATAAAAATGTCACCCGCGACTAGATCTGACAATATAGTTATTTAACTGTTGGGTCAAACCATATTAACTAGAACCAAATGGGTTGGTTAACCATTTTTATTTATTTAGGTTGGTTAAAGTTTGGACCCATATTTTTTAAAACAAATATAGTTAGTTAACCAGTTAACCATTTTTTAACCCATATTCCATATCATACCATTTTTAGATTCACGCCATGTGACGCCCCCAAAATTAGGTATACATCACCCATCTTGAGTCGTCAGATACATGGTACAGAATTCAAATACAACTTACTAATACCACTGTCGTGTATAATACGACAAAATACAACTGTGAGTTTGAATACAATAATTGTCTACTAGAGATCATACAAACTCAAAAGGAGTCCTCATTACAATTATTAATACACTATTTCTCAGAATAGTGAGGACTACTAATGCTATCCTCTGGACCGTCACTCCATTCCCCGACTAGTCCCTGCTATGTTCTCATTTCCTGAAGAGAACAGTGAAAGAAAGGGTGAGCTCAACTAGCCCAGTAAGAAATATTATGACTAAGATAATGCAGAATAAATTATCATTAGTCTCCAACAATGTTAAACTGATAAAATATAATAGACATCAAGTTTAACTGCAGCAGAATAAACAATCCATTAAAAGAGTCAAGTAGAGAGAATTGAATTTACTATCTTTTATGATTTAAAAAGTTTTTCATCACTTTTATCGCTGAGACTCAGCTCAATAAATAATCCACATCATTAAATCATCCCTGCACTACAGGTCAAGGATATTCTTTAGTATCACGACCACGAATTATCCATGCACTACGGGCCAAAGATAATCGTGTTTTCATCAACGGTCCTGATCATGCCATAAAACAATTCATCTTTGCACTACGGCCAAAGAGAATCCATAGTCATAATCATACCAAAAACTGTCCATCAATGCACTACGGGCCAATGAGGACTTTTAATTTTCACATCATTTGTAACATTACGGTCATGATTATACCGAATAATCCCTGGTCATAATCACACCAAGTCCATCTATGCACTACAGGCCACAGATGACTTTCAACATACATAAACATGGGGATGATGACAATGATATAAGAATTCAATAAAACAAGTTCAAGAATTAATTTGTCCAAGAACTACTAACGTCCAAATTGTCAACATGATACTGCTTTGTAGTGTAAAATTCAAGAATGCTCAGAAGAATATTTCCACGAAAAGATACTGGATGAAGCGCAAATATCAAGGATATTCTACTAATTTCATGGAGTATAGAAGTCAAAACTTTAACCAACTGAGTATAATAAAGAATGGAATAACAAAAGAAATTACCATGCATGCGGTACTTCGCATAGACAGGTTATTCCAACAGAATACTAAATAACGAAACCAGGTCAGGTGAAATTCACACCGACAGGATGTTCCAACAGAATAATAAACGAGGAATAATAAATGATGGAACCAGGTCCGGCGTATAGCACAGACAGGATATTCCGACAGAATAATAAAGACGGAATAATAAAAATGGAACC
Organism: Panax japonicus; assembly: GCA_020205505.1. Taxonomy (NCBI): domain Eukaryota; kingdom Viridiplantae; phylum Streptophyta; class Magnoliopsida; order Apiales; family Araliaceae; genus Panax; species Panax japonicus. Next base: position 718,947 of record CM035112.1, on the reverse strand, counting down.
AGGTCCGGCGTATAGCACAGACAGGATATTCCGACAGAATAATAAAGACGGAATAATAAAAGAATGTCACCAAGTATAGGGTAGACCGCGTATACAGGTTATTCCAACAGAATAATAAGAAATGGAATAACAACAGTTCTCTTCATGAATAAGAAAGAATAACACCCCTTACCGTAACAGAAACTGGATATGGGAAAAGAAAAGTTAAGTAGCAGAAAGCTTTTCTTCTATCTCTCTATAGTTTCTCTCTCTAGAGTTCAGTGAATTCGTAAGAAAATAATGAAGGAATGAGCTTCTATTTATAGGAAAATGGAATGCATAGTAACTAATCCATGAACGGTCCAGATTAATTTACTTTAATCTGACGGTCCATATTTAAAGAAAAATCTTTTAAATAGAATATAATATATTCTATTTATATAAAAAGATTTTTACTATGCAAACACTATGCAACACTATGCAAAACACTATGCAACACTATGCATAATAAAATATAATATATTCTATTTATAAAATAACTTTAATAAAGTATTCTGTTTTATATAAAAAGATGTTTCCGTTTTATTACGTTAATAATACGAATAAAACAAAACGTCATTATCTCTATAATAATTCATATTATTAATCGACAATAATTGAATCAAACGTAACTGAGCGACTTCTCACATAAATATCAATAATCAATACCATGTGCTACTATGCAACAACGCGTATTACTGTACTTTTACTACCCAGTAGTTTAACAGTATCAACGGTAAAACTTCCGCCGTTATTTTTAATAAAATATTTTTGTCGTTTTCTCAATCCGACAATAATTCTGTTGTGGGGTCCACCAATAATTTTGCCGTCGTACGAATATTCCCCGACAAAAAGAATATTCCCCGACCAAACGAATATTTTATAACAACTTGCGTACTTTGCAAAATTTATAAATATTACCCACAACTATAACATTATATCAAATTTCTTCCATAATATTCAAAAATAATAATTATAAAAATTCATCTTTATTTATAAAAACTGGGGTCTTACAACCTCCCCTTCTTATGAAATTTCGCCCTCGAAATTAGGGTACGTACCTGGTATGTCGAAGAGGTAAGGATACCTTGATTTCATTTCAGATTCTAACTCCCAAGTCATTTCCTCAACATCGTGGTTTCTCCGCAAAACTTTGACTTGAGGTATAACCTTGGTGCGTAAAATATGTTCCTTCTTATCCAAGATTTGAACAGGAACCTCTTCATACGTTAAATCTTCCGCTATTTCGTCTGGTTCTAATTCAATAATGTGGTTCGGGTCTTTCACATATTTACATAGCATGGATATGTGAAAAACGTTATGAACACGAGACATACTTGGCGGTAAAGCGAGTCTATAGGCTACAGTTCCTACTCGATCGAGGATTAAAAATGGGCCGATGAATCGAGGATTGAGCTTTCCTCTCTTTCCAAATCTCGTAACTCCTTTCCATGGAGCAACACGTAACAACACATGATCTCCTATATCGAATTCCACGTCCTTTCGATGAAGATCAGCATAACTCTTTTGTCGATCTTGTGAGGTTTTTATACGTTTTCGGATCGTTTGAATCTTTTCCGTAGTCATACGTACCAAATCCGGTCCCAACAACGTTGCTTCACCCACCTCATCCCAACATACTGGAGAACGACACTTTCTTCCATACAACGCCTCGAACGGAGCCATGCCAATACTTGCTTGATAACTGTTGTTGTAGGAAAACTCCACCAATGGTAAGAACTTGTCCCAACTTCCCTTGAAATCAAGGACACAGAGTCTTAATAGATCTTCAAGAGTTTGAATAGTCCTTTCTGACTGTCCGTCCGTTTGAGGATGATATGCCGAGCTAAATCGTAAATCTGTGCCCATAGCTTTTTGCAAACTAACCCAAAATAGCGAAGTGAATCTTGGGTCTCGATCAGAAACTATGGATACTGGCATACCATGCAATCTTACAACCTCGTTTATGTACATACGAGCAAGACGTTCAAGTGTATAAGTTTCTCGTATCGGTAAGAAATGAGCAGACTTGGTCAATCTATCAACAATGACCCAAATCGCATCTATGCCTTGAGAAACTTTGGGAAGACCAGTAACGAAATCCATGGTAATGTGCTCCCACTTCCATTCTGGAATTTCAAGTGGTTGCAATGGTCCTTTTGGTATTTGATGCTCCGCCTTGACTCGTTGACACGTTAGACACCTTGAGATAAAAAGCGATATCTCTCTCTTCATATTGCCCCACCAAAATGTATGTCGAAGATCATGATACATTTTGGTACTCCCAGGATGGATTGCAAACGGTGTGTTGTGCGCCTCCATCATGATTTTATACTTTAAATCAGGGTCGTTAGGAACACAAAGTCTGGAGTTGACTCGAAGTATTCCTTCTTCATCGATTCTTGCTTCCGGTATCGCACCTTCTTGTACTTTCTTCCTCATACGCATCAGCTCCGGATCTGTAACTTGAGCAGCTTTAACTTTGTCGATTAAAGTCGATTCTACTTGTATATTCGTTATCTTCACGTAAGTTCGTATATTCGAACTTGTAAACGCATACGATCTTCTACTCACACGTCAGCTACCATGTTCGCTTTCTCACGATAATATTGCATGGTACGATCGTAATCTTCAACAGCTCGAGCCAACATCTTTGGCACGTTATACGTTCGTTTTAGGTGAAGAAAATATTTGAGGGTTTAAGAAATGGGTTTTGTACTGGTGTCAATACCAAATTCGATTTCACGCTCTGGGGTAGGCTAAGAAGTCTTCAGGAATACGTCAAGAGATTTATTAATGATAAAAATATCATTCAAAACTGTTACTCACATCCAAGACTTGGATAGTACGTCACATTGATACCAACTGTGACTTCTATCCCTTAACCTAGATAGCACCTCACAATGATACCTATCAACTTATTATCGTCATTCACGACGTCGCCTACAGAAAGTTTGGCTTCGGTGCATTCCACACAAGGAAGTCATCAACAAAAGGATCGGGGCTCTTTACTTATGGCTTGATATGACAATGATTGAATTTAGTGGTTTGGTTGCTTGAATTCGCATAATAGGTTGGTTAGGAATATGAAAGCTAACAACCTTACGAAAAACATGATGAGTAGTTAACCAATCGATTCCAAAAATCACATCAATGCAAGTATTTTCAAAGAGATAAGATCGATAGGTAACGTGAAAGTGTTTATTTGAATCAAACAAGATTTAAAAATAGTAGAGGTAACGAAGGCTCTTACTAACGAAGTTTAAACCAATAAGTCAAAGTCTAACTTCTCCGGAGTCAAATTTAAACGTTGAACGCAAGCAAGAGAGAAAAAATAATGGGTAGAACAGGTATCTTATAAGGTATAGACTTCACAAGAGTTTGAAATTAACTTACCCGTAATAAATTCGTTCTGGTTTCGCAACAAATGCTCTTATTTAAACTATCGGATTTGGTTTTGCTATAGAGTACATTCCACCTTTAGTTGCTTCGTCGCATTCCTGATCCATGATTCGAATCATTATTCTCCGATCCATATCGAATTGGGGTTGACCATTATTCACAGGATAATTCCGAATTCGATGTTGGATTCTCCCAATTGTTGTCCAAAAACCAAAATCCATTTCATCTATTTTGGCTTTATTAGATCGGACGTCTTTTTCTACACTATCAACGCGTCGTGCGGCTGTTACCCACGCATCATCTATTCTTCTTCGTTCAGTTGTTTCTGCTTTCATCAAAACTTTGATCAGCGCGCTCTCAGATTCCAGCTCTAATATCTTATACTCTGCCAAAGAGTGCTTCTGTTCAAGCATCGTACATCGGGTGACACAATTTTGAATTGTTGCATCTCTTTGTTCCACGACTGCCTGCCGTTCTTCAGCCTGCTCTTCTAACTCATGAACACGATTTTGTAATTCTAAGTTTCGATTATAAAATTCATCTAACCAATTCTCTTCAGGTTCCTCTTCTTCGTCTTCTTCCTCTTCCTCCTCACTCTCAGCTGCTACCTCTGCAACTAGCTCGGATGCAACTATTAGTTCTTCATTCACCACGTAGACATCTCTAATTTGTCCTTCGTCTAACATCACATTATCCTGATTAGTGATTAAAGGTGTCTCGATGGTCTCATTCACTCCATTGTGAACATTTTCAGCTGCCATTTTCAAACACTGCCACAAAACAAAGATTAATTGACATGTAACATAATATCTCTAAACTTTGACCAACTAATTTAAATAAAAAATAAATTTAAGTAGGTCATACTAGCGAAGGAATTCCCCGTCTCTCCCCTCCTAGTTCTAGTCTCACATCTTAGCCAGGGATCATATCCCTAAGCTCTGATACCAACTGTGACGCCCCCAAAATTAGGTATACATCACCCATCTTGAGTCGTTAGATACATGGTACAGAATTCAAATACAACTTACTAATACCACTGTCGTGTATAATACGACAAAATACAACTGTGAGTTTGAATACAATAATTGTCTACTAGAGATCATACAAACTCAAAAGGAGTCCTCATTACAATTATTAATACACTATTTCTCAGAATAGTGAGGACTACTAATGCTATCCTCTGGACCGTCACTCCATTCCCCGACTAGTCCCTGCTATGTTCTCATTTCCTGAAGAGAACAGTGAAAGAAAGGGTGAGCTCAACTAGCCCAGTAAGAAATATTATGACTAAGATAATGCAGAATAAATTATCATTAGTCTCCAACAATGTTAAACTGATAAAATATAATAGACATCAAGTTTAACTGCAGCAGAATAAACAATCCATTAAAAGAGTCAAGTAGAGAGAATTGAATCTACTATCTTTTATGATTTAAAAAGTTTTTCATCACTTTTATCGCTGAGACTCAGCTCAATAAATAATCCACATCATTAAATCATCCCTGCACTACAGGTCAAGGATATTCTTTAGTATCACGACCACGAATTATCCATGCACTACGGGCCAAAGATAATCGTGTTTTCATCAACGGTCCTGATCATGCCATAAAACAATTCATCTTTGCACTACGGCCAAAGAGAATCCATAGTCATAATCATACCAAAAACTGTCCATCAATGCACTACGGGCCAATGAGGACTTTTAATTTTCACATCATTTGTAACATTACGGTCATGATTATACCGAATAATCCCTGGTCATAATCACACCAAGTCCATCTATGCACTACAGGCCACAGATGACTTTCAACATACATAAACATGGGGATGATGACAATGATATAAGAATTCAATAAAACAAGTTCAAGAATTAATTTGTCCAAGAACTACTAACGTCCAAATTGTCAACATGATACTGCTTTGTAGTGTAAAATTCAAGAATGCTCAGAAGAATATTTCCACGAAAAGATACTGGATGAAGCGCAAATATCAAGGATATTCTACTAATTTCATGGAGTATAGAAGTCAAAACTTTAACCAACTGAGTATAATAAAGAATGGAATAACAAAAGAAATCACCATGCATGCGGTACTTCGCATAGACAGGTTATTCCAACAAAATACTAAATAACGAAACCAGGTCAGGTGAAATTCACACCGACAGGATGTTGCAACAGAATAATAAACGAGGAATAATAAATGATGGAACCAGGTCCGGCGTATAGCACAGACAGGATATTCCGACAGAATAATAAAGACGGAATAATAAAAATGGAACCAGGTCCGGCGTATAGCACAGACAGGATATTCCGACAGAATAATAAAGACGGAATAATAAAAATGGAACCAGGTCCGGCGTATAGCACAGACAGGATATTCCGACAGAATAATAAAGACGGAATAATAAAAGAATGTCACCAAGTATAGGGTAGACCGCGTATACAGGTTATTCCAACAGAATAATAAGAAATGGAATAACAACAGTTCTCTTCATGAATAAGAAAGAATAACACCCCTTACCGTAACAGAAACTGGATATGGGAAAAGAAAAGTTAAGTAGCAGAAAGCTTTTCTTCTATCTCTCTATAGTTTCTCTCTCTAGAGTTCAGTGAATTCGTAAGAAAATAATGAAGGAATGAGCTTCTATTTATAGGAAAATGGAATGCATAGTAACTAATCCATGAACGGTCCAGATTAATTTACTTTAATCTGACGGTCCATATTTAAAGAAAAATCTTTTAAATAGAATATAATATATTCTATTTATATAAAAAGATTTTTACTATGCAAACACTATGCAACACTATGCAAAACACTATGCAACACTATGCATAATAAATATAATATTCTATTTATAAAATAACTTTAATAAAGTATTCTGTTTTATATAAAAAGATGTTTCCGTTTTATTACGTTAATAATACGAATAAAACAAAACGTCATTATCGCTATAATAATTCATATTATTAATCGACAATAATTGAATCAAACTGAGCGACTTTTCACATAAATATCAATAATCAATACCATGTGCTACTATGCAACAACGCGTATTACTGTACTTTTACTACCCAGTAGTTCAACAGTATCAACGGTAAAACTTCCGCCGTTATTTTTAATAAAATATTTTTGTCGTTTTCTCAATCCGACAATAATTCTGTTGTGGGGTCCACCAATAATTTTGCCGTCGTACGAATATTCCCCGACAAAAAGAATATTCCCCGACCAAACGAATATTTTATAACAACTTGCGTACTTTGCAAAATTTATAAATATTACCCACAACTATAACATTATATCAAATTTCTTCCATAATATTCAAAAATAATAATTATAAAAATTCATCTTTATTTATAAAAACTGGGGTCTTACACGCCATGTCTTGTTTTTCTCTCTAATAAAATGTCATGTCTTGTTTTTCTCTTTCTACAAGTGCGAAAAAGTGATTTTGGGGATACAACTATTGTATTCATATAGGACTCGTCCAAGTAGCTTTCAAACCTTTGACTTTACTTGGCCAAAATACCAGTATTCAGTGCACACTTAGAGATAGTAGGTGTCTTAACCGGAAAGTCTCTCTTATGGGTGCAATTGAAACCAGTCTTGCTCATGGACCAATATATTTCAATATCTACCCGAATTTAAGTGTTGCTTTAACTGATAATAATTTGTCAAAAGTATTAGAAATGAGAATTATATCTCATTGTTATGAGTATTTACCCGAATCCCCTCCTTTTTCCATATTATTCCGTATTCACCTTAAAGTTTTAACAACTTTAAACTCTTATATCCGAAATTAAAGTCAACAAGGACATACTGTCCTTATAGACACTAATCTCTTTAGTAGTCAAGTGGTTATTCCCAGAATGATCCCTTGAGAAGAAATTATTTTCCCGAAATAATGGCAAATTACAAACGCCATCCCTACCAGGCCTATAATTCGACAATCCATTGAGGATGTTGTCCAAACCAGTAATGGAAATGTTTATTTAAAATTTTAAAGACCTTTTACCTGAAGTCGATCTATTAATAATATCTCTTATAATATTGATTTTCCTGAATCATCTAGACAATCTGTGTCTGATCCCTTAGAATCCGTTTAGCAAGAGTCTAAAAATTCCAGTAATGAGTCTGTTAAAAATGAAGACTTAATTAGAGGAATTCATATTTCTGAAAATCAAATACCTCATGGTATTTATGAAACAAATACTCCTCAAAACAGATGACTTTATAGTTCAACTGCTAGTGATATAAATTTTGAATGTTAATGGATTTTTCTCCTAATAGTAAAATTCGTCAATGTTAAAACCAAGAGTTTATGCAGCATAAATACCAGAACTTTAGGAATTGGTATTTTAAAAATCATGATAATAAAAAATTAGCAGATATTAAAGCTAATTATTATGCTTATCTGAATAAAAACTAGTGTATTTTATTATTTACTAAATGGTATTATGATTTTGTTTCAAAATCTGAGTTTTACACTGAAAGTCAACTAAATGTGTTAACTGTAATTCAAAAGGATTAGATTACTACAAGTGGTAGTATTATTCAATCAATTCATCCCCCTCTCAAGTCTCTTGAACTTAGCCCAGGGAATGAAAATTTAAAACCCTTAGTTATCAATCCATATTATGATATTTCTGAGATACCCCATCAACAAGAAGAGGTTAAAATAAAAGATATTTTACCCTTGTGTAAACAGAATAATTATACTAATTTATTCCTTCAAACTGTTGAAAAACAGTTAACCAGGATAGAAGAACAAATGAATCATATTACTGATAATTGCCAAGTTGTTCTTCAAAAATTGATCTCCAACATGTAACAATTAAGCCACCTTTAGAAGTTAGTAATTTTAAAATGAAATCTTCTAAAGCTGATAATGAATTTATTGATAATCTTTTTAAAAAAATGAAAGATTTAAAGCTTACAACTGCATCTTCATCTCAAATTAATATGATGTCTGGACAACCCTCTTCTCATACCAGTAATAATAATACTGATAGTGATGGAGATAATACTGATGATATTTCTCCTATTCATATTTTAGAAATTCAGAATAATTTTCAAGAAGTGCAAAATATTAATAAAATCACTTACAGTCAGAAACCTATAAATTGAATGGCTTTATTTGGACCTAGTAGGTACTATTACCCCAGACCTAGTCCTTAGGATATTCTGTATAAAGAAGACTTTCTTCATTCTCAAAAATCTTACCATGGTAAAACCATTTATAAATGGAATATTGATGGTAAAACATAATATCAAATTTTTGGGACCATCCATCATATTATGATGTATGCAACTGTCTGCAGACAGAATGATAATATAGACTGTGACAACCCCAAAATAGGTCCATTCCACCCAACCCATTCTGAGTCGCCAAATACACATGGTACAGAAACAACTACAACTTTTACCACCCATAAGCTGTGAGTTTGAATACAAACATTATCATCTAGACAATATCCACATGCAAATAAATCCCCATCATAATTATTGATACATAATTTTACAAAAAAAATGGTGAGGACTACTAAACAACTTTCTCTATAACCTTCATTCCATACCCCGACTAGTACTCGCTACATTCTCGCCTCCTGAGAAGAAAAATGGAACAACAAGGAAAAGGGTGAGCTCAACTAGCCCAGTAAAGAATATTATGACTAAGATAATATACAACAAATTATCGTTAGTCTTCAACAGGAAAAAATCTGATAGAATACAATAGACAACAAGTTTTAGATCAACAACTGCAGCGGAAACAACAATTCATTAGAAGAGTTAAGTAGAGAATAAAATCTACTAACATCTATGAATTTAAAAGTCCATCATCAATATTTTATCCCTGTAACATCAATCAATATATATCTCAAATCAAATCAAATATTCATCTTTGCACTACAGGCCAAAGATATTCATCAGTCGGTCATGTTCATCTAAACACCTGTTCATCTTTACACTACGGACCAAAGATATTCATCAATTGTTCATGTTCATCTCAACACCTGTTCATCTTTGCACTACGGACCAAAGATATTCATAATAAAATCAACCATCTTTGCACTACAGGCCAAAGATATTCATAATAAAATCAACCATCTTTGCACTACATGCCAAAGATATTCAGTAACACCATCATTTAGGACTGAGGATGATGAAAAATATTTTAAAGAAAACGAATCCAGTGAAACAAAATAACAAGTATTAAGGATTCGTACTTTAAACAATCTGATTTCAAAAATACTTCATAAATAATCATACTGAAGTAAAATTCAAGAATGATCAAAACATAGATCCAATCAAAACTAGTATCCAGAATAGATATTTTGGACAAAAAGAAGAAATTTTATTTTTCGGTGAATAGTGCCGTATTTGTGAATAGTGCCGTATACGTGAATAGTGACGTATACATGAATAGTAACTCCGACACCAAAAGATAGAAATTTCACAAAAAAACATCTTCACGCTTCGTGAATAGTACTCGTGAATAGTAACTCGTGAATAGTAATTCATGAATAGTAACTCGTGAATAGTAACTCATGAATAGTAACCCATGAATAGTAACCCCGACATGAAAAAGTTCCAAATTTGATAAAAAGTTCCAACCAACATTTCAGCATAATGATATTGAAGAAATAATATCATTTTAGAAGAAAATAACATCCCTTACCTCGAAAGACAGCACTTCTAGTTAAAACACCGGATATAAGCTATGACTTGAACTTGCACCGTATAGCAATACTCAAAGTATACTCAAAATACTCACAAGAATACGCTCGATAATATAGAGAGAGAAAACTTCAGTTTCTGGTGTGATTTTCAATTCTAACCTAAGCACCTATTCATAGGAAATTGCTTAGAACACCAAAGCAGAAAATTTAATATAATATTATTATATAATTTAAATTTTCCTACGCCATCCTTTGAAGAACTGAAATCAGCCATCTTTGTTGCTCCACAATAATGACAAAAACAAAAAAAAACGTTTTTGTTATTAAAAACAATTAAAACTTCCAAAAATCAATTATTTCGGAGCTTCGAAACTTCAATAATTCATAATAAATAGCCCTTTTGTCAGAAAATTCGAATCACGCGAGTTTTTATAGGAAATTCAATTCTGCACAACTTTGCAGATGGAAGTTTTTCCAAATTCCAAACAGAAATTGACCGAAATCCACAAACGGAAGATTTTACAGGCTATAATCAAATTTCAGTCAATAAATAGGGTCCACCGACACATAAAACTTGCTTTAAATATTTTTGGTAACAAAAATACTCCTCCTCCACATATACTCATATACCCCACATTCATCGTAAAAATATCACCGTTAATATATTATTAAAATAATATATTTAAATGAATTATTTTATCAGAAAAAGATAAAATATTAATTTTCAACAATTGTCACATTAAAAATTTCTCCATCTATATCCACATAAAATCAATATTTTTCTCATCATATAAATCAATAATTTAATTATTCACAAATAATATTACAGAATCACAGTACTAGCAACCAGGCCGTTCCCAGGAAAGAGCGGGCTTTCCAATAAGAATTTCTCCTTACTGGCGCGCAATTAGGTGACCAAACCTCTCCTTAGACAGAACTTTCTAGACATTGCCAATAATGTTATCTAATAATATTATTCAGATAATATGAATTATTGCTTCGATAATGGAAAATACTGTGTAATGACAATTATTGAAACAACAGTAATATAAAATATCAATGCAGCAATTATTGAATCAATAACATAAAATACTGAACAATAATTACTGTAACCATTATTGAGTAGTGTCTTCTTACGTAAGAATCAATAATTGGTGCAATACCGTGTGCTACTGTGCAACAACGCGTATTACTGTGTTTTAACCACCGAGTATTCCAACAGTATTAACGGTAACAACTACGCCGTTTTTTATAAACAACTTATATTTGTCGTTTTCTTCATCCAATCGCTTTCCGTTATGGGACCCACAAAAGACTGCGCCGTCGTACGAATATTCCCCGACAGCAAGAATATTCCACGACCAAACGAATATTCCCCGACAACAATGAATATTTTATAACCACCTGCTTATTCGAAATATTTGCGCATTTTACCCATAACTTTCCACATTAATCAAATCAACCCTTACTATTTCAAAATAATAAATAAAGGAAAATAAATTTCATTTATTAATAATTTGGGGTCTTACAACCTCCCCTCCTTATGAAATTTCGTCCTCGAAATTGACGTACGTAACTGGTGTTTCGAAAAAGTAAAGATACCTCGCTTTCATTTCCGTTTCCAACTCTAAGGTCATTTCCTCTATAGCATGATTCCTCCACAAAACTTTAACTTGTGGTATAACCTCGGTACATAGGACATGCTCCTTCCCATCCAACATCTTGACAGGTACCTCCTCGTACGTTAAGTCTTCGGCTACTTCGTACGGTTCTAACTCAATGACGTGGTTCGGGTCGTCCACATATTTACGTAACATCGATACGTGCAAAACGTTATGAACATGCGTCATACTTAGCGGTAAAACGAGTCTATAGGCCACAGTTCCTATTCGATCGAGAATTTTAAATGGATTAATAAATCGAAGGTTTGAGCTTTGCTCACATCGCCAATTCTCGCTTTTGGAATAACAACTTCTTGCACCTGCTTCTTCATATTCACCAGCTCCGGTGTGTAGCTTGAACAACTTTAACTTTATCGATTAAAGTCGATTATACTCGTATATCATCACGTACGTACTTAGAGTTTTCATCTCCATCTCTATTATGTGTAAATTATACGAAATGAGTCTTTGACAATATCGTACTCGTACTTGTATATGATCTTCTACTCAACACGTCAGCTATCACGTTCGCTTTTCCAGGATGGCATGGTCAGAACATGTGCTGAAATGAGTCTCCTCTTGAGTTCTTCGAAGCTCTTCCCACATTCCTTGCTTCATTCGAATTTTGTATCTCTACGAGTCAGCTGCGTTAATGGAATAGCGATTCGAGAATATCCTTAAACGAATCTCCGATAATAACCAACTAAGACTAGAAAGCTACGTATTTCGATTATCGACTTAGGTGGTTCTCAACTGTGACTCATATCCCAACCTTGGATAGCACGTTACAATGACACCTATCAGTTTACTATCGTACGAATATGGTGTCCCCTACAGAGAGTCTGGCTTCTGTGTATTCCACAAAGGAAGTCACCAGATAAAGGCTCGGGTATCAACTTCTATAGTTGGGTTTTTAACTCCTGAAGTTCAATAGGAGCCATTCGATATGAGATTTTAGAAATGGGTTTTGTACCGGATTCAAAGTCGATACAAAATTTAATATCACGCTCTGGGAGTAAGCCAAGAAATTCTTCAGGAAATACATCAGGAAATTTACTAACAACAGAAATATCATTCAAATCTGATATACTTTTGTTCAAGTCCATGACATGGGCTAAGAAAACATGACATCCATTTTTCAATAAACGAATGACTTCATGGCTTGATATAAAAATGTTTGACTTCAATGGTTTGATTGCTTGAGTTCGAATGTTAGGTTGCTTAGGAATATGAAAACTAACAACCTTACAAAAGCAATTAATTTTGGCATGATGAGTAGTTAACCTTAAAATCACATCAAAAGAAAATATCTCTATAGAAATAAGGTTAACAAGTAATGTGATAGTGCCAACTTGAATCAAGCAAGATTTCTAAACAACGGATGTAATGAAAGTTTCTCCTAACGGAGTCTCCATAGATAGGTCAAAGTCTAATTTCTCTGTAGTCAAGTTCAAACGTTGAACGCAAGCAAGAGAGATAAAAGAATGGGTAGAACCGGTACCTAGTAAGGTATAAACTTCGCAAGAATTATAATTAACTAACCCGTGTTAACTTCGTTCGGGTTCCTCGCATTTTGACCGGTCACGACAAACGCTCTTCCAGGAACCGTTGACTTTGACTTTTCTGGGATAGCCTTTTGAATCACCATCCCCGCTGGAATTGGTTTCGCTACCGTACACTCTCGAGCGATATGTCCTTCCTTTCCACAATTATAGCATACCTTGAACTGTTGTGGGCAGTTTGGGCTGATATGTCCCTCTTTCCCGCATTTATAACATACGACCGGTGGTCTTTCTCCTCCCTTGGAACCAGTTGCTGCTGGCACTGTCGTCTTCACATGGTCGTTGTTAAATCTCCTCTTTTTAAAATCTCCTCCCGACTCGCTTCTTCTATTTTCATGGCCATGATTACCACCAGAGTGGTTACCGCCTTTGTCCATATTCTTCTTTCTCCACTGGTTATCGTTATTCTGATGACTACTGTCACCAGTATGATCCTGATTATGGTCTCTCGGTTGAACGTACTCGTTATCTCGCTCTAACAACTGAGCCCTGTTGACAACATCTGAATAGATAGAAAATTTATGAGAAATGAGATACTGACGTATGCCGGGTTTCAAACCTCTCAGAAATATCCGCGTCATACGTTCCTCATTCTCCACCAAATGAGGTGCAAACCTGGATAACTCCGCGAACTTCGCCTCGTACTGGGACACCGTCATGCTATTCTGCTCTAGTCTAATAAACTCCACTTCCTTCATATGGCGAATACTTTCAGGAAAGTATTTTTCGTTGAAAAGTTTCTGAAATGTCTCCCATGTCATGCTGAGTGCGGCTGGATGTGTACGCTTCACAGACTCCCACCAGTAGTCTGCCTCGCCACGGAACATAAAGGTGGCGAATGGAACCTTCTGTTCCTCCGTGCATCCCAAGACATCGAATATCTTGGTAATTTGTTTGACCCACGTTTCCGCCATGATCGGATCCGGCTTTCCCCAGAATTCTGGTGGTCCCAACTCTTTGAACTGCTTGGCTGTGACAAGCCGCGCGTTGCTATCATTTCCACCCGTATTCTGTACACGAGTCTCCCTCGTCTGATTTTGAATGAACTGCAAAAAGCTCCTAAACATCCCGTCGTTCAGCGTCTGCTCAGTGGCGTTGTTCACAAGAGGAACATTGTCAGCCTGTTGCATGTTCTCCTCGTTGGTGAATACAGGCGTTTCTACGGTCTCATTAACTCCACTGTTAACATTCTCAGTCGACATTCTCAAATACTGTCATAAAACAAGGGTTAATTAAGCAAATCACATATCACATAATATCCCTGACCAACTAACAAATAAGCTTAGGTAGGACACACTAGCGAAGGAATTACTCGTCTCTCCCCTCCTAGTTCTATTTCCCGATCTCCGCCAGAGATCATATCCCTAAGCTCTGATACCAACTGTGACAACCCCAAAATAGGTCCATTCCACCCAACCCATTCTGAGTCGCCAAATACACATGGTACAGAAACAACTACAACTTTTACCACCCATAAGCTGTGAGTTTGAATACAAACATTATCATCTAGACAATATCCACATGCAAATAAATCCCCATCATAATTATTGATACATAATTTTACAAAAAAAATGGTGAGGACTACTAAACAACTTTCTCTATAACCTTCATTCCATACCCCGACTAGTACTCGCTACATTCTCGCCTCCTGAGAAGAAAAATGGAACAACAAGGAAAAGGGTGAGCTCAACTAGCCCAGTAAAGAATATTATGACTAAGATAATATACAACAAATTATCGTTAGTCTTCAACAGGAAAAAATCTGATAGAATACAATAGACAACAAGTTTTAGATCAACAACTGCAGCGGAAACAACAATTCATTAGAAGAGTTAAGTAGAGAATAAAATCTACTAACATCTATGAATTTAAAAGTCCATCATCAATATTTTATCCCTGTAACATCAATCAATATATATCTCAAATCAAATCAAATATTCATCTTTGCACTACAGGCCAAAGATATTCATCAGTCGGTCATGTTCATCTAAACACCTGTTCATCTTTACACTACGGACCAAAGATATTCATCAATTGTTCATGTTCATCTCAACACATGTTCATCTTTGCACTACGGACCAAAGATATTCATAATAAAATCAACCATCTTTGCACTACAGGCCAAAGATATTCATAATAAAATCAACCATCTTTGCACTACATGCCAAAGATATTCAGTAACACCATCATTTAGGACCGAGGATGATGAAAAATATTTTAAAGAAAACGAATCCAGTGAAACAAAATAACAAGTATTAAGGATTCGTACTTTAAACAATCTGATTTCAAAAATACTTCATAAATAATCATACTGAAGTAAAATTCAAGAATGATCAAAACATAGATCCAATCAAAACTAGTATCCAGAATAGATATTTTGGACAAAAAGAAGAAATTTTATTTTTCGGTGAATAGTGCCGTATTTGTGAATAGTGCCGTATACGTGAATAGTGACGTATACATGAATAGTAACTCCGACACCAAAAGATAGAAATTTCACAAAAAAACATCTTCACGCTTCGTGAATAGTACTCGTGAATAGTAACTCGTGAATAGTAATTCATGAATAGTAACTCGTGAATAGTAACTCATGAATAGTAACCCATGAATAGTAACCCCGACATGAAAAAGTTCCAAATTTGATAAAAAGTTCCAACCAACATTTCAGCATAATGATATTGAAGAAATAATATCATTTTAGAAGAAAATAACATCCCTTACCTCGAAAGACAGCACTTCTAGTTAAAACACCGGATATAAGCTATGACTTGAACTTGCACCGTATAGCAATACTCAAAGTATACTCAAAATACTCACAAGAATACGCTCGATAATATAGAGAGAGAAAACTTCAGTTTCTGGTGTGATTTTCAATTCTAACCTAAGCACCTATTCATAGGAAATTGCTTAGAACACCAAAGCAGAAAATTTAATATAATATTATTATATAATTTAAATTTTCCTACGCCATCCTTTGAAGAACTGAAATCAGCCATCTTTGTTGCTCCACAATAATGACAAAAACAAAAAAAACGTTTTTGTTATTAAAAACAATTAAAACTTCCAAAAATCAATTATTTCGGAGCTTCGAAACTTCAATAATTCATAATAAATAGCCCTTTTGTCAGAAAATTCGAATCACGCGAGTTTTTATAGGAAATTCAATTCTGCACAACTTTGCAGAAGGAAGTTTTTCCAAATTCCAAACAGAAATTGACCGAAATCCACAAACGGAAGATTTTACAGGCTATAATCAAATTTCAGTCAATAAATAGGGTCCACCGACACATAAAACATGCTTTAAATATTTTTGATAACAAAAATACTCCTCCTCCACATATACTCATATACCCCACATTCATCGTAAAAATATCACCGTTAATATATTATTAAAATAATATATTTAAATGAATTATTTTATCAGAAAAAGATAAAATATTAATTTTCAACAATTGTCACATTAAAAATTTCTCCATCTATATCCACATAAAATCAATATTTTTCTCATCATATAAATCAATAATTTAATTATTCACAAATAATATTACAGAATTCACAGTACTAGCAACCAGGCCGTTCCCAGGAAAGAGGGGGCTTTCCAATAAGAATTTCTCCTTACTGGCGCGCAATTAGGTGACCAAACCTCTCCTTAGACAGAACTTTCTAGACATTGCCAATAATGTTATCTAATAATATTATTCAGATAATATGAATTATTGCTTCGATAATGGAAAATACTGTGTAATGACAATTATTGAAACAACAGTAATATAAAATATCAATGCAGCAATTATTGAATCAATAACATAAAATACTGAACAATAATTACTGTAACCATTATTGAGTAGTGTCTTCTTACGTAAGAATCAATAATTGGTGCAATACCGTGTGCTACTGTGCAACAACGCGTATTACTGTGTTTTAACCACCGAGTATTCCAACAGTATTAACGGTAACAACTACGCCGTTTTTTATAAACAACTTATATTTGTCGTTTTCTTCATCCAATCGCTTTCCGTTATGGGACCCACAAAAGACTGCGCCGTCGTACGAATATTCCCCGACAGCAAGAATATTCCACGACCAAACGAATATTCCCCGACAACAATGAATATTTTATAACCACCTGCTTATTCGAAATATTTGCGCATTTTACCCATAACTTTCCACATTAATCAAATCAACCCTTACTATTTCAAAATAATAAATAAAGGAAAATAAATTTCATTTATTAATAATTTGGGGTCTTACATAGACCATCAGATCTGTCGTTTCTTAGTAAATGGATTTACAGAAAAATAATGAACTGAAATTATCCAATCCTATAAGAATGAAACTGACCCTCTTACTAGAACTGATACAAAAAGAGAAGATGCTTGCTATACCTTAGTCAATGCCATCATTAATCATTTTATCAGACCAGGACTCATGAATAATGATAGGGGTAGAGAACTCTTACAGAATCTTCGTTGTCCATCCTTAACCCATTTTAGATGGTATAAGGATGTCTTTTTAATGAAAGTTATGCAAAGAACGGATGCCGACAATGAACATTGGAAATCAAAATTTATTGATGGTCTTCCTACCTTCTTTGCTGAAAAAATTCGTAAAAAATTAAGAGATAAACGAATACAGGATGTTTCCACTATTGAAAAGCCTACTACTATTCAGGATCTTAAAGGTGAAATAAATATATTAAAATATGAAATTAAACAATTACAAAATACTAATATTATTATTTTCCAAGATTTAAATAATATTAAACAACAGTTAAATCATAAGAAAGATAATAATACAGAATCCTTTAAAACTGAATCTTCTGATAAACCAGAGTCTTCTGAACATTATTTGATTCTTATGAATCAAGTAGTCTTTCAGAAATGGTATATATCAGAATTACTTTTGTTATTAAACTGGATTTTATTTTTAAAGATGTCATTGCCCTAGTAGATAGTGGTGCTGACATGAACTGTATTCAGGAAGCATTAATTCCTACCAAATATTTTCAGAAAACCACTCAATCTTTAACTAGTGCAAGTGGTAATACTATGAATATTAAATATAAAATTCCTGAAGCCTTAATCTGTAATCAAGATTTATGTTTACCTACTTCTTTTGTCCTTATCCATAATATGAATCAACGTATCATCTTAGGCACCCCTTTCTTGTGTCTTTTAATGCCTATTTCAAAAATTGATATTTTGGGTATTCATACTACTCTTAACAATAGACATATTATTTTTGAATTTATAACATAACCGTATACCAAAGAATTGAATCAAGTTAAGCACATGATTTATTCTAAAGAAAAATAGATAAATTTTATCCAAAAAGAAATAAAATTTCTTACTGCAGAACAGAGAATTTTACAACCTTCTTTACAAGAAAAAATAAAATTAATTCACAAGACTCTTCAAGTTGAAATTTGTAGTGATGTCCCGAATGCTTTCTGGAATAGGAAGAAACATATTATTTTTCTTCCTTATATCACTAATTTTAATGAGAAGAATATTCCTACTAAGTCTCGACCCAGTCAGATGAAGAAGGAATATTTACTCCTTTGCAAAACTGAAATTGAGTCTCTTCAATAGAAAAAATTAATAAAGCCTAGTACTTCTCCCTGGAGTTGTACAACCTTCTATGTTAATAAAAATTCAGAAATTGAACGAGGAACCCCATGACTCGTTGTCAATTATAAACCACTTAATGAAGCCCTTCAATGGATTAGATATCTGATTCCGAATAAAAAGGACCTTCTTGACAGGCTTCATGATGCCACTATTTTCTCTAAATTTGATATGAAATCAAGATTTTGGCAAATTCAAATTAGAGAACATGATACTTATAAAACCGCTTTTACAGTACCTTTTGGTCGCTATGAATGGAATGTTCTTCTATTTGGAGTAAAAAATGGACCTTCAGAATTCCAACACATCATGAATGATATTTTTAATCTTTTATACTGAATTTATTATTTGCTATATTGATGATGTCTTAATTTTTTCTTCATCTATTGAACAACACATTAAACATTTAAATATTTTTAAAAATATTATCATAAAAAATGGTTTGGTAGTTGCTGCCCCTAAGATGGATCTTTTCCAAACAAGAATCAGATTTCTAGGACATAATATTTCCAATGGAACTATTATTCCAATTGACAGATGTATTGAATTTTAATCTAAATTTTTGGATGAAATCAAAGACATTAATCAATTACAAAGATTTTTGGGAAGTTTAAATTATATTCGTGACTATTATCCGAATCTTTCCCAAGATGCTTCCATTCTGTATACTCGTCTACGAAAGAATCCTTCACCGTGGACCACTGAACATACTGATGCAGTAAAAAAGATTAAAGCTAGGGTCAAACAGCTATCTTGTTTATCCCTACCTAATCCCGAATGGAAAAAGATCATTCAAACTGATGCTTCTAATACAAGATATGGTGGTATTTTAAAATAATTTAATCCTAACATTAAAATAGAGGATCTTATTCGTTTTACTTCAGGAGTTTGGAAAGGACCTTCTTTAAATTATCCCACAATAAAGAAAGAATGTCTTTCAATTGTTAAATGTGTTTTAAAATTCCAGGATGATCTTTTAAATAAGCACTTTTTAATTAGAGTTGATTGTTCAGCTGCTAAACAGATATTTAAAAAGGATGTCCAAAATTTAGCATCTAAACAGATATTTGCTACTTGGCAAAGTACTTTATCCGTATTTGACTTTGATATTGAATATATCAAAGGAAAACAAAATTCTTTACCATATTTTCTAACCAGAGAATATTTGCAGGAATGACCAGTAGAGGCCGTGCCCGCGGTCAGCGAGGCCGAGGCAGAGCTAACCTTCACTATACAGAATTTCCTAGCTTGAATACTCAATCTAGTAATTCTTCAGCTTCTTCTAGCCAGCCTACAGTAAAAGATGTTCTTCTTTTACCAGAACAGTACCTTCCAAACAAATATATGAAAGAAACAATATTATTTATTGACCAGAATGATGAAAGATGGATGAAAGATCCATGGGAGATCATAAGGCGTTATTTAACGACTCAACAGTCTCCTCCTCATTTTAACCAATATCGCTATGTATATGAGAAAATCATCATTGAAATAGCATCCGTGGACATTAAGCATACGCTTCATGATCTATCCAAAACGACTAGCCCAATTCAATACAGTAAAATAACCATCAAGAGCATCATGCCTCTTGCCAATTGTGGGGTATTAATCCTCATACTACCCGTACTGTTGAATCTAGTCATACAACAGAAACCAGATACAGCTATTGGGATTATATTGATTCCTTTACGCAGGTATTCTATTACCAGAATCCCATCCATAACCACACCTGGTTTATCCGTATTTGTCCTGATGTTCTAAAAAATGAAATTCCCAATTGGTTTTTCGTTTGGTAGGATAAATTCGGTTTTACAATGGAAACTTTACCAGAATCAATTCAAACAGCATTCAAAGAGTGGCAGGTTGCTTACGCCCATATACCAGTAAATAAAGATATGTCTATGCTTAAATTATTGACCTATTTCATAATTCGTTTTGGAATCCCTTGGATCTGGAAATGGGATTTCCAATGTGACTATCAGAATAAAATTCATCATCTTAAAAGGGTATTTTTTTACCAAATGGTGGGATAAAGGACTTAATCCCACACTACCAAAACTTCTGAAGACCATAAAGAATCACACTCAGGCTTGCCTTGATGTCATTCCCCAAAGCCTTTTAGCACCAACATCGGTTAATCCTTTTATCAAGATTCAAACTGATTTAAAACAGAAATTTCTAAATCTAACTGAAACAGAATTAGTAGTTAGGACTATGGACTATATGAAAACCCAATTCTTACAATCCTTTGTCCAAGATGACAGCTCCATGAAAACTGTTAGCGATAATGAAGGATCTGAACAGGATAACAATGAATTCAGCATCTTAGCTGGTAAAAGTAAAGAGTCGGAACCCATTATGGGAGATTTCTGGGATTCTCTCACTTCCATGATTTCTGAAAAGATGGAACAAGACAAAAAAGGAAAAGAAAAAGCATAAAGATATTCTCCACTACAACATCAATAATCAAAAATGGACAACCACAGTGCCTCCACCAGCAGTAAAGCATAACCAGCTGTCCCTCAATTATCAGAAAATGACACCAATTGTCCTCTATTATGCTCCACTCAACCGACAGTTTGTCTCATGCCATTCCACTTCCTGTGGCTGAGAGTTAAAGAATAAAATATAAGGATAGCAGACTGACTCCACTACCAAGGACACGTCAGATCCTTTCTTATCTTCTCACTTGTATAAATTGGGAGACCTCACCCATTGTTGAGGCAGAACTTTCTTAGAATTTTCCTTTTGTACTCTCTCTCTCTTTAAAAATAAATAAAAGTCTGAATTTTAAAGATATCCAAGGCTCTTTTATAAGTTTTCATTATTGCTTCTGTTAATTATTATGTTTCTTTACTTGTTCTTTTAGATTATCATACTGAAAATAGTAATCGTTATAAAACAACATATCACACTGCAACAGACAATTATAATCGTTCCTATTTAATAAATCTGAACAATTTATTGTTTTAACTAAAAATGCTATACAGGAAGAGACCTGTCGGCTTATAGCTTTAGGAAGCCCCCAAACCAACAATAACTTCATGATATCATATATGTAATAATTTATCTGTTAATATATATTTAATATGCCTTTAAAATATCTATGCCAATTTATTAAATGAGATAGTTTGAGATTTGTGGTTGATTAAGTGGAACGTCACCCAAGTCGCGTTTAGGACTTTGTCTTTAGCCGTGTTTTGGTGTCATGGCTTCTATCCTTTGTAAATCATTGACAGACGTGCTTGATCTTCATCCTTTCCCCTATCCTGCCTCATTTGGTATCAAAGCCTTGTTTAGTTTATTGACATATCGGAGAATATGTTACTTATAAATTATGCATATATGATCGCTTTTAAAAATGACTGATTTTTCAACCTCTCTTTCAACCGTAGCTAATACCTCAGCTTCTACCTTGGAAGAAATTGAACTTATAGCCTATCAGGATGTCAATGAAGCCTTAAACAAATGGACCATTCCTAAGATCAAACCAGAAACAATTTATAAAATTGGAACCTTTGATTTCATTAGTAAACAAATAATAAAAACTGTGATGCCCCAAAAATAGTTCCACACGACCCATTCTGAGTCGCTAGATATCATACTATAAAAATCAAATACAAACTTCATTTAACTTTTGAACTGTAGTGCAGAATACGATCACAGTTAAACTGTGAGTTTTAATACAAATGTATGTAACTCTTATGGTGCCTCGACCACAACCTTACAATGGTACTTTACATAAAAGTACAGTCAAAAACTGTTTTAGAAATTAAAATCTTTGGGAAGTGCTCAAGGAAACCTTCGTACATGGGAGGCCATGCGTGTAGGTTATGATAGATATCATATGTCCATAGAATTATCCTTGGTTGACCCAAAATTCCCCAAAGAAAAACAAAAAAGATTACTAGCATCTTCTTTCCAAAGGTGAGTCTTCCCTTGACATATAATTATCTCTGTTGTCTCCAAGTGAAAATTATATTTCAAATTAACTCCAAGATTATATAGGTAGTGCTCGTAGATATACTCAGCAAGTGGATGTGCACAACCCTGTCTTATGATAACACAAAGTCGGCTGTCATTAGTCATCTTGTATGATAGTGGCAAAAATGCCTTTCCAAAGTTGGGTTCACCTCACCCTATTTGGTTCACCAAAATTAAATATCAAATGACGTATACAATACGATACACTTATCTAAAGTTCTCAATAAAATTATTTCCATACTATTTAGGGAGAACCTCAATAGCTATAGACCACCGTTCTACTCCCCTGTTATCCCCGCTTAACTCGGCAGCACTCTTATTACCTGAACGGAATTGTGTTGTGAAGCAAAAAGGGTGAGCACAACTAGCCTAGTAAAGAATATCATGACTAAAGATAATTAAATTATAAATAGCCTTCGTCAATAATAAATCAGAGATTTAGAACATATGGTAGATGATAAAACTTTTCAACCATAGTTGCAGCAGAACGAGCAATCCATTAGAAGAGTCAAATAGACCATAAGGTCTATTATCTTCTCCATGTTAAAAATTCACCAACAATGTTTTATCCCTGTAACATCAATCAATAATTCATGTCCACAATCATATGAATAACTCATAATCATAATTGTGATTCTAAATTCCTCTTTACACCCAAGACGAAGATAATTCTCATCACCTATCTTCACCTGAAACATCAAAAATTATAGTTATACCAAATCACAATTCTTATTCATAATCATATTAATAAATTCATCTTTGCACTACGGTCAAAGATATTCATTAACAATTCATCATTGCACTACAGGCCAAAGTCATATAACTGTATTTTAGAAAATTCAAGTAGAGGATGATATCTACTATCTTCTACGAATTAAAAGTGTATAATCAATATTTTATCGCTGAGACTCAGTTTAATAAATAATCTACATCATCGAATCATCCCTGCACTACGGCCAAGGATATTCATGTAATCATTAATGGTCATGATTATACCGAATAATCCCTGGTTATAATCATACCAATAACTGTCCATCAATGCACTACGGGCCAATGAGGACTTTTACCACATCATCTATAACATTACGGGTCATGATTATACCGAATGATCCCTGGTCATAATCATACCAAAAACAGTTCATCTATATATATATGCCAAAGATACTCATCAATCAATAGTTCATCTTTGCACGTAAGCCAAAGATATACAACTGTAAAACCAATAATCAACGGTCCATCTTTGCACGTAAGCCAAAGATATACAACTTTAAAACCAATAATCAACAGTCCATCTTTGCACGTATGCCAAAGATATACAACTGTAAAACCAATAATCAACAGTCCATCTTTGCACGTAAGCCAAAGATAACTTTCATCATAATATAAGCATGAAGATGGTGACAATGATATAAGCATTAATCAAATGAAATCAATGATAAATATTAAAGACTTTAAATTTATCCAGAGTTTAAAAATATCCAAATTGTTAACATGATACTGCTTTGTAGAGTAAAATTCAAGAATAATATTCATGTACCAAAAATAATTTAGACAGAAAAGAAATATATTTTTCGGGTAAATAGTACCCCCGTGAATAGTACCCTGTGAATAGTACTTCGAGAATAGTACCTCGTGAATAATATCCCGACATAAAAAGTACCCCAACTACCCAAGTGAATAATATTCGGGTGAATAGTAATTTGGGTGAATAGTAACCCGTGAATAGTACTCCGACACGAAAAGTACCCCGAATACCCGAGTGAATAATACTAGAGTGAATAGTAACTGGGTGAATAGTAACCCGTGAATAGTAACTCGTTAAAAAAAATACCAAAGAAAATGATATTCCATGACGAATACAAAAGAAATGATATCTCATACGAGTATAATAGAATATAAAAAATTGCAAATGGATTTTTACCCGCCGTGCGATAATCCACGTAGATAGATCATTTCCACAATTTAATAAAAAAATGAATACAAAGGATCATTCACCATGCATGTGGTAATCCACACAGACATGTTATTCAAATAGAATAATAAAGAATGGAATAACAAAAGAATTCACCAGGCATGCGATAGACCGCACAGACAAGTTATTCCAATAGAATAATAAAGAATGGAACCAGGTCATACGTAATCCGCACAGATAGGATATTCCAACAGAATAATAAAGAACAGAACCGGGTCATGGGTAATCCGCACAGACGGGATATTCCAACAGAATAATAAAGAATGGAATAACAACAGAATTCATCAGGCATGCGATAGATCGCACAGACATGTTATTCCAATAGAATAGTAAAGAATGGAATAACAGAAGAATTTCACCATGTATGCGGTACTTTGCATAGACATGTTATTCCAATATAATAATAAAGAATGGAATAACAGATGAATTTCACCATGTATGCGGTACTTCGCATAGACAAGTTATTCCAACATAATAATAAGGAATGGAATAACAATAGCTCTCTTCATGAATACAAAAGAAAAAATTCCCCTGACCTTAGAAGAAACTTGATACTGGAATAGTGAGGTAGTAGACTTCTCTTCTTCTTTCTCTCTATAATTTCTCTCTATAATAATTGCTCTATATCGTTAGTGAATTGGTGAGAAATGAAGGATTAATGAGCTTCTATTTATAGGAAAATATAGTTTCGATAATTGTACGTTTTGGGGCTAGAAATATTACAGTATAATACCTTCCTCTTTTTCTTCATTTTTAATTTAGTCCTGCAAGTATTATCAAACTTGCACCACCTCCCCTAATAGTAAATAATGTGAATCAATAGTTCAATCATGTGAATCAATAGTTATAATCATGTGAAAATACGAATTACAGTATAGTACCTCTATCTATATCTCCATTTTTAACTTAGTCATGCAAGTATTATCAATCTTGCACCACCTCCCCTAATAGTACAAGAATGTGAATCAATAGTACACACATGTGAACAAATAGTTATAATCATGTGAATCAATAGCAATTAATTGCTCATTTATCCGATTAATTACCCGATTGGTCAATATAACCTCCAGACATCAATTATTATCGAAATAAATGTTGATTTCCACTAACACTAATAATCCCAACACAATGGAACTATCAATTTTATCTTTAATCAATACGAACTTATTCATCATTAATATTATAATTTACAATATTTAACAACCAGGTCGTTCCCAGGAAAGAGGGATTTTTTCGATAAGGATTTCTCCTTATTGGCGCGTAATTAGGTGACCAAATCTCTCCTTGACAGAAGTTCTAGACATTGTCAATATTACAAATAATAATTTGAATAACTTTGTCGTCTCAATTATTGATTTAATAATATAACATATTATGCAGATGATATTGTAATAATAATTGAATCAATAATATGAGAGATATGATGCAGCAATTACTGTAGCAATAATTGAGTATAACTGAGTGACTTCTTACGTAAGTATCAATAATCAATACCATGTGCTACTATGCAACCACGCGTATTTACTGTACTTTTACTACCGAGTAGTTCAACAGTTTTAACGGTAACAATTTCGTCGTTATTTTTATAAAAAGATAATTCTGTCGTTTTCTTACTACGACAATACTTCTATTATGGAGTCCACCAATGATTGTGTCGTCGTACGGATATTTCCCGACAAAAAGAATATTCCCCGACCAAACGAATATTTTATAACAACTTGCATACTTTGCAAAATTTTCACATATCACCCTTAACTTTAACCTTTTCTCAATTTAACCATTTACTAAACATAATAATTATAAGAAATTTAAATACTTTCATTTCATAATTTTCGGATCTCACAAAAACTTTTGAACATGATGTTCCTTTGCAGAATAATGATGAAATTTTATATTTATTGCATGTTGAACATTTATATCTTTTTTTGAAAAAATATAAATATGTTCATATAGGACTCATCCAAGTAGCTTTCAAACCTTTGACTTTACTTGGCCAAAATACCAGTATTCAGTGCACACTTAGAGATGGTAGGTGTCTTAACTGGAAAACCTCTCTTATGGGCGCTATTGAAACCAATCTTGATCATGGACCAGTATATTTCAATATCTACCCGAATTTAAGTGTTGCTTTAACTAATAATAATTTGTCAAAAGTATTAGAAATGAGAATTATATCTCATGGTTATGAGTATTTACCCGGATCCCCTCCTTTTGCCATATTATTTCGTATTCACCTTAAAGTTTTAACAACTTTAAACCCTTATATCCGAAAACAAAGCCAACAAGGACATACTATCCTTGTAGACACTAATCTCTTTAGTAGTCAAGTGGTTATTCCAGGATGATCCCCTGGGAAGAAATTACTTTCCCAAAACTATGGCAAATTACAAACGCCGGCACTATCAGGCCTATAATTCGACAATCCATTGAGGATGTTGTCCAAACCAGTAATGGAAATGTTTATTTAAAATTTCAAACACCTTTTACCCGAAGTCGATCTATTAATAATATCTCTTATAATATTAATTTTCCTAAATCATCTAGATAATCTGTGTCTGATCCCTTAGAATCCGTTTATCAAGAGTCTAAAAATCCCAGCAATGAGTCTGTTAAAAATGAAGACTTAATTAGAGGAATTCATATTTCTGAAAATCAAATACCTGATGGTATTTATGAAACAAATACTCCTCAAAATAGAAGACCTTATAGTCCAACTGCTAGCGATATGAATTTAGAATGTTAATCGATTTTTCGCCTAATAGTAAAATTCGTCATTGTTTAAACCAAGAGTTTATGCAAGATAAATACGAAAAATTTAGGAATTGGTATTTCAAAAATCATGATAATAAAAAATTAGCAGATATTAAAGCTAATTATTATGCTTAACAAAATATTAATAAAACCACTTACAATCAGAAACCTATAAATCGAATGGCTTTACCTGGACCTAGTAGGTAGTATTACCCTAGACCTACTCCTCAGGATATTCTGTATGAAGAAGACTTTCTTCATTCTCAAAAATCTTACCATGGTAAAACCATTTATGAATGGAATATTGATGGTAAAACTGAATCTCAAATTTTTGAGACCATCCATCATATTATGATGTATGCCACTATCTGCAGACAGAATGATAATACAGACCATCAGATCTGTTGTTTCTTAGTAAATGGATTTACCAACATTCTTAAAGGATGGTGGGATAATGCGCTTACTAAAAAACAACGAACTGAAATTCTCCAACCCTATAAGAATGAAACTGAACCTCTTACTAGAGATGATACAAAAAGAGAAGATGCTTGCTATACCTTAGTCAACGCCATCATTCATCATTTTATCGGACCAGGACTCATGAATAATGATAGGGGTAGAGAACTCTTACAGAATCTTCGTTGTCCATCCTTAACCCATTTTAGATGGTATAAGGATGTCTTTTTAATGAAAGTTATGCAAAGAACGGATGCCGACAATGAACATTGGAAATCAAAATTTATTGATGGTCTTCCTACCTTCTTTGCTGAAAAAATTCGTAAAAAATTAAGAGACAAACATGACCGTATGAGTATTCCTTATGACCAATATTCTTATGGTCATCTTATTTCAGCAATCATTGAAGAGGGATTATCATTATGTAATGATATGAAATTTATCAATTAATGAAAAAAATAGAATCTTACTAAAAGACATGAGATAGGAGAATTTTGTGACCAATTCTCTTATGACACAAAATTATAGTATCCCCAAAAGGCTAAAAAATAGCAAAGTTCTAAACCTTCTTGATCTTACTGAAGACGTTCTTCTAAGAAATCTTCTAAACACAAAACCCCTGAAAAATCTACTAAGAAGAGAAAGAGCAGTAATAAAAAAGATAAATCTAAATCTCAATGTTATAAATGTGGTAAAACAGGACACTTTGCTAATAAATGCAAATCAAAATTAAAACAAAAACTTAATGAAATGTCCCTTGATGGGGATATTCAACAACAAATTCTTAATTGTCTATCTAGCAGTAATTGAGAATCAAGTTCAGATGATGATTTAGCTGAAATCTATTCTGAATCTGGTAATGATTCTGGGGATGAACAATGTCAAACCTGTACAATAAATAACTGTAAAATAACTAATGAAGCTGACTATTGAAAAGCTATCGTCGAGATGAATGGTTTAGATATTGGAGGACCAAGTATCAATGTCTTAACTGACACCCAAAAATCACTCCTCGACTTAACAGATCAAATTAAAGATCCTGAAATAAAATTAAAATTTTTAGAAATCTGTTATAAAAATCAAAAAACAGATGATATTCTTCCCATTGATCAGTACAGTATGAAAGAAGTTATGAAACGAATACAGGATGTTTCCATTACTGAAAAACCTACAACTATTCAGGATCTTAAAGGTGAAATAAATATATTAAAATTTGAAATTAAATAATTACAATAGTTGTATCTGGGGAAAGTCCAGGTGTGGTTATGGATGGGATTCTGGTAATAGAATACCTGCGTAAAGGAATCAATATCATCCCAATAGTTGTATCTGGTTTCTATTGTATGACTAGATTCAACAGTACGGGTAGTATGTTGATTAACGCCCCCATTTGGTATTAGAGCCATGTTTAGTTTGTTGACATATTGGAGAATATGTTACTTATAAATTATGCATATATGATCACTTTTAAAAATAACTGATTTTTTAACCTCTCTTTCAACCGTAGCTAATGCCTTAGCTTCTACCTTGGAAGCAACTGAACCTATAGCCTATCAGGATGTCAAGGAAGCCTTAGACAAATGGACCATTCCTAAGATCAAACCAAAAATAATTTATAAAATTGGAACCTTTGATTTCATCAGTAAACGAATAATAAAAACTTTTGAACATGATGTTCCTTTGCAGAATAATGATGAAATTTTATATTTATTGCATGTTGAAGATTTATATCCTTTTTTTACAAAAATATAAATATGTTCATATATGACTCGTCCAAGTAGCTTTCAAACCTTTGACTTTACTTGGCCAAAATACCAGTATTCAGTGCACACTTAGAGATGGTAGGTGTCTTAACTGGAAAGCCTCTCTTATGGGCGCTATTGAAACCATTCTTGCTCACGGACCAGTATATTTCAATATCTACCCAAATTTAAGTGTTGCTTTAACTGATAATAATTTGTCAAAAATATTAGAAATGAGAATTATATCTCATGGTTATGAGTATTTACCCGGATCCCCTCCTTTTGCCATATATTTCGTATTCACCTTAAAGTTTTAACAACTTTAAACCCTTATATCCGAAAACAAAGCCAACAATGGCATACTGTCCTTATATACACTAATCTCTTTAGTAGTCAAGTGGCTATTCCCAAGATGATCCCTTTGGAAGAAATTATTTTCCCAAAACTATGGCGCGTTAAAGATCAAGCACGTCTGTCAACGATTTACAAGGGATAGAAGCCATGATGCCAAAACACGGCTAAAGACAAAGTCCTTAATGCGACTTGGGTGACGTTCCACTTAATCAATCACCAATCTCAAACTATCTCATTTAATAAAATGGCATGGATATTTTAAAGGCATACTAAATATATATTAACAAATAAATTATTACATATATGATCTCATGAAGTTACTGTTGGTTTGGGGGTCTTCCCAAAACTATAAGCCGACAGGTCTCTTTCTGTATAGCGTTTTTAGTTAAAATAATAAATTGTTCTTATTTATTAAATTATTCTAAAAAATAGGAATGATTATGATTTTCTATTGCAATATTCTGTTTTATAACGATTACTATTTTCAGTATGATAATCTAAAAGCTCAAGTAAAGAAATATAGTAATTATCAGAAGAAATAATGAAAACTTACAGAAGAGCCTTGGATATCTTCAAAATTCAGACTTTTATTTATTTTTAGAGAGAGAGTACAGAAGGAAAATGCTAAGAAAGTTCTGCCTCAACAATGGGTGAGGTCTCCCAATTTATACAAGTGAGAAGATAAGAAAGGATCTGGCGTGTCCTTGGTAGTGGAGTCGGTCTGCTATCCTTATCTTTTCTTCTTTAACTCTCAGCCGTAGGAAGTGGAATGGCAAGAGACAAACTATCGTTTGAGTGGAGCATTATAGATGACAGTTGGTGTCATTTTCTGATAATTGAGGGACAGCTGGTTATGCTTTACTGCTGGTGGAGGCACTGTGGTTATCCATTTCTGATTATTGATGTTGTAGTAGAGAATAGCTTTATGCTTTTCCTTTTCCTTTTTTATCTTGTTCCATCTTTTCAAAAATAATGGAAGTGAGAGAATCCCAGAAATCTCCCATAGTGGGTTCCGGCTCTCGACTTTCACCAGCTAAGACGCTGAATTCATTGTCATCCTGTTCAGATCCTTCATTATCGCTAACAGTTTTCATGGAGCTGTCATCTTGGACAAAGGATTTTAAGAATTGGGTTTTCATATAGTCCATAGTCTTAACTATTAATTCTGTTTCAGTTAGATTTGGAAATTTATGTTTTAAATCGGTTTGAATCTTGACAAAAGGATTAACCGATGTTGGTGCTGGAAGGCTTTGGGGAATGACATCAAGGGAAGCCTGAGTGTGATTCTTTATGGTCTTTAGAAGTTCTGGTAGTGTGGGATTAAGTCCTTTATCCCACCATTTGGTAAAAAATACCCTTTTAAGACGGGGAATTTTATTCTGATAGTCACATTGGAAATCCCATTTCTAGATCATAGGGATTCCAAAATGAATTATGAAATGGGTCAATAATTTAAGCATAGACAGATCTTTATTTACTGGTATATGGGCATAAGCAACCTGCCACTCTTTGAATGCTGTTTGAATTGATTCTGGTAAAGTTTCCATTGTAATACCGAATTTATCCCACTAAATGAAAAAACCAGTTGGGAATTTCATTTTTAAGAACATCAGGACAAATACGGATAAACCAGGTGTGGTTATGGATGGGATTCTGGTAATAGAATACATTCGTAAAGGAATCAATATAATCCCAATAGCTGTATTTGGTTTCTGTTGTATGACTAGATTCAACAGTACGGGTAGTATGAGGATTAATACCCTAATTGGCAAGAGGCATGATGCTCTTGATGGTTGTTTTATTGTATTGAATTGGGCTAGTCGTTTTGGATGGATCATGAAGCGTATGCTTAATGTCCATGTATGCTGTTTCAATGATGATTTGCTCATATACATAGAGATATTGGTTAAAACGAGGAGGAGACTGTTGAGTCTTTAAATAACGCCTTTTGATCTCCCATGGATCTTTCATCCATTTTTCATCATTCTAGTTAATAAATAATACTGTTTCTTCCACATACTTGTTTGGAATGTACTGTTCTGGTAAAAGAAGAATATCTTTTACGGTAAGCCGGCTAGAAGAAGCCGAAGAATTACTGGATTGAGTATTCAAGCTAGAAAATTCTGTATAGTAAAGGTTGGCTCTGCCTCGGCCTCACTGACCGCGGCCACGGCCTCTACTGGTCATTCCTGCAAATATTCTCTAGTTAGAAAATCCGATAAAGAATTCTATTTTCCTTTTATATATTCAATATCAAAGTTAAATACGGATAAAGTACTTTGCCAAGTAGCAAATATCTGTTTAGATGCTAAATTTTGGATAATACTTCCACTTGTAGTAATCCAATCCTTTTTAATTCCAGTTAACACATTTAGTTGACTTTCAGTGTAAAAATCAAACTTTGAAACAAAATCATAATACAATTTAGTAAATGATAAAATTCACTAGTTTTTATTCAGATAAGCATAATAATTAGCTTTAATATCTGCTATTTTTTTATTATTGTGATTTTTGAAATACCAATTCCTAAAGTTCTAGTATTTATCCTGCATAAACTTCTAGTTTAAACATTGACGAATTTTACTATTAGGAGAAAAATCCATTAATATTCTAAATTCATATCACTAGCAGTTGGACTATAAGGTATTCTGTTTTGAGGAGTATTTGTTTCATAAATACCATGAGGTATTTGATTTTCAGAAATATGAATTCCTTTAATTAAGTCTTCATTTTTAACAGACTCATTACTGGGATTTTTAGACTCTTGATAAACGGATTCTAAGGGATTAGACACAGATTGTCTAGATGATTCAGGAAAATCAATATGATTAATAGATCGACTTCGAGTAAAAGGTCTTTGAAATTTTAAATAAACATTTCCATTACTGGTTTGGACAACATCCTCAATGGATTGTTGAATTATAGGCCTGGTAGGGACGACATTTTTAATTTGCCATTATTTCGGGAAAGTAATTTCTTCCCAAGGGATCATCCTGGGAATAGCCACTTGACTACTAAAGAGATTAGTGTCTATAAGGACAATATGTCCTTGTTGGCTTTATTTTCAGATATAAGGGTTTAACGTTGTTAAAACATTATGGTGAATACAGAATAATATGGCAAGAGAAGGGGATCCGGGTAAATGGAAAATTACAAACGCCATCCCTACCTAGGCCTATAATTCGACAATCAAATTATAAACGACAACCGTGTAGAAGGACTCAAATAAGAATACATTTATTTGGCCTTTTGGATACAAGATAATAGATTCATGAAACAAAGTCAGTATTATTATTTCTTTTAAAATGTTGTTAAATATAACGATAAATTTATGTCGATAGTAAATATCAATACACGTAAATATATAAAATATAATTTTTTTAAATTTTTTTTATGTCAGTCGTAATTCAGATTCGTCATAAAATTAATCTATATATAAATTTTTATTTATTTTTATTTTTAGGCTATGTTTGTTTGCAAGTATTACATTTGAGATATGAATATTAATTTCAAGTGTTTTTTTTGTTTTTAAATTTGAATTTGAGATTATAAAATAGCTTAAGATGATGTATTATTTAATCATATGGATTATAATTCTTGCAAACAAACATGACCCTAATAAGAGCATATTCTCTGTCCCCATTTTCTATGTTCTCCACTTAAATTTTGACACCTGATCTCTTACTTAACACTAATTAACTCTAAAATTAAATAAAAGGTCGTGTGTCACAATTTAAGTGGGAAACACAAGGAAAACATGATAAATGGAAACAGCGGATATTCTTTGGGAGATAGATATTCTTTTATTCATTTAACAGGGAGATGACTTGTTTGGTTGCTATTTTTGGACAAGAATGACTGTTTGATGATTCTGGTGAATTGTACTTTGTGTGAGGGAGAGTAAATGACTTTACTACCCCTGTTTGTAAGATAATTTTCAAGTAGTTGGATGTGATAACAATCAAATTGTTTACTTTCTTAAAAGTTTGATGGAGACTATAACAAGAAAATGGATTGTGGAGATTCAAATCATACATATATAGAAGCTAATCTAGACAGTGGAGATTCTATTTTTTTATAATATTTTGTCCAACTATTTTTAATTTAAAATCAATCAATATAAGTAACATTTTTATTACTAATAACATATTATATTATAAATGTTATGAATTTATAATAAAATAACCAAAATAACTACATAACCATATATATATATATATATATATATATATAGAAGATGATTCTAAAGCATAAATCTTAAATAACATACTTTTCTTAAATAGCATACCTTTATTAAAATTATGTTGCTTTGGAGATTTTTTTTAAAATAAAAAATATTAAAAGAGAGTAATTTCATTTGCTTTCCTTTATTTATAAAAATGTCACCCGCGACTAGACCTGGCAATATAGTTAATTAACTGTTGGGTCAAACCATATTAACTAGAACCAAATGGGTTGGTTAACCATTTTTATTTATTCAGGTTGGTTAAAGTTTGGACCCATATTTTTTAAAACAAATATAGTTAGTTAACCGGTTAACCATTTTTCAGCCCATATTTCATACCATACCATTTTTAGATTCACGTCATGTCTTGTTTTTCTCTCTAATAAAATGACATGTCTTGTTTTTCTCTTTCTACAAGTGCGAAAAAGTGATGCTCAATTTGACTTTTTTGGGAGAGAGAATGTTTATTTCATTTGATCATCAAAGCTTGTAGTAATTAAAAGGAAAATGATATACGAATCTCACATGAAATAAGAAAATTTTTGTGAAAATATTAATTTTTTTTATCTCTAATTAATATTGGTTTTATGAACATTTGTAATTGGATATTGGGTACTTGCATTTTGGTGTATAACTCTGACTATTTAATCAGGTTTTAGAGCTTATTGTCAAGATTACTAGTATGCTATTTAAGTGCAGGATAGGTAATTATTGTTCATTTCCTCCAGATGCAAAATATATTTTCTACTAAATTTAAAAGTATAGCTGAAAAAAATAAATAATTTCTATGTACTAATTTAAAAGTCTAGTTGAACAATAATACACTATAACAAAAATTCAAAGATTATGATAAAATTTAGTGAGACAGTTTAAAAAAAATAGGGTGACAAAGTAAATTGTTTTAGAGATATTAAGTGGATTTTTTTCATAACTTAATGTTATTTCATAAATAATTATATTTTATAAATTAATATAATTGCACAAATAATTTATTTTTAAGTAGAATTAATAATTTCAATTTAAAATTTTATTAGTATAGTTTTTTAGTAATTAAGTAGAATTAATTTCAATTTAAAATTTTATTAGTATAGTTTTTTAGCATTTTATTATTTATATTAATAATTTTTATATCATATTATTACTTAATTAATTTATTTGTGATGGTTACAATTTCATTTTTCAAAAGTGCTGTTTAAAAGTCAAAACATCTTAAAATGGTTAATATGGTTAATATTGTGCGACCCCAGATTTTATGAATAAATTTTTAATTTTCTCGAAATATTTTTTAATGTCATGGTGTGGAGTTGATATAATGTTATAGTTGTGGGTAATATTTATAAATTTTACAAAGTACGCAAGTTGTTATATATAATATTCGTTTGGCCGGGGAATATTCATACGACGGCACAATCATTGGTGGACCCCACAATGGAAGTATTGTCGTAGTAAGAAAACGACAGAATTATCTTTTTATAAAAATAATAGCGGAAGTGTTATCGTTAAAACTGTTGAACTACCTGGTAGTAAAAGTACAGTAATACGTGTGATTGCATAATAGCACACGGTATTGGTTGTTGATGCTTACGTGATAAGTCACTCAGTTATACTCAATTATTACTACAGTAATTGCTGCATCATATCTCTTATATTATTGATTCGATTATTGTCACAGTATCATCTGCACAATATGTTATATTATTAAATCAATAATTGAGATGACAAAGTTGTTCATATTATTAAATTACAATATTACAATGTCTAGAAGTTCTGTCAAGGAGAGGTTTGGTCACCTAATTGCGCGCCAATATGGAGAAATCCTTAATAGAAAGCCCCCTATTTCCTGGGAACAACCTGGTTGTTAAATATTATGAGTTATAATATTAATGATGAATAAGCTCGTGTTGATTAATGATGAATTTGATAGTTTCATTGTGTTGGGATTATTTGTGTTAGTAGAAATCGACATCTATTCTGATGATAATTGATGTCTGGAGGTTATATTGTTCAATCGGGTATTCTGGACACTTTTCATGTCGGAGTACTATTCACGAGTTACTATTCACGGGGTACTATTCACCCGAATAATATATTTTTTTTTCAGTCCAAATTATTTTTGGGTACAATATTATTTCATGAGGAGATGTGCTAATTTTTCAGACCGTTGGTTGAAATTATATTAGTAAATCAATATGGACCGTTGCTTTAAAATTTAATAGTGAATCAGTATGGACCGTTGTTTTAAAGTTTAATAGTGAATCAGTATGGACCGTTATTTTAAAGTTTTAATAGTGAATCGGTATGGACCGTTGTTTTAAAGTTTTAATAGTGAATCAGTATGGACCGTTGCTTTAAGTTTTAATATGGACCGTCCGTTTAAAAGTAAATCAATCTGGACCGTTCATGAATTAGTTACTATTTAGTCCATTCTCCTATAAATAGAAGCTCATTTCTTCATTATTTCTTACGAATTCATTGAAACTCTTGAGAGAGAAATTATAGAGAGAAAGAAGTAGAGAAGTCAGCTACCTTTCTATTCCAATATCCAGTTTCTTCTAAGGTAAAGGATATTATTATTATAGTAAGGGGTATTATTTCTTTCTTATTCATGAAGAGAACTTCTGTTATTCCATTCTTTATTATTCTATGGGAATAACCTGTTTATGCGAAGAACCGCATACTTGGTGAAATTCTTCTGTTATTCCATTCTTTATTATGTTGGAATAACTTGTTTATGCGAAGTACCGCATACATGGTGAAATTCTTCTATTATTCCATTCTTTATTATTCTATTGGAATATCCCGTCGGTGCGAATTTCGCCTGACCTGGTTCCATTATTTATTATTCCGCATTTATTATTCTGTCGGAATATCCTGTCTGTGCGTTTACCCCGGACCTGGTTCCATTATTTATTATTCTGCATTTATTATTCTGTCGGAATATCCTGTTTGTGCATTTACGCCAAACCTGGTTCCATTATTTATTATTCTGTCGGAATATCCTGTCTGTACGTTTACGCCGGACCTGGTTCCATTATTTATTATTCTGTTGGGAATAACCTGTTTGTGCGGTCTCTATCGCATGCATGGTGAATCCTTCTCTTATTCCATTCTTTATTATTCTGTTGGAATAACCTGTCTATGTGGATTACCACATGCATGGTGAATGATCCTTTGTATTCATTCCTTATTAAATTGTGGAAATGATCTGTATACGTGGATTACCGCATAGCGAGTGAAAGTCCATTTGTAGTTTCATATATTCTTTATTATACAAAGTTGGTTAAAGTTTTGACTTCTATACTCCATGAAATTAGTTGAATATCCTTGACATTTGCGCTTCATCCAGTATATTTTCATGGAAATATTCTTCTAAGCATTCCTAAATTTTACTCTACAAAGAAGTATCATGTTGACAATTTGGACGTCATTAGTTCTTGGATAAATTAATTCTTGAACTTGTTTTATTGAATTTTATGTCATTGTCATGATGAGTTATGTTGGTTATAATGTGAAAACATGAAAGTTTCGTAGAAATCACAAAGGGTTGAAAATCAGATTTTGGTGAAAATGGAACATAAAATTCAACTGACCATATCTCCTATTATATTTCGAATTTTTGAGTGTGGTCAAGTTCTAGAGTTAGATCTATGAGTTATATAACTTATCCAAGTGGAATCACTGGAAAAGGTGTTGTAAATTTTTGTGTGGACTGATTTTAGTAAAGGAGTCAAAAACTGCCAATTTCAAAAAAGGCTACTGGCCATAAATTTGAAGGGGCTGTTTTGGCCACTTAATTTTTGAGAAACATTCTAGCCTTTTGGGACATGAAAGTATATGGTATAAGGTACCCCCTGTTCAAAAATGAACACATTCTGACCTATAATGAGCAAGTTATGACCATTTCAATATTTAGGTTTTTTCAACAAAAAATGCTATAACCGGAGTTCTATAACTCTGATGACCATGAAATTTAAACTGGAAGCTCACATTAACATGTGTAAGATCTTGCCAAGATTTGGAAATTTCTAGAGTTAAACTTGAGGTATCTAATTTCTTAAGGAATTAATTAGAAATTGATTTTTGAAAAATAGTAAATGAAATTTAAAAATTCCGAGAAAAATATATGTTCATTATGGGACTATATTCTGCTAAACCCCAGAAAAGAAATATTTTTGGGACTGATTTGGTATTTTTCATGAAAATAGTTTAGTTACGAACATATGAGTTAAATATGTTATGTGAAGTAACAAAGTTGAAAAATAGGATTTTATGGCTTGGAAATCCTATATAAGGTATATGCAGATTTTTTTTATAAGGGATTTGATCATTGGTGATGAAATCTTATGAGTATGGCATTTTTGAATGATTAAATGCATTATTTGGTAAAGTGTAAACAATTGAAATAAATTGTTTATTAGTTTAAAAAGTGATTAAAATATTGTTATGATATTAATAATATTAGATTATGAGTGGTTGATAATATCTGGATAAATTTAAAGTCATTAATAATTATCCTTGTTTTTGTTTGACTAATGCTTATATCATTGTCATCATCCTCATGCGTGTATGGTGATAAAAGTTATTTTTGGCTTACGTGCAAAGATGAACTTTTGATTATTGAATTGTATATCTTTGGCTTACGTGCAAAGATGGATTGTTGATTATTGGTTTTATTGTTGTATATCTTTGGCTTACGTGTAGAGATGGATTTGGTATGATTATGATCATGGATTATTCGGTATAGTCATGACTATTGATGATTTAATGAATATCCTTGGTCCGTAGTGCAGGGATGATTCGATGATGTGATTTATTTATTAAGCTGAGTCTCAGTGATAAAAATTGATGAAAACATTTTAAATTATAGAAATTAGTAGATATCATGCTCTACTTGACTCTTCTAATGGATTGATTATTCCGCTGCAGTTAAACTTGATGTATGACACCCTCAAAATAGGTATACATCACCTATCTTGAGTCGCCAAATACATGGTACAAAATACAAATACAATCTTTAATATACAATAAGAGAGCTATGAGTTTTAATACAATTATTGTCTTCTAGACAATATCCACTCTCGGAATAAGTCCTCGTTACATTTATTGTCACACTATTTAACAGAATAGTGAGGATGACTAATACTATCATCTGGACCGTCACTCTGTTCCCCGACTAGTCCCTGCTACGTTCTCATTTCCTGAAGAGAACAGTGAAAAAAAGGGTGAGCTCAACTAGCCCAGTAAGAAATATTATGACTAAGATAATGCAGAATAAATTATCATTAGTTTTCAACAGTGTTAAACTGATAAAATACAATAGACATCAAGTTTAACTACAGCGGAACATGCAATCCGTTAAAAGAGTCAAGTAGAGAATAAAATCTACTATCTTTTATGATTTAAAAGGTTTTCATCACTTTTATCGCTAGGAATCAGCTTAATAAATAATCCACATCATCCATGCACTATGGACAAGGATATTTATTAGTATCACAACCATAATTTATCCATGCACTACGGGCCAAGGATATTTGTGTATTCATCAATGGTCATGATCATGCCAACAATTGTCCATCAATGTACTATGGGCCAATGAGGACTTTTACCACATCATTCGTAACATTACGGTCATGATTACACCGAATAATCCCTGGTCATAATCACACCAAGTCCATCTATGCACTATAGGCCACAGATGACTTTCAACAAAATATAAATATGAGGATGATGACAATGATATAAGAATTCAATAAAATAAGTTCAAGAATTAATTTATTCAAGAACTAATAATGTCTAAATTGTCAACATGATACTTCTTTGTAGAGTAAAATTCAAGAATGCTCAGAAGAATATTTTCACGAAAAGATATTGAATGAAGCGCAAATATCAAGGATATTCCACCAATTTCATGGAGTATAGAAGTCATAACTTTAACCAATTGAGTATAATAAAAAATGGAATAACAAAAGAAATCACCATGCATGCAGTACTTCGCATAGACAGGTTAAATCAACAGAATAATAAATAACGGAACCAGGTCAGGCGTAATACGCACCGACAGAATATTCCAACAGAATAATAAAGAATGGAATAACAACAGAAATCACCATGCATGCGGTACTTCGCATAGTCAGGTTATTCCAACAGAATAATAAATAACGAAATCAGGTCCAGCGTAAAACGCACAGACATGATATTCCAACAGAATAATAAAGAATGGAATAACAACAGAAATCACCAAGTATAGGGTAGACCGCGTATACAGGTTATTCCAACAGAATAATAAAGAATGGAATAATAACAGAAATCACCAAGTATAGGGTAGATCGCGTATACAGGTTATTCTAACAGAATAATAAATAATGGAATAACAGAAGTTTTCTTCATGAATATGAAAAAAATAATACCCCTTACCTTATAAAGAAGAGTACTCCGACGGTAGGGCGGGGATATACTTAAAGAAACTTGCACTACGCTCAAAGCTTTCTTAAACGCTAAAGAAATACGCTCAAGATAGAAGAATAATTCTCTCTACAGTTTCTCTCTCTAGAGTTTCAGTGAATTCGTAAGAAATAATGAAGGAATGAGCTTCTATTTATAGAAGAATGGACTGAATAGTAACCAATCCATGAACGGTCCAGATCGATTTACTTTAAATGGACGGTCCAGATTAGTTTACAATAAAATATAATATATTATATTTATAATCTAATAAAACGAATAACTTTTAAAAAGATTTTACTATGCATATACTATGCAGGCACTATACAAACACTATGCATAATAAAATATAATATATTCTAATTATTGTCTAATAAACAGATAACTTTATAAAAGTATTCTGTTTTATATTAAAAGATTTTACTATTAGCCTAATAAAACGAATAACTTTATAAAAGTATTCTGTTTTATATAAAAAGCTTTTCTATTTTATTACATAAATAATACTAATAAAACAAAACTTCATCATTATTATTATTATTCACACTATTAATCGACCAGGTCGTTCCCAGGAAAGAGGGAGCTTTCCAATAAGGATTTCTCCCTATTGGCGCGCAATTAGGTGACCAAACCTCTCCTTGGCAGAACTTCTAGACATCGTTAATAATGCAAATAATAATATTAATAACTTTGTCATCTCAATTATAAAATATCAACAATAATTAAATCAATTAACGTGAGATACTATGCAACAATTACTGAAGCAATAATTGAACAAAACTGAGTGACTTCTCACGTAAGCATCAATAATCAATACTGTGTGCTACTATGCATCCACGCGTATTCCAGTACTTTTAACACTGGGTGTTTCAACTGTTAACGGTAAAACTTCCGCAGTTATTTTTATAAAATATTTTTTGTCATTTTCTTAATCCAATAATAATTCCGTTGTGGGGTCCACCAATGATTGTGCCGTCGTACGAATATTCCCTGTTAAAACGAATATTCCCCAACCAATCGAATATTATATAACAACTTGCGTACTTTGCAAAATTTATAAATATTACTCACAACTATAACATTATATCAAATTCATTCAAAAATAAAAATTATAGAAAATTCAACTTTATTCATAAAAGTTGGGGTCTTGCATGATGTCTATTGTATTTTATCAGTTTAACATTGTTGAAGACTAATGATAATTTATTATGTATTATCTTAATCATAATATTTCTTACTAGGCTAGTTGAGCTCACCCTTTCTTTTACTGTTCCCTTCAGGAAATGAGAATATAGTTGGGACGAGTCGGGAAACAGAGTGATGGTCCAGATGATAGCATTAGTAGTCCTCAATATTCTGTTAAATAGTGTGACAATAAATGTAATGAGAACTCCTTTGAGTGTGGATATTATCTAGATGACAATATTCCTATTAAAACTCTCAGTTTATGTATTGTCGTATATTGCATGACGGTTGTATAATTAAGTTTATATTTGTATTCTGTACCATGTATTTGGCGACTCAAGATGGATAATGTATAACTATTTTTGGGGGCGTCACAAATATGGTTTTGAACCATAATCATATAGTTCCAACCCAACCCAACCCATATTAAAAATGGTTAATATGGTTATAGTTCTTAAATGAAACCATAAACATATTTTGAAAACCAAAACCAACCCATAACCATATTTTGTCAGGTCTACCCGCGACCCCACTCTATAAGGTTTAAAATTTTTGGACTAAATTGTAAATTTTACCCTTCTATTTGTCATATTTTTGCAAGAGTGTTCCCTAAACTTATTTTTTAGCACAACTCTCCCTCATAAATATATTAATCATGCAAAATTATTCCTCCATCCTTTTCTAGTGATAATAAAGCAATTTATGTTAATTGAATTTTACAAAAAAATGCTAATGTATTATTTTGTTGCATAAAATAAGGTTATTATAGTGTTAACAGCTCATCATGTTTTCAAGGTGACAATCAAATTATCCGCTCTATTTGCAACACTAATTTAAACACTAACAACTACTTGTAACTTTAATTTCACAAAATACTTGGTTGAGATGAATTTTGGCCATAATTTAAAACTCATGGTTTGATTAAGATGAATTCAAACCCTAATTGAAGGCCTCTTAGCTCACATTTGTCCATTAATTCTCAATCATAAATGCGATTTTTGTAGCTCTCATGTGTATCTCAAGTAGGTCCCATAATGACTATAATAACCTTACTTTAGACATGAATAATATATATGTTAGCACTTTCTGTCAAATTTAATTTAAAAAACAATTTTTTATTGACAAATTAAAAGGGTTGGAGGAATAATTTTGCACAACTAATGTATTTATGAGGAAGACTTGTGTTAAGAAATAAAAATTAGAGAACACTTTTGTAAAAACATAACAAATAAGAGAATTAAATTTGCAATTTAGTCAAAAAATAAATTGAATCCCATTAAAATCGGGATTTAGATATGAGTGTTTTACAAATAGGTGAAATTATAAAGTACTCATGTCCAATTATCATGTCAGCATAGAAAAGCCCTATCAATAATGTATGTAAATCTATAATTTTAATGTGTGATAGCTTGTTAATGTGAATATTGCAAGAGATTTATTTTATTTTACTTTTTTTATGCAGTTAAATAATGCTAGAAATTATTTCTTCCTTTTTTCAAAAGAATAACTAAAAGTACAATTTTTTTGTCCACAAAAAGATGAGTAAAGGTACATAAAGTGAATAATAAATATGTCATTTAGTGAGTTTTATTATTATTAAAAAATAAAAATATTTGTCACTGTGTAATTTTGTGAAGTTATTGAAGATAAATTTTTAAAAAAATTATTTTTATTTTTATTAATATGTATGAAAAATATTTTTTATTTATCCTTTTAAGAACGGAGAGGGAGTAATAAATACGAGTGATATACTAAGAAAAATTAGTATTTGCTAAAAAAAATTCTAACACGGATGTGATGGTTCACACCTAGCTCAATCAATCAATTCAACATAAATAAATTTTCAAGTACGATTGACTATTAAACTATGACAAAGTCTTTATATTTATTGTTTTGGACATTAGATAAAAATTAGAAAGCAATATCATTTATTGACTTGCTCAAAATACTAACTACATAAATTCATAATGATGTGTAATCATCATGTTCTAAGCAATAGCAATGGAACTTTCGTAATTAAATGTAGAGAATAAATTATTTATCCATGTTCTATAAAATT
Organism: Panax japonicus; assembly: GCA_020205505.1. Lineage (NCBI taxonomy): Eukaryota > Viridiplantae > Streptophyta > Magnoliopsida > Apiales > Araliaceae > Panax > Panax japonicus. The sequence goes on along the minus strand of CM035112.1, from coordinate 674,831 downwards.
AGAGTTTTACACTTTATGATAATAATATGTTATGTGGGGAATTTAAAAGAAAATTAAAGAATAACTTGTTATCTGTAATATATAGTATTATTTAATAATGCATATAAATAAATTATGCAAAACATAATAATGTGCATGTAAGATGAAAATTATAAATTCCGAGTCCTTTGAATTCACAAAGTCTCCTTAAAGCAAATTTATTCTCCCACAAATACTAAGGGTTAATTGAATAATTGCTTCCCAAGATAAAACGGATTTCAATTCTTAATTAGTAGCATTAAAAAATTAAGAATTCATCGAACCAATTTCAATGTTATGTACTGAACTTACAGTAATTATGCATGTATATATGCAAACAATAATAATGATGTATGTATGAAATAAAGTTGAAAAGGATTAAAATAAACCTTATTACTCAACTTGTAGAGTACAACAGGAATTGCAACAGGATGTCTGTATGAGAAATTGCTGCAACAGGATTATATATATACTGTGCAGTGCAACGACACTTATCTATATCAATATAAAATGGAAGGATAATTTTACAGAATTTCTATTGTATTATACTGCAAGTCTGCAATGTTGCTTTTTCCTTCTTATCCTTTATACACCCAACTCAACTCCTTTTTTTATAGAGAAAAAAATTGTCAGTTTATTACCGTTGGAGGTAATAAACTTAAAAAAATCTGATAAAATCTGATAATTGATTAAACATATTTTGTCCAAAAAGATAATATATATATATATATATATATATATAACATAAATATATATTTTATCAAACCCATTTCCAACAATCCCCCACATGAATGTAAAATTGGCTTTACAATATGCAAAATATGTTATGAATATGCAGACACTAGTTCGAGTACATGAGAAAAGATATTTCATCAGGTTAAGTAGTCTAGTGGCTTTGAACTTACCCTAGTAAAATCTATCGGATTTACTCGGCTAATCAGTAGACTTGATGTCTTTGAACTGTCAGCTTTTTGTGTAAACCAAGACAATAGAATTTACAAAATATCTCTTCAGACATAGTTGGTTCTCACATTTGTGTTCATTTTGGCCTTGAAACACCTCTTGGTTCCGTAAGTATATTAGAGAATTCAGCCTTCATAATTCTCACAGAAGTGGCCCCCTTCTTACTCACGTAGGTGACTTCTATCAAGAGTATCCTGCAATACCCCACTTGAACGCATTTCAAGATATAAAAGTCATTAAAAGCGTAACTTATCCTGATTCTCACGGCAGATGTGCACTGTCTCATCTTAGGAATGGTTTGGAGTAAATATCTCCTCAGTGCTTTACTAAGTACTACATAGTTCGGTTTGCCCATTGAACCTAGATCTTGGGATCTCCAGTCAGCTAGGTTGGGTTGCCACTATGACGACTCTTATTTAAACAGTAGGCTTTAAACCCATTCCCCTCGATGATTTTTCCACTTGCTCTCTTGTTAAACCTTTCGTAAGCGGATCCGCAATATTATCTTTTGACTTTACATAGTCAATTGAGATAATTCCATTTGAGAGCAATTGTCTAACGGTATTATGTCTTCGTCGTATATGACGTGACTTACCGTTATATAAATGACTCTGTGCTCTTCCAATCGCTGATTAGCTATCACAGTGTATACATATAGCTGCCACAGGTCTTGACCAATTTGGAATATCCTCTAAGAAATTATGAAGCCATTCAGCTTCTTCTCCATCTTTGTCTAATGCAATGAATTCTGATTCCATTGTAGACCTAGCAATGCAAGTTTGTTTTGAGGATTTCCAAGATACTGCTGCACCTCCAAGGGTAAAGACATATCCACTTGTGGATTTCGAGTCTTTATTATCAGATATCCAATTAGCATCACTATATCCTTCTAATACTGCTGGATATCTAGTATAGTGCAATCCATATTTTTGAGTATGTTTTAGGTATCCTAAAACTCTCAAAATTGCTTTCCAGTGATTTTTACCTAGATTACTCGTATACCTACTTAGCTTACTTACCGAATAAGCTATATCTGGTCTAGTACAGTTCATGACGTACATTAAACTGCCTATTATACGAGAATATTCTAGTTGAGATATGTCATCACCTTCATTTTTAGCTAGATGAAGATTTATATCAACTGGGGTCTTATTTAGAATTATATTATACTTGTTAAATTTTTCAAGTATTTTCTCAATGTAATGAGATTGAGATAATATAATTCCATCAGAGGTTCTAGAAATCTTGATTCCTAAAATTATATCAGCAATCCCCAAGTCTTTCATGTCAAATCTATTTGACAACATACTTTTAGTAGAGTTGATAACTTCATTGTTGTTACCCATGATTAACATATCATCCACATAAAGACAAACAATGACATATTCCTTTTGAGTGCTTTTGACATAAACACATTTGTCACACTCATTGATTTTAAACCCATTTGATAACATTATATTATCAAATTTCTCATGCCATTGTTTTGGTGCTTGTTTTAATCCATACAAGGATTTAACAAGTTTGCATACTTTCCTCTCTTGTCCAGGAGCAGTGAAACCTTCAGGTTGTTCCAAATATATTTCTTCATCTAATTCACCATTAAGAATGCAGTTTTTACATCCATTTGATGTATTTCAAGTCTATTTAAGGATGCTATTGCTATTAGCATTCGAATAGATGTAATTCTTGTAACAGGTGAATAAGTGTCGAAATAATCTAATCCTTCCTTTTGTCTATAGCCTTTAACAACAAGCCTTGCTTTGTATTTATCAATTGAGCCATCAGCTTTCAACTTCTTTTTGAAGATCCATTTATACCCTAAAGGTTTTGAACCAGGTGGAAGATCCACCAGTTCCCATGTATGATTTTGAATAATGGACTCAATTTCGCTATTTATTGCTTCTTTCCAATGAAAAGCATCTGGAGAGGATACTGCTTCCTTGTAGGTATGAGGATCATTTTCTAACAAAAATGTTAGAAAATTCGGACCAAAAGACGTTGAAGTTCTTGCCCTTTTGCTACGTCTAGGTTCATCCACTACAGACTCTTTGCCTATATTTTCAGGATTATCACTAGTAGCATCCAAAGGTCTTTTGTTTGAATTTGAATCATTATTTCCATTATATGGAAAAATATTCTCAAAAAATGATGCATCTCTTGATTCAATAAATGTATTAACATGAATATCGTTAATTTCAGATTTATGAACAAGAAAGCGATAAGCACTGCTGTTATTTGCATAACCAATGAAAACACAGTCAATTGTTTTTGGTCCTATCTTAACCTTTTTAGGTTTAGGAACCATCACTTTTGCTAAACACCCCCATACTCTTAAGTATTTATAGCAAGGTCTATGACCTTTCCATAATTCATAAGGGGTTTTGTGAGTTTTCTTATGAGGCACTTTGTTAAGAATATAATTGGCAGAAAGCAAAGCTTCCCCCCATAAATTCTGTGGTGCTCCAGAACTGTTCAACATAGCATTCAACATTTCTTTTAATGTTCGGTTCTTGCGTTCAGCAATACCGTTAGATTGAGGTGAATAAGGAGCTGTAATTTGGTGAATAATACCATGAGTAGAGCAAATCTCTTCAAATGGTGATTCATATTCACCACCTATATCGCTTCTTATTGCTTTAATCTTTTTGCTAAGTTGATTTTCAACTTCATTTTTATAAAGTTGAAACATTTCTACGGCCTCATCTTTGCTTCTTAGCAAATATACATAACAATATCTTGTGCAATCATCAATAAAGGTTATGAAATATTTTTTCCCACCTCTAAGTTTGCACAAACTTTAAGTCACATATGTCAGTGTGAAGTGCAATCATCAATAAAGGTTATGAAATATTTTTTCCCACCTCTAGTTTGCACAAACTTTAAGTCACATATGTCAGTGTGAATTAAATCTAGAGGTTCAGTTTTCCTTTCAACTGAGTGAAAGGGCAATCTTGTCATTTTTGATTCCACACAAATTTCACATTTATGTTTTAGATTAATATCAAATTTAGGCAAGAATTCTAAATTAATTAATCTACGCAAAGTATTATAATTAACATGTCCTAATCTAGCATGCCATATGTTTGAAGACTCTAACAAGTAAGCAGAAGAATTAATTTTATTATTATCAATAGACTTCGGTACAACAGTCATAACATTCATCTTAAAGAGCCCATCATTCATGTAGCCCTTTCCTACAAACATATCATTCTTAGTAAGTACAAACTTATCAGACACAAACACCAACTTAAAGCCATTCTTGCTCAGTAGTGACCCAAAAACTAGATTCTTGCGAATATCTGGCACATGAAGCACTTCATTCAAAGTCAGTTCTTTGCCAGATGTCATCTTCAGTACAATCTTTCCACGTCCTTGAACCTTTGAACTTGAGGAGTTTCCCATAAAGAGTTGATCATCATTTTCTACTGGTTTGTAAGTAGAAAACATCCATTTGTTGGAACATATATGGCGAGTAGCTCCAGTGTCCACGTACAGCTCTTTAGGGTTTCCTACCAAATTACATTCAGATATAACTGCACAAAGGTTCATATCTGAAACATCTTCAGAAAGCTTCTCCAGTTCTGTCACATTTGCTTGAGACTTTTGTTCTTTCTTGAACTTCTTTGGCTTGCGACATTCATTTGATTTGTGTCCCGGAATACCACAATTGAAGCATTTGCCTTTGAATTTCTTCTTGGCCTTGAAAGCTTCTTTGCCTTCACGCTTCCTTTTGTTGTTGTTTGGCCTTTGTTCTACAACATTTGCCTTGGCTTCAATGAAATTCTTCCCACTTTTCTTCTCAGATCCTCGATTGTCCTCTTCAATCCTTAGTCGCACAATCAGTTCTTCAAGATTCATCTCTTTGCGTTTATGCTTCAGATAATTCTTGAAGTCTTTCCACGATGGTGGAAGTTTTTCAATCATTGCTGCAACTTGGAATGAATCACTTAATGACATTCCTTCAGAATGAATGTCATGCAGAATTACTTGTAATTCTTGAACCTGAGTGATCACTGCTTTAGAATCTATCATTTTATAATCTAGAAATCTACCGACTATGAATTTTTTCATGCCAGCATCTTCAGTTTTATATTTCTTGTCTAAAGATTCCCATAATTCTTTTGTAGTTTGGATTGTACAATACACATTATACAATGTGTTATCTAATCCATTCATCACATAGTTCCTGCAAAGAAAATCTGCATGTTTCCATGCATCAACAGCAGCCACTTTCTCTTTGTCAGTTTCTCCTTCAACAAGAGTAGGACATTCCTCTTGTAGAAACCTTGCCAAGTTCAACGTGGTGAGATAGAAAAGCATTTTCTGTTGCCAACGCTTGAAATCGGTTCCATTGAACCTTTCAGGCTTTTCTCCATGAGACATACTCATGGCAGGAATGGTGCTTGCAGAAGCCATTTCTGTTATACAAGTAAGACAACTGTCAATAGACAGAAACAAATTTCTGTTTGTACAAGATGTAACAAATTTTGTTTACAAATTTGTTTATGCAGAATATTTATATATTAACACAATAATATATATTAGCAATCAAAATAAACTGTTATTTGAATTTAAAAACCAATAACAGAATAATAATATTAATATGTAAACAATTTTCTGTTTACATAAAACACTAATACAATTACAGAATATATATAAACAAAATATTATATATATCTATTAATCATACAATATTTATAAACATAAAAACATGCAATTTATTAACATGTAATTTATATATTATAACAAAAAATATATATATATAGACCAGTCAACAATAAATTTTGTTTACAAGTTTCTTTTGTTGAAAATTTGTTAACAATTTATATATATATTAACATGCAATAATTACAAGGAACATATGATGACAACAAATACTTGCGGTAATTATTAAAACATGTATAACATAACATACAACATGCTTGTAATTATTCACCATGTACTTTCCACAAAATAACACAAAGTATGGTAATAAAATATTCCCAGAAAATATGCATTTACGGTAATAAAACATGCATTTTATACAACAAGAAAGTTAATAAAATTAATGCAGGAAAGTTAGTGCACTTATTACTGTACTCATATAGTATATATTATTATATTACCGATATATATATATATATTATAAATATATACTAACAAAATTTTTCAAACAAAAGTTTATACTAACATATTGCAATAATGTACTTAAAATTGACTACACATTCTGACATAGAATTAAAGTGAATTACTAACAACATGCATGTAATTAATATACAATAAACTTCTAGAATATGCAAAGACACTATACTGCAATATACCTTAAAACAGAATAGATCAGTTTCCAACCTTTCTTAAATCTCATTTTTTTTAAATCACGTTAAGCAACACTGAAAACAATTTCTGTAATTATATATGCTCTTCACAAACAGAATTATAAAACAATTACTATATGAAACCACGTTAATAAAATAATTTTTTCTGTTTTATAATTCTGTAATTAAATTTTTTATAAAACCAAAATTACAGAATTATATTAAATAAAACTATAATTACAGAATCAATAAATTTGCTTTAAGATTGTTATCTGTAATATATAGTATTATTTAATAATGCATATAAATAAATTATGCAAAACATAAATAATGTGCATGTAAGATGAAAATTATAAATCCGAGTCCTTTGAATTCACAAAGTCTCCTTAAAGCAAATTTATTCCCCCACAAATGCTAAGGGTTAATTGAATAATTGCTTCTCAAGATAAAACGGATTTCAATTCTTAATTAGTAGCATTAAAAAATTAAGAATTCATCGAACCAATTTCAATGTTATGTACTGAACTTACAGTAATTATGCATGTATATATGCAAACAATAATAATGATGTATGTATGAAATAAAGTTGAAAAGGATTAAAATAAACCTTATTACTCAACTTGTAGAGTACAACAGGAATTGCAACAGGATGTCTGTATGAGAAATTGCTGCAACAGGATTATATATATACTGTGCAGTGCAACGGAACTTATCTATATCAATATAAAATGGAAGGATAATTTTACAGAATTTCTATTGTATTATACTGCAAGTCTGCAATGTTGCTTTTTCCTTCTTATCCTTTATACACCCAACTCAACTCCTTTTTTATAGAGAAAAAATTGTCAGTTTATTACCGTTGGAGGTAATAAACTTAAAAAAAATCTGATAATTGATTAAACATATTTTGTCCAAAAAGACAATATATATATATATAACATGACCCGACCCGACCCGGTCCGGTCCGTCAATTTTCTCATTCAATTCTTAATGGATTTGAACACATAAATATATATTTTATCAAACCCATTTCCAACATAACTAACCCTATTGAATTTCAAATTCTTTAATTTTATCCTAAACTCTCTACATAATATATGATAAAACTAATCAAATACTCACTGTAGTTGGCACGTTTTACTGATTATACAATTAAACTTTTATTTTTTCAAGTTTTCCCACTAAACTAATTATTATTTTGAAATTGGGTCATTCCGTTAAAAAAACGAACGTTAATATTTTTATTGACAAAACTAATGAATTACGCACTGTAGGTGACACATTTTACTGATTACAACATTAAACTTTTAATTTTTCAAATTACCCCATTGATGAGTGAGTTTTATACCCATGAATTGAGTGCGTTTGAGCTTAATCTTTTGGAAGTTTCTAAGTGTTTGTGTCTATTCATGCATTTTTTATGTTGTTTTGTAGGAATTAGGACAAAAGTTACTTGGATCGACGTTTGGGGTGACACTACAACAAAAAAGCTTATCAGCGACCGCCTATCAGCGACCGCATATGGTCACAGATGAGTATCAGCGACCGCAGTCGGTCGCTGAAAGTAGTCGCAGATAAACTGGTCACTGGATGGACGTGAGCGACCACCAATAGCGATCGAATTATCAGCGACCGCTGTCAGCGACCGAATCCGTCGCTAGTATGACTCATGCTGAGTCATTTGTCAGCCGTGACATGGCACACGTGTCTGTGACCGGTAATAGCGACCGATTCGGTCGCTAGTTTCAAAGTAGTTATCAGCGACCTGCATCTCAGTATTAGCGACCGCATGCGGTCGCTGATATGTTTTTTTTATAAATATTTTTCCTGTTTTACTGATTTCCGAAAAATAACCTGCTTTGTACCTGCTTTCTATCAAAACACGCAGCAGTATATATAAGCATCCATCTATGATAACTACCGTATGATAAACATTCATCCATGATAACTACTATATGATAAACATCCATCGTAAACTAACACAATACAATCGTAAACATCCATATAATAGAAACATAAACCAATACAATTGTCCAAAGAATGAATCTAAAAGAGTATAAGTGTGACGCCCCCAAAATAGGTCCATTCCATCCAACCCATTCTGAGTCGCCAAATACATGGTACAGAAATAACTATAACTTTATTATTACAACATATAAACTATTGTCGTCTAGACAATATCCACATACAAATAAATCCCCATCATAATTATTGATACATTATTTTACAAAAATGGTGAGGACTACTAAAAAACTCTCTCTAGAACCATCATTACATCCCCCGACTCGTACTCGCTACATTCTCGTCTCCTGAGAAGAAAAATAGAACAACAAGAAAAAGGGTGAGCTCAACTAGCCCAGTAAAGAATATTATGACTAAGATAATGTACAACAAATTATCCTTAGTCTTCAACATGAAAAAATCTGATAGAATACAATAGACAACAAGTTTTAGATCAACAACTGCAGCGAAAACAACAATTCATTAGAAGAGTTAAGTAGAGAATGCAAACTACTATCTTCTATATATGAATTTAAAAGTTCATCGTCGATATTTTATCCCTGTAACATCAATCAATATATATCTGGAATCAAATATTCATCTTTGCACTACAGGCCAAAGATATTCATCAGTTGGTCATGTTCATCTAAACACCTGTTCATCTTTGCACTACGGGCCAAAGATATTCATTAATTGTTCATGTTCATCTCAACACCTGTACATCTTTGCACTACAAGCCAAAGATATTCATAATAAAATCAACCATCTTTGCACTACAGGCCAAAGATATTCAGTAACACCATCATTTAGGACTAAGGATGATGAAAAATATTTTAAAGGAAACGAATCCAGTGAAACAAAATAACAAGTATTAAGGATTCGTACTCTAAACAATCCGAGTTCAAAAATACTTCATAAATAATCATACTGAAGTAAAATTGAAGAATGATCAAAACATGGATACAATCAAAGCTAGTATCCACAATAGATATTTTAGACAAAAAGAAGAAATTTTATTTTTCGATGAATAGTGCCGTATTCGTGAATAGTGTTGTATACGTGAATAGTGACGTATACGTGAATAGTAACTCCGACACCAAAAGATAGAAATTTCACAAAAAACATCATCATGCTTCGTGAATAGTACTCGTGAATAGTAACTCGTGAATAGTAACTCATGAATAGTAACTCGTGAATAGTAACTCATGAATAGTAATCCCGACATGAAAAAGTTCCAAATTTGATAAAAAAATTCCAACCAATATTTCAGCATAATGATATTGAAGAAATAATATCATTTGAGAAGAAAATAACATCCCTTACCTCGAAAGACAATACTTGTAGTTGAAATACCGGATATAGGCTATGACTTGAACTTGCACCGTATAGCAATACTCAAAGTATACTCAAAATACTCATAAGAATACGCTCGATAATATAGAGAGAGAAAACTTCAGTTTCTGGTGTGATTTTCAATTCTAACCTAAGCACCCTATTTATAGGAAATTGCTTAGAACACCAAAGCAGAAAATTTAGTATAATATATATATATATATATATATATATATATAATCTTCTACGTACTCATTCTAGATTTCAATTCCTAGCATTTCCCACATGCTCCCTTCTAGAAAAATAAAAAAAAACGTTTTTCTTTTATAAAATAATTTAAACTTTCAAAAATCAATTATTTTGGAACTCCAGAACTTCAATAATTCATAATAAATAGTTCTTTTGCCAGAAAATTCGAATCTCGCGAGTTTTTATAGGAAATTCCATTATTTACAACTTTGCAGAAGGAAGTTTTTTCAAATTCCAAACAGAAATTGACCGAAATCCATAAACGGGCGATTTTACAGGCTATAATCAAATTTTCAGTCAAGAAATTGGTCTACCGACACACAAAACATGCTTTAAATATTTTTGGTAACAAAAATACTCCTCCTCCACATATACTCATATATCCCACATTCATCGTAAAAATATCATCATTATTATATTATTAAAATATAATAATATATTTAAATGAATTATTTTATCAGAAAAAGATAAAATATTAATTTTCAACAATTGTCACATTAAAAATTTTCTCCATCTATATCCACATAAAATCAATATTTTCCTCATCATATAAATCAATAATTAATTATTCACAAATAATATTACAGAATCACAATATTGATAACCAGGCAGTTTCCAGGAAATAGGGGGCTTTTCAATAAGAATTTCTCCTTACTGGCGCGCAATTAGGTGACCAAACCTCTCCTTAGACAGAACTTTCTAGACATTGCCAATAATGTTATCAAATAATATTATTCAGATAATATGAATTATTGCTTCGATAATGAAAAATACTGTGTAATGACAATTATTGAAACAACAGTAATATAAAATATCAATGCAGCAATTATTGAATCAATAAAATAAAATACTGAACATCAATTACTGTAATAATTATTGAGTAGTGCCTTCTTACGTAAGAATCAATAATTGGTGCAATACCGTGTGCTACTGTGCAACAACGCGTATTACTGTGTTTTAACCACCGGGTATTCCAACAGTATTAACGGTAACAACTACGCCATTTTTTATAAATAACTTATACTTGTCGTTTTCTTCATCCAATCGTTTTCCGTTTTGGGGCCCACAAAAGACTGCGTCGTCGTACGAATATTCCCCAACAGCAAGAATATTCCACGACCAAACGAATATTCCCCGACAACAATGAATATTTATAATCACCTGCTTATTTAAAATATTTATGCATTTACCCATAACTAACCACATTAATCAAATTCACCTTTACTATTTCAAAAAAATAAATAAAGGAAATTCCTTTTTATTTAAAAATTTTCGGGGTCTTACAATCTCCCCTCCTTATGAAATTTCGTCCTTGAAATTGACGTACGTACCTGGTGTTTCGAAAAGATGAGAATACCTCGCTTTTATTTCCGTTTCCAACCCCCAGGTCATTTCCTCACTAGCATGGTTTCTCCACAAAATTTTAACTTGTGGTATAACCTCGGTACATAGGACATGTTCTTTCCTATCCAAGATCTTGACAGGTACCTCCTCGTACGTTAAGTCTTCGGCTATCTCGTCCGGTTCTAACTCAATGACGTGGTTCAGGTCATCCACATATTTACGTAACATCGATACGTAAAAAACATTATGAAAACGCGTCATACTTGACGGTAAAACGAGTCTATAGGCCACAGTTCCTATTCGATCGAGAATTTCAAATGGATTAATAAATCGAAGGTTTGAGCTTTCCTCACCTCACCGATTCTTGCTTTTGAAACAACAACTTCTTGCACCTCCTTCTTCAAATTCATCAGCTCCGGTGTGTAGCTTGAACAGCTTTAACTTTATCGATTAAAGTCGATTATTCTCGTATATCATCACGTGGATACCTAGAGTTTTTATCTCCATCTCTATTATTTATAAATTATACGAAATTAGTCTTTGACAATATCGTACTCGTACTTGTATACGATCTTCTACTCAACACGTCAGCTACCACGTTCGCTTTTCCAGGATGGCATGGTCAGAACATGTGCTGAAATGAGTCTCCTCTTGAGTTCTTCGAAGCTCTTCCCACATTCCTTGCTCCATTCGAATATTGTATCTCTACGAGTCAGCTGCTTTAATGGAATAGTGATTCGAGAATATCCTTCAACGAATCTCCAATAATAATCAACTAAGCCTAGAAAGCTACGTATTTCGATTACCGACTTAGGTTGTTCTCAACTGTGACTCATATCCCAACCTTGGATAACACGTTACAATGACACCTATCAGTTTACTATCGCACGAATATTGTGTCACCTATGAAGAGTCTGGCTTCGGTGCATTCCACAAAGGAAATCACCAGATAAAGGCTCAGGTACCAAATTCTATAGTTGAATTTTTAACTCCTGAAATTCAATAGGAGCCATGAGATTTTCGAAATGGGTTTTGTACCGGGTTCAAATTCGATACAAAATTTAATATCACGCTCTGGGATTAAGCCAAGAAATTCTTCAGGAAATACATCAGGAAATTTACTAACAACAGAAATATCATTCAAATCTGATGTACTTTTGGTTCAAGTCCATAACATGACTAAGAAAGCTTGACATTCGTTTTTCAGTAAACAAATGGCTTTATAATTTAATATGAAAGAGTTTGACTTCAATGGTTTGATTGCTTGAATTCGAATAACAGGTTGCTTAGGAATATGAAAAACTAACAACCTTACGAAAGTAATCAATTTCGGTATGATGAGTAGTTAACCTTAAAATCACATCAAAAGCAAATATCTCTATAGAAATAAGGTTAACAGGTAATGTGATAGTGCCAACTTGAATCAAGCAAGTTTTCTAAACAACGGATGTAATGAAAGTTTCTCCTAACGGAGTCTCCATAGATAGGTCAAAGTCTAATTTCTCCGGAGTCAAGTTCAAACGTTGAACGCAAGCAAGAGAGATAAAAGAATGGGTAGAACCGGTATCTAGTAAAGTATAAACTTCGCAAGAATTATAATTAACTAACCCGTGCTAACTTCGTTTGGGTTCCTCGCATTTTGACCTGTCACGATAAACGCTCTTCCAGGAACCGTTGATTTTGACTTTTCTGGAACAACCTTTTGAATCACCATCCCCGCTGGAATTGGTTTCGCTACCGTACACTCTCGAGCGATATGTCCTTCTTTTCCACAATTATAGCATACCTTAAACTGTTCTGGGCAGTTTGGGCTGATATGTCTCTCTTTCCCGCATTTGTAACATACGACCGGTGGTCTTTCTCCTCCCTAGGAACCAGTTGTTGCTGGTGCTGACGTTTTCACATGGTCGTTAAATCTCCTCTTTTTAAAATCTCCTCTCGACTCGCTTCTTCTATTTTCATGACCACGATTACCACCAGAGTGGTTACCGCCTTTGCCCGTATTCTTCTTTCTCCGCTGGTTATCGTTATTCTGATGACTGCTATCTTCGGTATGATCCTGGTTATGGTCCCTCGGTTGAACGTACTCGTTATCTCGCTCTAACAACTGAGCCCTGTTGACAAAATCTGAATAGATAGAAAATTTATGAGAAATGAGATATTGACGTATGCCGGGTTTCAAACCTCTCAGAAACATTCGCGTCATACGTTCCTCATTCTCCACCAAATGAGGTGCAAACCTGGATAACTCCGCGAACTTCGCCTCGTACTGGGACACCGTCATGTTATTCTGCTCCAGTCTAATAAAATCCACTTCCTTCATATGGCGAATACTTTCAGGAAAGTATTTTTCGTTGAAAAGTTTCTGAAACGTCTCCCATAACATGCTGAGTGTGGCTGGATGTGTACGCTTCACAGACTCCCACCAGTAGTCTGCCTCACCACGGAACAGAAAGGTGGCGAATGGAACATTCTGTTCCTCCGTGCATCCCAAGACATCGAATATCTTGGTAATTTGCTTGACCCATGTTTCCGTCATTATCGGATCGGGCTTTCCCTTAAATTCTGGTGGTTCCAACTCTTTGAACTGCTTGGCTGTGACCACCCGTGAATTACTATCATTTCCTCCTGTATATTGAACACGAGTCTCCCTCGTCTGGTTTTGCATGAACTGCGAAAAGCTCCTAAACATCCCGTCGTTCATCGTCTGTTCAGTGGTGTTGTTCACATGAGGTACATTGTCAGCCTGTTGCACATTCTCCTCGTTGGTGAGTACATGCGTCTCCACGGTCTCATTTACTCTACTGTTAATATTCTCAGTCGACATTCTCAAATACTGCCATAAAACAAGGGTTAATTAAACAAATTAACAAATCACATAATACCCCTATATTATGACCGACCAACAAATAAGCTTAGGTAGAACACACTAGCAAAGGATTTACTCGTCTCTCCCCTCCTAGTTCTATTCCCCGATCTCCGCCAGAGATCATATCCCTAAGCTCTGATACCAACTGTGACGCCCCCAAAATAGGTTCATTCCATCCAACCCATTCTGAGTCACCAAATACATGGTACAAAAATAACTATAACTTTATTATTACAACATATAAACTATTGCCGTCTAGACAATATCCACATACAAATAAATCCCCATCATAATTATTGATACATTATTTTACAAAAATGGTGAGGACTACTAAACAACTCTCTCTAAAACCATTATTACATCCCCCGACTCGTACTCGCTACATTCTCGTCTCCTGAGAAGAAAAATAGAACAACAAGAAAAAGGGTGAGCTCAACTAGCCCAGTAAAGAATATTATGACTAAGATAATGTACAAAAAATTATCCTTAGTCTTCAACAGGGAAAAATCTGATAGAATACAATATACAACAAGTTTTAAATCAACAACTGCAGCGGAAACAACAATTCATTAGAAGAGTTAAGTAGAGAATGCAAACTACTATCTTCTATATATGAATTTAAAAGTTCATCGTCGATATTTTATCCCTGTAACATCAATCAATATATATCTGGAATCAAATATTCATCTTTGCACTACAGGCCAAAGATATTCATCAGTTGGTCATGTTCATCTAAACACCTGTTCATCTTTGCACTACGGGCCAAAGATATTCATCAATTGTTCATGTTCATCTCAACACCTGTACATCTTTGCACTACAAGCCAAAGATATTCATAATAAAATCAACCATCTTTGCACTACAGGCCAAAGATATTCAGTAACACCATCATTTAGGACTAAGGATGATGAAAAATATTTTAAAGGAAACGAATCCAGTGAAACAAAATAACAAGTATTAAGGATTCGTACTCTAAACAATCCGAGTTCAAAAATACTTCATAAATAATCATACTGAAGTAAAATTGAAGAATGATCAAAACATGGATACAATCAAAGCTAGTATCCATAATAGATATTTTAGACAAAAAGAAGAAATTTTATTTTTCGGTGAATAGTGCCGTATTCATGAATAGTGTCGTATACGTGAATAGTGACGTATACGTGAATAGTAACTCCGACACCAAAAGATAGAAATTTCACAAAAAACATCATCATGCTTCGTGAATAGTACTCGTGAATAGTAACTCGTGAATAGTAACTCATGAATAGTAACTCGTGAATAGTAACTCATGAATAGTAATCCCGACATGAAAAAGTTCCAAATTTGATAAAAAATTCCAACCAATATTTCAGCATAATGATATTGAAGAAATAATATCATTTGAGAAGAAAATAACATCTCTTACCTCGAAAGACAATACTTCTAGTTGAAATACCGGATATAGGCTATGACTTGAACTTGCACCGTATAGCAATACTCAAAGTATACTCAAAATACTCACAAGAATACGCTCGATAATATAGAGAGAGAAAACTTCAGTTTCTGGTGTGATTTTCAATTCTAACCTAAGCACCCTATTTATAGGAAATTGCTTAGAATACCAAAGCAGAAAATTTAGTATAATATATATATATATATATATATATATATATATATATATATATATATATATATATAATCTTCTACGTACTCATTCTAGATTTCAATTCCTAGCATTTCCCACATGATCCCTTCTAGAAAAATAAAAAAAACGTTTTTCTTTTATAAAATAATTTAAACTTCCAAAAATCAATTATTTCGGAACTCCGGAACTTCAATAATTCATAATAAATAGTTCTTTTGCCAGAAAATTCGAATCTCGCGTTTTTTTTAGGAAATTCCATTATCTACAACTTTGCAGAAGGAAGTTTTTCCAAATTCCAAACAGAAATTGACCGAAATCCATAAACGGGCGATTTTACAGGCTATAATCAAATTTTCAGTCAAAAAATTGGTCTACCGACACACAAAACATGCTTTAAATATTTTTGGTAACAAAAATACTCCTCCACATATACTCATATATCCCACATTCATCGTAAAAATATCATCATTATTATATTATTAAAATATAATAATATATTTAAATGAATTATTTTATCAGAAAAAGATAAAATATTAATTTTCAACAATTGTCACATTAAAAATTTTCTCCATCTATATCCACATAAAATCAATATTTTCCTCATCATATAAATCAATAATTAATTATTCACAAATAATATTACAGAATCACAATATTGACAACCAGGCAGTTCCTAGGAAAGAGGGGGCTTTCCAATAAGAATTTCTCCTTACTGGCGCGCAATTAGGTGACCAAACCTCTCCTTAGACAGAACTTTCTAGACATTGCCAATAATGTTATCAAATAATATTATTCAGATAATATGAATTATTGCTTCGATAATGAAAAATACTGTGTAATGATAATTATTGAAACAACAGTAATATAAAATATCAATGCAGCAATTATTGAATCAATAAAATAAAATACTGAACAGCAATTACTGTAATAATTATTGAGTAGTGCCTTCTTACGTAAGAATCAATAATTGGTGCAATACCGTGTGCTACTGTGCAACAACGCGTATTACTGTGTTTTAACCACCGGGTATTCCAACAGTATTAACGGTAACAACTACGCCGTTTTTTATAAACAACTTATACTTGTCGTTTTCTTCATCCAATCGCTTTCCGTTATGGGGCCCACAAAAGACTGCGTCGTCGTACGAATATTCCCCGACAGCAAGAATATTCCACGACCAAACGAATATTCCCCGACAAAAATGAATATTTATAATCACCTGCTTATTTAAAATATTTGTGCATTTTACCCATAACTAACCACATTAATCAAATTCACCCTTACTATTTCAAAAAAATAAATAAAGGAAATTCCTTTTTATTTAAAAATTTTCGGGGTCTTACAACAAGGCTTTAAAAATCTAAAAAACAAGTCTAGCAAGGCTTTAAAAATCTAACATATATGACTGGTCTAGCTCTTCATGGATCATCCAAATTAGTACCCTGTAATTAACAAAAGAATAAAACATATATGTTACATGTGTTGATACTGCTATGACTTGAGAAAAGCTAAGCAATAGACAATGTAGTGAAACATATAAGTAAGACAGTGACAGTAACAATATCGATATATATACCTGGTCGTCACCCTGATGTTGTGATGCTGCTGCTGCCGCCACTGCCTCCGCCAACTCATCAGGACTAAGAGAATGCAGATGCCCGCCCAGTATACGAAGAAGATTACGATTCTGGCAGATCGCTCTCACACAGTCAGCAGGAGTATGATAGGCTGGATGACCTGATGACTGTGTAGACTGGGTAGCAGAGCTGCCTGTGCCACTGATGGTCGGTCGTCGTTTTTGTCCTTGGCCTTTAACGTAGTTTTTCTTCACGACGGACGCCCTCTCCCACAATTCTTGATCAATCGACGGACGCGGGGTGCCTTCAGGATAACGCTCGTTCATTAAGCCCTTATAAGTATCATGTCAGAAGGTCAACAATTAAATAGTTAAAAATAAATAAAAAATATTAAAAAAAGGTTGTCACAATTTATAAACAACATATTAGTATAAAGTTAACTTATTACCGCTATCTGAACAGCATCAGGCAGACCATAACAGGTGGCTACATACACATCCAACCAATTGATAGGTTGACCTTGAGACTCAGACTCCTACAGTTCATGTTCTCATATTAATATGTAAACATATGATATTTTAGCTACAAAACATGACTGTAAACATAAAAACAAATAACTAAGCCAATAAGCTTGCTATACATACGTACCCTAGCAGCAATATGCTGCAGCTATGATATACTGCCGTCCTTGTACGTGCCTTTTGCCTTTTCACCTTCAGATACACCTGAGGATATGTTCGAGGCGGCAGTCTTGCGTCACTTGACCCAGCTCTTAGCTCTCCACTGGTCATACATCTGCACCCATATGGGATGTGCGCACCACCAGGGACTATGCTCATGCATATACTGTTCACCCTGTCCTGGATGGTCAATCTCAGCATTGTGTAGGGATTTTTGTCGTTCCTTGTTCAGATTATCTTTAGTTCGGACTGCGCACTTCTGCCAGAATACTGTCTGAATAACTGATGCATGTGCGTCGTCCCATCTATACCGCTTCTGCAAATAAAACAACAATAATAATATTAAAACTGTTATATTACCATAATCCAACATTACTAAACAATATTATTTGATTTACTATGTATTATCTATCAGAGTGATAAAAAATATATCTGAAATTCAGCCCAAACTGCATCTTTATGGGCAAGAGGTGTGCTCGCCCATGTAATCACTGGCGTGGGCAAGTTCTGTAAACATAATTGTGAAATGCACTTCACAATTTTACTATCTTGAAAATCACTACAATATACAATAATTTACAGTCATATATATTTATAACAATGGAAATATTAAACCCTTAATTATATATACACGATGTTTAACTTACGTGCTTTCTGGAGGAGGGCGAATTTGTATAAGAATGCGATCATCCGGATTAGCCGGGGCCTTCGGTACATGATTAGGGCCCCGACCTAACCCGCGCTTTCGTGCTGCAGGTTCAGAAGACATCTATAAATAAAAAATTTAGGATGTTAGTATGAGTTATAAATGAAAGGTACATAAACGCATCAAGGATATAGAGAACATGTACATATGTAATTATATGCAATACAATTTAAACTAAACATACATAAATGTTCGTTAATGTTATAAATATCCGCAACTATCCGACCAACAAAAATTTTTGCCAGAGTCTCCCCTATAATATGGACTAGCCACATGCACAA
Organism: Panax japonicus; assembly: GCA_020205505.1. Lineage (NCBI taxonomy): Eukaryota > Viridiplantae > Streptophyta > Magnoliopsida > Apiales > Araliaceae > Panax > Panax japonicus. The sequence goes on along the minus strand of CM035112.1, from coordinate 655,890 downwards.
CGGCATGCATATATTGTCATTTCTAGGCACCCAAGACACAAACCAAGAGAAATATACAAATTCCCAATATAATAATGCAAATTAAAGCAGTAAAAAGTTATATACAATGGAGTTTGTAGGAAAAAATTGCAAATTTAGAGTTTGTTTGATAGGTATGTAGGAAAATTTTATAATTTAGAGTTTGTTTGATAGGTATGTAGGAAAATTTTATAATTTTGAGTTTGCTTAATTAAAGAACAACACTACTTGTTTTGCAATTAAGTAAATTAGCTTAATTAAACTTTTCTGTTATTTGGTTGAGTTGGTCTAAACATTTTACCCTAAAAAGTCTCGAGCAATGAATGGAGGAGGAAGCTAATGTGGATAATTCTATATTTATTTGCATATAAGGGTTAGCTATACTGCCAAGGAATCAACTCTCATTCACTCTTCCAACCCCCCAACACCATTAATAACTTAAGAATATAAAGCCAAAAGATAATGCTTGATTAAGACACCTCTGGTAGAGATTTGTATTCAAAATTTGATCCTATTAGCTAGAATTTTCTCCAAACTCATTCCACTCATTACAAACTAAAGCATAGGAGCTGACAATCAAATTCTTGAACCACAAATTGACCAAAAACTAAATATGATTAAGCTAGATTCACATCAATACCATATATACAACAGTTTATACCAACCAAGTTATGATATTAAAGACTTGGTAAATGGTAAATTTAGTAGCAATACAAATACAGTTTTCAATTTTCACCTTCCCATTACCAATAAAAACCAACAAAACCAATATAACATCAGAATAGTACTAATAGGTAATTTTAGTATAATTTTCTTCTTCCATTTCGTTAATACATCTTCATGGTGCCAAAACTCAAAATTTTAACAGTGCACTCTGACAACACTTGAGTGATAAAAGTATCAGGTATATGATTTATTAAGGAAGGAAAGTAACTTAACTACGGGGATAAGTTCAACCTAAAACTACCTAAAACTACTGTAGACCACTAGGTTTTTTTATTTATTTTGAAGTGCCATCACTGTGAATTTTGTTTTTATAAATTTATAATTTAGAGTTTCTTTGATAGGAGAATTTTATTTTTATATATTAAGTGGGAAGCACAACAAATTCACCTTCAAATACAAACAAAACCCAACCCTAATCAGTAGATCTTAAAAACTAAAAATGAAGAGAGAAACCCCCTTTTTAGTACACTTATTGGAAAAATAGTAAAAAAATTTCTTACCTGTGCAGGTAGCGGTGGCGTCGGCGGCGGCTGTGGTGGTGGTGATGGTGGCGGCGGCGGCGGTTTTCCTTCTTCTCCCTCTTCTCTTCTCTCTCTTCACTTCTCCCTCTTCACCCTCTTCTTTTCTCTCACTTTTTTTTCTTCTATTTTGCGATCGAGAGTGACGAACTGGAACCAGTTAATTGAAATAGATCGGCGACCGCTATCAGCGACCGACTGCGGTCGCTAATTTTAAATGATGTGGAAGTATTAGCGACCGCAGTCGGTCGCTGATTGTGATTAGTCGCAAACAACTTAGGCGCCAACATTTTCTGCCAATTTTTTTGGAGGTAAAATTGAACCAGCGACCGAGTAGCGACCGGATGCGGTCGCTAATGTAATATAGCGACCAAATTCAAAGGCGGTCGCTAATGTCCATCGCTAATAATATTATCGGCGACCGAAATTGCGGTCGCTGATAGTTTTGGTCGCTGTTAGAATATTTTCTTGTAGTGTGACTAGATTCGCGTTTTCGGCTTGCCATTTACATAGCAGTCATTTCAAAGCTAATTTTAGCATTTCTTAAGCCTTTATTTAGAAAAACTCAAAGAATGAAAGTTGTAGATCTACGTCTCCTCTTTCCGGAACATCTTTAATCATTGAAATCGGAGTTCGAACGAAGAAGTTATGACCATTTTTTCAAAGGACGTCAGAGCAGAAAATTTTCAGACATGAGGCTAGCGCCGGGGCGCCCAAACAAGGCCTATGCCCAGCTCCGGGGCGCTAGAATGCAGTGGTGCAGTGCCATGCCTAGCGTTGGGGTGCTGGGGAAGGGATTGGTCAGGCTTGGACGCGTTTTTGGGCAAATTTTAACACTTTTTTGACTCCAAATTGGATTAGGTTTGTTCCTAATTAAGCTAAAAATTGGACTTGTAACCTATAAATACATGATGTAAGGCATAAAATAAATGGGGATTACATAGATTAGCTTAGATAAAATACTCCATTAGATTAGAACACAATCCCTAGTTTATATTGGATTGTTGGAGATTGAAGCAACTTGAGGATCATTGAAGATTCAAAGAAGAAGCGGAAGAGGAGTCTCAAGACTACTGACAACAGATTCTATTATCTTCTCTTCTCTTACTTTTATCTTTTAATGTTTATTCATTTGTGGATTCTTGATTTTAATTCAATGACAATGAACTAAATTTCTTTTATTAAGACTACAAATTGAACATTTTATGTCTATGAATTAATTATTTAATTTATTCCAATTATTTATGTCAAGATGAATTGTTTATCATGTCTTGTGCATATTGATTAATTATTTGGCCAGTAATTACCATGTTACTCTAGAATTATTCGAAAGATGAAATCTAGGGTTGGAACTAGACATGATAACATGCAGGCTTAATTATTTACATGAGATGAATAATTAGGGTCGTGAATTGAATAGGAATATTTGTTCACTGCATGTAACTAATTGGGAATGGGAACTTAACGGATTTGATTTAATTATTTTGCATAGGAATATCACAGGATTAATTGAATTGAATAAAAGTTATCTGTTTACATGTGAAAGGGCTTTTAACAACTAGAATTCCTGTTAACAATTCAGGTGGCGTAATAATTGGGTTAATTGAATAATTGGTTTATAGTTCATAATTGGGAATATTGTAGTCTTAACCTTTATTTATTTGAATTCATTTATAAAGTAATTCAGTTTAATTAGTTAATTTAGTTTTCTTAATTTTTTTAAAAACATAAATTGCAACTGTTTAAATAAAATTAGTTTGGTTAAGAACTAGTACTTGGTGAATTTTATTAAATAATTTCACATGGGAACGATACTCTATTTTCACTTTATTACTTGTTGACCGTGTATACTTGCACGTATTCATTGATTGCGAAATCGATCAACAAGTTTTTGGCACCGTTGCCGGGGAATTAGATTAATAATTTTGCCAATAATAATTTTTATCAAATTAGTTTTAATTTAAAAATTTTTTAAAATTATTTTCTTTAATTCTCTTTCTATTTTTCTTTCTTTCTTTTCAGGTACCATGGCGGAATTTAATTATCAATGGTCGTATACGAGAATGACTCAGCCAAGGGGAGCGAAGATTGATGGACTCGCGACAGTACTTTCTGCATTATCAACACAAATTGAGACACTTTCGAAGAGGTTAGACGTTTTTGAAGCTCAGAGTCGTCAAAGTGTGGCGGTTACTTGTAATTATTGTGCTAGAAATCATTTGAGTCATCAATGCGCCATCAATTTCGAGCCGGTATAGTATGGTGATGATTACCCCAACAATTATGCTTATCCCAACAACTATTATCAAGATTAGGGGTATCACCCGGATTTTTCATGGAGCCATACGTATCAAGATCAATTTTGTGCTCCAAATCCAACATACTCATCAGAGTTTTCGTGTCCACCTCCACTACAACAGGAAGAACATTCCAATTTGGAGAAAATTCTGTCCAAGTTCATTGCTTCAAGTGAGGAGAGAATGATTAATCAAGAGATATCGAGTCACAATTTTGCGAACCAGATGGAACAACTACTTAATGCCTCGAACATTTGTCCTCAATACACTTGGCCCTATGACATGGATTCTGAGACTGATGGTGAGCTCGAACCAAGTCTGCAACCGGATGTGCCAAATGATATAGATGGTGAAAGAGAGGAGACACTTGGGGACCAAGAAAAGGAGATCGGTAAAAATCTAACTTTGAGTACCAATGAAGATGACCCAATTTTGATAGTGACCCACGTACCTTCTCCACCAAAGTTCAAGAATCTGGGCAGTTTTGAAAAACCATGCCCAATTGGCAGTCATATTGTCAGCAAAGCTCTTTGTGACATGAGAGCTAGCAAAACTTTAGAACCATGGTGGGACGAGAAAGGGAAGATAGAAGAGGAACCTATTGTGTTTGACAAGCATCCATGCCATAATTTGATCACAAACACAATGGAGAAAGCACCTAGTGGTTTGTCGTACTTAATGGGGATCCTATCTAAAAAGATCATGTTAGGTGACTTAAATTCAATATCCATTTCAAATGGGAACCTCCTAAAAGAGACATTATTACTGATGGATGGAGGGTTCCTCAATTTTTGTAGGGGAATTGGATAGAGAATTGAAGAAGTCAGGCTGAGACTATAAAACAAGCGCTTATTGGGAGGCAACCCAAGTTTAATTTTTAGTTTTTGTTTGTATTAGGTTTTATATTAGTAGCTTTGAATTTACATTTATTTAGGATTTAATAAAATTGTTTTTCTCATGGTTTACAGGTTATTCAAGTCAAATTAAAGTGTGATGCCCAATTTGTTCCATGTGTTTAGCCTATTCTCCAAACTTAGTGGACAAGGAGGAAGATTGTTATATTTTTAGGGAAGTCTTCTGCCCTACTTTTTTCTATTTTAGCCAATTAGGACAATGTCTAGTTTAAGTTTGGGGACATTTTAGTGTCGTATTGCATATAGTTAGTTATCTGCATGGTAGTTCGTTATTTTTTTTGTGTTAGCATTATGTTTTTTTTAGGTTGCATATAATACATTATAGTTATTTGCATATTCATATATGTGTTGCATTAGTATGTGTTCATGTAGTATAATTGCATATATTTTTTTGCATGAATCTGTGTGATCGGTTGGTGTGGTCTTAGCTCAGCCTATGATAAGATTGGTTTTGCATGTTAACTTGAACAATGTTGATAATTGATGATGAGTTCTAATTTTAATCATGATGATAATTTGAGCCTGTCTTAAACTTATGTAACCGGTTAACACTTAAAGTTTAATTGTTTTAATCCACTTGGTTCAAGGGTTGCATAATTTGTTTTTGAGGAAAAATCTTGGTTAAAGTTTAAGGAAATTATTGAACTGGCGGTAAAGGTTGGAATGACGTAAAAGCTTGAGTTTGGGGGAATCTATGAGATATATATATATACAAAATTAAAATGAAAAAAAAAAAAGAAATGATGAAAAAAAAGAGAAGGGAATAAACACCGTGGCATGCTTGTCTAGTTTTGTGGCCTTTATTACTTGAGTAAGTAAGCCCGAGGGGATTGTCTTTACACCTAGTGCCCTAAGGTCTTAATGGCTTGGGAGTCGTTGGTTGAAAGCTCGTTAAGGTAGCATTGAAACGCCTAAGAGAATAGGACATTGCACAGCCATGAGAATAAAAAAATGAATAAAACACGAGAAAGAGCAAACATGCCCTCGTGATTGTATAAAAGTAGAAATAAATCTTGTATTTACCCTTAGACTTGGTAATTGCTTAGTTTTAACCAGAGTTGTCAAGTTCACAAAAGTAATTGAATTGGAACTGAAATTTCTTTTTTAAGAAGTTTGTTATTTGATTATCTTGAACTGTGGTTGGTTAGAATGGTTAACAAGCACACACGCACAACATGGGTGATGACAGGTTTGGATTGACTAACTGGTTAGATTTATGGACTTTGATTTGATCGGATAAATTATTTGAGTATCATTGGTATCTTTGAGGCATGTTGTTATATATCATATTGATTTATTACTAGGTTCGTAGGTATATTAGGAAGTAGGTCATGCATATGCATTTATGTAGTTAATTTAGTTTGTTTATTTGTATTTCTTTTGTGTTTTTTCTTAAGGACAAGCAAATCTTTAAGTTTGGGGGTATTTGATGAGTGAGTTTTATAACCATGAATTGAGTGCGTTTGAGCTTAATTTTTTGGAAGTTTTTAAGTGTTTGTGTCTATTCATGCATTTTTTATGTTGTTTTGTACGAATTGGGACAAAAGTTACTTGGATCGACGTTTGGGGTGGCTAGATTCGCGTTTTCGGCTTGCTATTTACATAGCAGTCACTTCAAATCCAATTTCAGCATTTCTTAAGCCCTTATTTCGAAAAACGTAAAGAATGAAAGTTGTAGATCTACGTCTCCTCTTTCCGAAAAATCTTGAATCATCAAAATCGGAGTTCGAACAAAGAAGTTATGACCATTTTCCCAAAGGACGTCGGAGCAAAAAATTTCCAGACATGAGGCTAGCGCCGGGGCGCCCACACAAGGCCTATGCCCAGTGCCGGGGTGCTAAAATGTAGTGTTGCAGCGCCATGCCCAGCGTTGGGGCGCTGGGGAAGGGATTGGTCAGGCTTGGACGCGTTTTAGGGCGAATTTTGACACTTTTTTGACTCCAAATTGGATTAGGTTTGTTCCTAAGCTAAAAATTGGACTTGTAACCTATAAATACATGATGTAAGGCATAAAATAAAGGGGGATTACATATATTAGCTTAGATAAAATACTTCATTAGATTAGAACATAAACCCTAGTTTATATTGGATTGTTGGAGATTGAAGCAACTTGAGGATCATTGAAGATTCAAAGCAGAAGCGGAAGAGGAGTCTCAAGACTACTGACAACAGATTCTATTATCTTCTCTTCTCTTACTTTTATCTTTTAATGTTTATTCATTTGTGGATTTTTGATTTTAATTTAATGACAATGAACTAAATTTCTTTTATTAAGACTACAAATTGAACCTTTTATATCTATAAATTAATTATTTAATTTATTCCAATTATTTATGTTAAGGTGAATTGTTTATCATGTCTTGTGCGTATTGATTAATTATTTGGCCAGTAATTACTGTGTTACTCTAGAAGGATTCGGAAGATGAAATCTAGGGTTGGAACTGGACATGATAACATGTAGGCTTAATTATTTACATGAGATGAATAATTAGGGTCGTGAATTGAATAGGAATATCTATTCACTACATGTAACAAATTGGGAATTGAAATTTAATGGGTTTGATTTAATTATTTTGCATAGGAATATCACAGGATTAATTGAATTGAATAAACGTTATCTGTTTACTTGGGAAAGGGCTTTTAACAACTAGAATTCCTGTTAACAATTCAAGTGGTGTAATAATTGGGTTAATTAAATAATTGGTTTATAGTTCATAATTGGGGATATTGTAGTCTTAACCATTATTTATTTGAATTCATTTATAAAGTAATTCAGTTTAATTAGTTAATTTAATTTTCTTAATTTTAAAATTCATAAATTGCAGCTATTTAAATAAAATTAGTTTGGTTAAGAACTAGTACTTGGTGAATTTTATTAAATAATTCCTCGTGGGAACGATACTCTACATTCACTTTATTACTTGTTGACCGTGTATACTTGCACATATTCATTGATTGTAAAATCGATCAACACCCATTAAACTAATTAATATTTTAAAATGGGTTATTCTGTTACAGACCTCACGAGTGTTAAATCGTTTCAGATTTTATCCTACGTGGACGTGAAAAAGAAAAAAGGAAAAAGAAAAAAAATTGATTTATTCTCTCTCTTCCTTCCTCTCATCTCTCTTTTCTCCCCTTCTTCCAAATCAAATAAATTTGCGTATTTTCTCTCTCTATAATCTATAAAAATTCCTAGATCTGAATACCCAAAACATTGAATTGAGCTTCAAACATCAGCATTAGATATAACAACGGAATCTGAATCCCCAACAACGACAACAGATGAAGTAATGGTGTTGCAGTAGGTTTCCTTCCTCTCACCTCCTACTATCAGCAGCCTTATGTCTCTGAACTCCTTTCATTCACTCTTGATCGCCTCCACAAGGTTCTCTTTTTCCTCAATTTCTCTCTATATATTTATGTGTATGTGTGTGTACGTGTGTGTGTGTTTGTGTGTGTGTGTGTGTGTGTGTATATATATATATATATATATATATATATATATATATATATATATATATATATATATATATATATATATTTGTTGGGATTGCATTTATGATTTGATAAGAGCTTGAGTTTTTACGGATGGATGCGAAGATAATTCAGAGATAGATGTAAAATATTGTTGTTACTAATTACTGCATTTTCATTTTTACTGCTAATGAATTGCTTTTCATTCGCGAGAAAGTTCTTTCTATTGATAAGCATCTGAGATTAGAGTACCCAAAATATTTTATTTTTTTCCTTTCACTTTCAAGTTTTTAATTATTTTTTGCCACATAAGTAATATTTTTGAATTTTGAATTTTTTTTCCAGAATCACATAGATAAAAAAGTAATTTAAAGTAGAATTCTTCTTAATTCCTACCTATTCTATATATTCACATATGTCTATGTCGTAATCATAATTCTATTAATAACTTTCAAAATGTATAACAAGATTCTATAATTTATTCTCTTAAACGTAACTAATACACCTCATAATCCACAAAACTCTAAACCCTCGTTTGCCAAAATAACCACTTCTAGTGCTTCAATCCCATTTGAATGCTTTTTTTTTTAATAAACATAAATGATATGATTAAAAAATACTAATATATAGAATAAATTTATTAAGTATAATTTCCAAACCCCAAAAAATAAATTAAAGTAAATGGAGGGAGTAATTGTGATGCCCCCAAATTCGTGTGTACATCACTCAATTTAAGTTGTCAAAATACAAACAACATATATAATTAAATTCTCCTATTTATACTCATTACAATGTCATGCATAGTACAACAACACACACACATTGAGTTTTCAGTAAAATGTGCCAACTACAGTGGATAATTCATTAGTTTTGTCGATAAAAAATTAACGTCCGTTTATTTTTTTTAACGGAATGACCTAATTTCAAAATAATAATTAGTTTAGTGGGGTAATTTGAAAAATTAAAAGTTCAATTGTGTAATCAGTAAAACTTACAAACTATAGTGGTTATTTTATTAGTTTTGCCCATAATATATTATTATTGGAGTTTGAAAAATTCTAATTTTATGAGTCATCTGTATATAATTTAGAAAAATGATATACATGTCAATAAATATTTGACGAAGTTAGATTGCGACCATTGTGGAAGTGCATACGATAAGATAAAATAAATTAAAGTAGAATTCTTCTTAATTCCTACCTATCCTATATATACGCATATGTCGTAATCATAATTCAATTATTAACTTTCAAAATGTATAACAAGATTCTATAATTTATTCTCTTAAACTTAACTAATACACCTCATAATACACAAAACTCTGAACCCTCATTTGCCAAAATAACCACTTCTAGTGCTCCAATCCCATTTAAATGCTTTTTTTTAATAAAAATAAATGTTGTGACTAAAAAAAATACTAATATATAGAATAAATTTAAGAAGTATAATTTCCAAACCCCAAAAAATAAAATGAAAAATAATTGTTGAAAGATCATGTTGATTAAAAATAAGAATAATAATTGATAATTGGAAGATGTTTGTTCAATTATTTGTTTTTAATTGGTATTTATTCTATTTTATTTTGGAAGATGCAAATTGATTTACGGAGGGGTAGCCCTCAATTACCTTCAAATGAGGTGTATGTTTTATTTTTATTTGGCAAACATTATTTTCAAGGAATGAACCTTATTGGCCAAATTTTCTAATGATGCAGTTACTATTCTCTAACTTATGAATGAGGGTGCTCCTTCATTGGTCTATATCTCCAAATTGATATTCCCTTCACAAGGGGTAGTCCCTGATTGGTCAAAATAATTTTTTATGGAAACATTTTATCCTGGCAGCGTGTGAATTATTTTAAAGGGTACTCCTTATTGGTTGAAGGTTTTAAATGGTATATTGATGAGTTGGAAACCTGTGATTTTTTTTTCTGTGTATCCGTGATTTTCTTAAATAATGCCCTGCCATTCTCCTATAAATAGGATGCTTAGTTAAGAAATGAAAATCACACCAGAATCAGAGAATTCTTCTTCTATAATATTGTGCGTATTTCTTTCTAGTATAAGGATATTTTGAGTGTAGCAAATAGTGAAAGTTTTCCTTAAGAATATCTCCGCTATACCAGTCAGATTTACTCTCTTATTAAGGTAAGGAATATTTTTTTTTAATATTCGTAAGAAATATTATTTTCTTCCATACTCTATAGTATGTAAGTAATATTATTTCGTTTCATATTCCTAAATCTACACTTATTTTGATAAGTATTGCTTTTATACTCCTTAAAATTAGTAGAATACCCCTGAATTTTGCGCTTCATCTAGTATCGTTTCACTGAAATATTTTTCTGAACTTTCTTGTTAAATTTTAATCTTTTCATGCCGGAGTACTATTCATGGGGTAATATTCACTCGGGTACTATTCACATGGTATTATTCATTCTTATAGTACTATTCATACGGTACTATTCATACGATACTATTCATGGGTACTATTCATACATACGGTACTATTCATGACAAAAATTGTTTTTTTTTTCTGTCCAAATTATTTTTGATACATGAATATCATTCTTGAATTTTACTCCACAATTAGTTATCATGTTAAAAATTTGGACATTCTTAAACTCTGGATAAATTAAATTATAAATCTTTAATATTTATCCTTGATCTCACTTGATTGATTTCTTATCATCCTCATGCTTATATTGTGATGAAAGTCATCTTGGCCCGTAGTGCATAGATGGATTGTTGATTGGTATGATCATGACCAGGAATTATGGCATAATCATGACTTGTAATGTTATAGACAAATGATGTGGTAAAAGTCCTCTTTGGCCCGTAATGCATAGATGGACAGTTGTTTGGCATGATCATGACCACTGGTGATACTAACGAATATCATTGGCCCGTAATGCATGGATAATTCGGTGATGTGGATTATTTATTGAGTTGTAGTACAGAGATAAAAAATTGATGATGAACTTTTAAATCATAGAAGATAGTAGACATCATGCTCTACTTGACTCTTCTAATGGATTGCATGTTCCGCTGCAGTTTTTGATCTAAACTTATTGTCTATTGTATTCTATCAGTTTTTACACTGTTGAGGACGTACTAAGGATAATTTATTTTACATTATCTTAGTCATAATATTCTATACCAGGTTAGTTGAGCCCACCTTTTTCTTTCATTGTTCTCTTCAGAAAATGAGAATATAGTTGGGACTAGTCTGAGAATGGAGTGATGTTCCAAAATGGTGGCTATAGTAGCCTTCACCATTCTATAAAATAGTGTGATAATAATTGTAATGAGTACTTTATTTGAGTTTTGATATTGTCTACAAGACAATATTTGTATTAAAACTCACAGTCTATATTTTTTCGTATTCTGCACGGCAGTTCAATAGTTGTATAAATGAAGTTTGTATTTAAATTTTGTACCATGTACTTGGTAACTCAGAATGTGTTGTGTAGACGTATTTTTGGGGCGTCACAATAACTTTAAGAAAAGAAGATTCAATAATGATCATGGAAAGACACCGACATCGGTACCAACACCAATTTCAAACAGAGGGAAAAGAGTACTAGTCAAATGTTACAAGTGTGGACATGAGAGACATATCAGCTCAATTTGTACTCAGTCATCCAAGATTTTTTACAGTAGTGGGAAAGAATGTCAGATAGCTCAATTTTGTCTGTCAACAAAATCAAATCCATCTATAATGGAGACACCCAAGGCTAACACGAACAAGCCAAAACTTATGGTTCAAGGGAATGAAATAATGGTCCAAATTAGTAATTGTAGTAGTCCTCACCAAGTTGTAAAATAGTGTGACAATTCGTGTGTGTGTGTGTGTGTGTGTGTTGTCATACTATACACGACATTATAATAAGTATAAATAGGAAAATTTATGTGTTGTTTGTATTTTGACGACTCAAATTGGGTGATGTATACCTAAATTTGAGAGCGTCATAGTAACATTTTAGTAAATAAAATCATATTGCCCTGTCACAAAAGAGAAAATGAAGCTTTAGATAAAAATTTTAAAAAAATTATTAAAAGGAAATGGATTTAAATTAAAGCTAGAACTGAGAAGGGAAAGTATCGGGTTTAAAACTATTATGTGAAAAGAGTGTTGCTACATATGAGGATAAAATATAAATTTATGTCGATTGTAACTATTAATAATGTATTTAAATATATGAGACATGAAAAAATTAAAAATAATTTCATCCTAATCTATACATAAATTACAATTCAACTTTGAAATTCATTTCCTATGTGGGAATTGTATTTTTTTACAATAAGCCAATTAAATTTCACATTAACTATTATGAAATTTTATAACACTTATTCCACATCCTCGCCATTCACATGGGATTAGAAAATTAATATCCATTATATATATAAAATGACTATATTCGATTTGTGTTTAGTTCGTTTTTTTGTTCGGTGGATAAGGGGACCATATATATATATATATATATATATATATATATATATATATATAGTAAAATCTTTATTTAGGAATATTCTATATAAGAATAATCTCTATAATATTATAAAAAAATTGGTCCCAATTTGAGCCAGTTATAAACAAGAATAACTTCTAAATTGTAATATGTTATATGTTATATATTTTTTAAGTCTCGTATTAAGAAATTATACATCTGTATAGCAATAATTTCATATATATATATGAGAGAGAGAGAGACAATATTAATTTTAAAATATTACATTTTCTATACAAGACTACATTTCTATAAAGGATTAGATTTTTCTATAAAAGACTACATTTTCAATAAAAGACCACATTAGGGAGTTCTTATTGATATTTTTGTTAAAGTGGATATTTTTGAGTGTTCAAAAAATATTTTGTACCAATACCTCTATTTAGTAATAACTTCTCAATTAGAATAAAAATAATTTGGTCACAAGTCTATTCCTAAATAGAGATTTTACTGTATGTATATATATATTAAATTAGTTTTTTTATATAAATTATTATTTGTATTTGAAAAGGTTACTTTGAGTACCTTTGTGCTACTAATAGTATATCGTATGTAACTAAAAAATATAAGTCTTTTCAAATTCAATTTTCTTTTCAAAAGAAATAAAAATAATAGACAGAAGTCAAAGGTCAATGGGTGGAAGTGGAACCAAGCTGTCGTATGGTGACTGTTGGCGGATGGCTGTTATACTATTAATATATACAAATAAAACAATAATACCCCTTTTATTTCAAATTAATAAACTAAAAAACACTCAAATTACGATTTCAAAATCTCCAAACATACTGTTCCTTGTCTTAATAAATAACACGATCTTGATATATTAAATACAGTCTAACAATAAGAAATTTTTTTATTATTATCTCATATTTCGAGAAAAATGGTTTTAACAAGGAGATGTTCGGTTGTTACAGGTGGCAGTGTTTATTGTATTTGACAACTTCACCAAACTAGTGTTTAAACTCCAAATAATATATTTGTAAATTAAATAAGTTACATTTACAATAAATTATGTTAACGTCAAGATTCGTCTACGCGCCTCAATCACTAAAAATGCGTTTAATTATGCACAAAAATGATGAGCACACCAAAAGCTTGACGGCTTGTGCCGTTAGGGAATAACTCCGGTGTAAGAACAAGTACAGACTAAATAAGGTTTAATAATTGAGGCAAAAAGCTCTAGTGCTGAAAAATAATAATGAGTTGTGTGTGTACTGTAAGACCCCAACTTTTATGAATAAAGATGAATTTTCTATAATTATCATTTTTGAATATTATGGAATGAATTTGATATAATGTTATAGTTGTGGGTAATAATTATAAATTTTACAAAGTACGCAAGTTATTATATAATATTCGATTGGTCGGGAAATATTCGTTTTAACAGGGAATATTCGTACGACGGCACAATCATTGGGTGGAAGTTTTATCGTTAACTGTTGAAACACCCTGTGTTAAAAGTACAGGAATACGCGTGGTTGCATAGTAGCACACGATATTGATTATTGATGCTTACGTGAGAAGTCACTCAGTTTTGTTCAATTATTGCTTCAGTAATTGTTGCATAGTATCTCACGTTAATTGATTCAATTATTGTAGATATTTTATATATTATTAAATCAATAATTGAGACGACGAAGTTATTAATATTATTATTTGCAATATTAACGATGTCTAGAAGTTCTGCCAAGGAGAGGTTTGGTTACCTAATTGCGCACCAATAGGGAGAAATCCTTATGGGAAAACCCCCTCTTTCCTGAGAACGACTTGGTCGATTAATAGTGTGAATTATAATAATGATGATGAAGTTGTGTTTTATTAGTATTATTAATGTAATAAAACAGAAAAGCTTTTTATATAAAACAGGATACTTTTATAAAGTTATTCGTTTTATTAGACTATAAATAGAATATATTATATTATATTATGCATAGTATTTTGCATAGTAAATTTTTTTTATATAAAACAAAATACTTTTATAAAGTTATTCGTTTTATTAGACTATAAATAGAATATATTATATTTTATTATGCATAGTGTTTGTATAGTGCCTGCATAGTATTTTGTATAGTAAAATCTTTTTATATAAAACAAATACTTTTATAAAGTTATTCGTTTTATTAGATTATAAATAGAATATATTATATTTTATTTAAATTTTTTTGTTTTATTAGAATATTTTATAGTAAACCAATCTGAACCGTTTAGGAATTAGTTACTATTCAGTCTATTCTCCTATAAATAGAAGCTCATTCCTTCATTATTTCTTACAAATTCGCTGAAACTCTAGAGAGAGAAATTATAGAGGGAAAAGAAGAAAAGTATTCTGCTACTTCACTACTCCTATATCCAGTTTGTTCTAAGGTAAGGGGTATTATTTCTTTCGTATTCATGAAGAGAACTTCTGTTTTTCCATTCTTTATTATTCTGTTGGAATAACCTGTATACGCGATCTACCCTATACTCGGTGAAATTCTTCTGTTATTCCATTCCTTATCATTATATTAGAATAACCTGTCTATGCGAAGTATCGCATACATGGTGAAATTCTTTTGTTATTCATTATTTATTATTCTGTTGGAACATCATGTATGTGCGTTTACGCATGACCTAGTTTCGTTATTTATTATTCTGTTGGAACATCCTGTTGGTGCGAATTTCGCCTGACCTGGTTCCGTTATTTATTATTATGTTGGAATATCCTGTCTGTGCGTTTACGCATGACCTGGTTTCGTTATTTTTTATTCTGTTGGAATAACATGTCTGTGCGGTCTATCGCATGCCTGGTGATTTCTTTTGTTATTCCATTCTTTATTATACTCAGTTGGTTAAAGTTTTGACTTCTATACTCCATAAAATTAGTGGAATATCCTTGATATTTGCGCTTCATCCAGTATCTTTTCATGAAAATATTCTTCTGAGCATTCTTAAATTTTACTCTACAAAGCAGTATCATGTTGACAATTTGGACGTTATTGAATTCTGGATAAATTAATTCTTGAACTTATTTTTATTGAATTCTTATATCATTGTCATCATCCTCATGCTTATATTATGTTAAAAGTCATCTGTGGCCTGTTGTGCATAGATGAACTTGGTATGATTATGACCAGGGATTATTCGGTATAATCATGACAGTAATATTATAAATAATGTGGTAAAAGTCCTCATTGGCCCATAGTGCATTGATGGACAGTTGTTGGCATGATCATGACCATTGATGAATACACGAATATCCTTGGCCCGTAGTGCGTGAATAATTTGTGGTTGTGATACTAATGAATATCCTTGGCCGTAGTGCAGGGATGATGTGGATTATTTATTAAGCTGAGTCGCAGCGATAAAAGTAATGAAAAACCTTTTAAATCATAAAAGATAGTAGATTTTATTCTCTACTTGACTCTTTTAATGGATTGCTTGTTTCGTTGCAGTTAAACTTGATGTTTGTTATATTGTATCAGTTTAACACTGTTGAAGGCTAACGATAATTTATTCTGTATTATCGTAGTCATAATATTTCTTACTAGGCTAGTTGAGCTCACCCTTTTACTTTCATTGTTCTCTTCAGAAAATGAGAACGTAGCAGGGACTAGTCGGGGAACTTAGTGATGGTCTAGAAAATAGCATTAGTAGTCCTCACTATTCTATAAAATAGTATGATAATAAATGTAACGAGGACTCAATTGAGTGTGGATATTGTCTAGATGACAATATTTGTATTAAAACTCACAGCATATGTTTTGTCGTATTTTACACGACTATTGTATAATTAAGTTGTATTTGAATTTTGTACCATGTATTTGGCGACTCAAGATGGGTGATGTATACCTATTTTGGGGGTGTCACAGTTGGTATCAAAATTTAGAGATATGATCCCTGGCTGAGATGTGAGACAAGAACTAGGAGGGGAGAGACGGGGAATTCCTTCGCTAGTATGACCTACCTAAGTTTATTTGACATTTAATTGGTTGGTTAGAGTATAGGGATAATATATTGCATGTCAATTAACCTTTGTTTCGTGGCAGTATTTGAAAATGGCATCCGAGAATGTTGAGATTAGCAATGGAGCACAAGAGACCATTGAGTCTCCACAGATCAATAATCAGGATAATGTGCATCAGGAAGGCAAAACACTAATCAGATGATGAACGATGGAATGTTTAGAGGCTTTATGCAATTCATGCAACATCAGGCAAGAACGGCTCCTGTATAAAATGCACGTGGAAACACTGGAAACTCTCAGACGGTCACCGCTAAGCTGTTTAAGGAACTGGGACCACCGAAGTTTTTTGGAGAGCCAAAACCACTTAAGGCGGAGACGTAGATAAAGCATATCTACAAGATATTTGATGTCTTGGGATGCTCCGAGGAGCAAAAGGTTCCATTTGCCACCTTCATGTTGCGTTCAGAGGCAGATTACTTGTGGGAATCTATAAAACGTACTCAACCTACCGCATGAAGATGACTTGGGAGAAGTTCTAAGAATTGTTCAATGACAAGTACTTTCCCGAAAGTATTCTTCACATGAAAGAGGTAGAGTTCATCAAGCTGGAGCAAAACAACATGATCGTGTCGCAGTACAAAGCTAAGTTTGTCGAGTTGTCCCGATTTGCGTCCCATTTGGTTGATAATGAGGAGAGAATGATGCGAATGTTTCTAAGAGGTTCGAAACCCAAGATACGTCAATATCTTATCTCTCATAAACTGTGTTTGTATTCAAATGTTGTTAATAGGGCTCAGTTATTCGAGTGCGATAATGAGTCACCCCAGCTAAAAGAGAGCAGCCAGCAAAATGATAATACTAGTGATATCAGTCATCGAAGCGGTGATAATAAGTGTGGAGGAAAGAAACATGCCAGAAATGGTAACCACTTCGGTGGTAATCATGACCAAAACAATAAGAATGTACATTTCAATAAGAGGAGATTCAACAATGATGGAAAGACGTCAGCACCAGCTCCCGTTGTTAAGGAAGGAGAACGACCACCTATCATATGCTTCAAATGCGGAGGGGAGGGACACATCAGTCCATATTGCGTGACGCCGTCCAAAGCATGTTATAATTGTGGAAGAGAAGGTCACTTAGCCTGATTTTGTCATTCACCGAAGACAAGTTCAGTTAGGATGGAGGCACCAAAGGACGTCCCAGAAAATTCAAAGACAGTAGTGCAAGGGAGAGCGTTTATCGTGATCTCCCAGAAAGCAAGAAACCCGAACGAGATCATCACTGGTAAGCTTATCATAAACTCTAGCGAAGTTTATACCTTATGTAAGACCCCAACTTATTATGAATAAAATTAAATTTTCTCTATTTATTATCTTGAAATAATAAGGAGTTAATTTGATATAATACTTTGGTTGTGGGTGAAATGTGCAAATTTTATAAAATAAGCAAGTGATTATAAAATGTTACTTTTTTATCGGGGAATATTTGTTTGGTCCTGGAATATTCTTGTTGTCGGAGAATATTCATACGACGGCGCAGCCATTCGTGGGCCTCATAACATAATAACTGTCGGATAAAGAAAATGACATGTTTGAGTTTTTATAAATAACGGCGTAGTTGTTACCGTTAACACTATTGGAATACCCAGTGGTTAAAATACAGTAATACGCGTGGTTGCGCAGTAGCACACGGTATTGCATAGTATTTTTGAATTATTGATTCTTACGTAAGAAGGCACTACTCAATAATTGTTACAATAATTACTTTTCAATATTTTATTTTATTGATTCAATAATTGTTGCGTTGATATTTTATATTATTATTGTTTTAATAATTGTCACTGCACAGTATTTCTCATTATCAGATCAATAATTCATATTATTTGAATAATATTATTAGATAGAATTATTGGCAATGTCTAGAAAGTTCTGTCTAAGGAGAGTTTTGGTCACCTAATTGCGCGCCAGTAAGGAGAAATCCTTATCAAAAAGCCCCCTTTTTCCTGGGAACGGTCTGATTGTCATAATTGTGATTCTGTAATATTATTTGTGAGTAATTAATTATTGATTCATATGATAATAAAATATTTATTTTATAATTGATGGATATATTTATTTTAGGTGGATATAATTGAAGGAATTAATGTTGAGGTGTTTTTGTTGGAATGTAGGTATTAAAAATTAAATCACTTTTCTTGAGATATATTGCGTGAGTTATAATTTTTAATCTGACCGTTGGATCGTTGTGATTTTTGGATATGTTATATATATATATATAAGTTGAATATATGTCCACAAATTTTGAACCGCTAAAAATGAACGAATAATTTGTTATGAATTTTAAGAGGTGTCTGATTCGGAAATTAGGGTTATAATTGATTTTGGTAGAAAATTCTAGAATTGAGTGGGCCCCACTTGTGGTTGGTGAAAAAATATGTTGAATTTTATTTCAAATGTGGTGGGTGGCAATAGTAGCAGGAAAAACCATCAAGTAGCAGGTCAATTCTGCTTCGACGGGCTAACATTTTCTTATAAATAGAGGGCTAAGTTAGAATTGAAAATCACACCAGAAACATAAGCTTTCTCTCTCTATATTATCGAGCGTATTTTGTGAGTATTTAGATACTTTGAGAGTTACTGTTCAGTACAAGTTTTATTCAGCATCACTTCCGACCTTTCATTCTGAAGTACTGATTCTTTGAGGTAATGGATGTTATTTTCTTCTTAAATGATATTATTTTCTTCAATATCATTATGCTGAGATATTGTTATGAATTTTATTGTGGAATTTTTACCTTTTTGTGCCGGGGTTACTATTCACGTATACGACACTATTCACAAATACGACATTATTCACCGAAAAATGAAATTTTCTCTTTTTCGTCCCAGATGTCTTTTATGGTTACTATCTTTGATTGTATCTATATTTTGATCTTTATTTTACTTAACACTTGGTTATTATGGAGTATTATTGAATTTAGATAAACTGAAATACGAATCCCTAATATTTGCCCTTCTGTTTCAATGGATTCGTTTTCTAAAATGTTTTTCATCATCCTCAGTCCTTAATGGTGATACTTAATAAATATCTTTGGCCTGTAGTGCAAAGATGTATGATTACCTGATGAATATCTTTGGCCCGTAGTGCAAAGATGAACAGGTGTTGAGATGAACATGACCAACTGGTGATACAAATGAATATCTTTGGCCCGTAGTGCAAAGATGAATATTTGATGTAAGATGTATATTGATTGATGTCACAGGAATAAAATATTGATGATGGACTTTTAAATTCATAGATTATAGTAGATTTGATTCTCTACTTAACTCTTCTAATGAATTGTTGTTTCCGCTAAAGTTATTGATCTAAAACTTGTTGTCTATTGTATTCTATTAGATTTTTCCCTGTTGAAGACTAAGGATAATTTTTTGTATATTATCTTAGTCATAATATTCTTTACTGGGTTACTTGAGATCATCCTTTTCCTTTTTGTTCCATTTTTCTTCCCAAGAAGCGAGAACATAGCAGGAACCAGTCGGGGTATAGAGTGATGGTCCTAGTCAGTTGTTTTAGCAGTCCTCACTATTTTTGTAAAATAATACATCAATAATTGTAAGGAGGACTTTATTTGGGTGTTGATATTGTCTAGAAGATAATATTTATATTTAAACTCACAGTATGTGTTGTCGTATTTTCCACGACAATTGTAATAATAAAGTTGTAGTTGTTTTTATGTACCATGTATTTGGCGACTCAGAATGGGTGTTGTATACCTATTTTGGGGGTGTCACACCTTATTTGATACCGGTTCTACCCATTCTTTTATTTTTTTCTACTTGCGCTTAACGTTTAAATTTGACTCCGGAGAAATTAGACTTTAACTTATCTGTTGAAACTCCATTGGGAAAAACTTTCATTACATTCACTGTTTATAAGTCTTGTTTGGTTCAAATCGGTACCCTTACATTACCTGTCGATATTATTTCATTGAAAATACTTGCATTTGACGTAATTCTAGGGATTGATTGGTTAACTACTCATCATGCAAAAATTGATTATTTTCGTAAGGTTGTTAGCTTTCAAATTCCTAACTAACCTATTATGAGAATTCAAGCAACCAAACCATTAAAATCAATCACTGTCATCCCAAGCCATAAAGTTATTCGTTTATTAAAAAACGGATGTCAAGCTTTCTTAGCTCATGTCATGGATCTCAACAAAAATACGTCAGTTTTGAATGATATTTCTATTGTTAATGAATGTCCTGGCGTATTCCCTGAAGAACTTCCTGGCCTACCCCAAGAGCGTGAAATTGAATTTTGTATCGACCTTGAACCTGGTTCAAAACCTATTTCCAAAGCCCCATATCGAATGTCTCATATTGAACTTCAGGAGTTAAAGACCCAACTGCAGGAATTGTTTGACATCGGTTTCATTCATCCTAGTACGTCTCCTTGTGGTGCTCTTGTTCTATTCGTGAAGAAGAAAGATAGGAGTATGCGACTTTGTATTGATTATCGGGATTTGAACCATGTCACTATCAAAAATAGATATCCATTGTCTCACATTGATGAACTGTTTTACCAGTTGTAAGGCGCCAAATTTTTTTTAAAGATTGATCTTCGTTCCGGATATCACCAATTGAATATTAGAACCGATGACATTCCAAAGACGGCTTTCAGAACTCGGTACGGGCATTATGAATTCCTAGTCATGTCTTTTGGATTGACTAATACTCCTACTGCCTTCATGGATATGATGAACCGATTATTCAAGGAATATTTGGATCACTTTGTGGTCGTCTTTATTGATGGCATCCTTATTTATTCCAAAATCCGTGAAGATCATGAGCAACACTTGAGACTGATACTTCAAAAGCTTCGTGAATATAAGCTTTATGTCAAGTTGAAGAAATGCAAGTTCTGGCTTGAGGAAGCAGCATTCCTTGGGCACGTGGTATCAAGTTATGGAATATCTGTTGACCCAGCAAAGATTGAAGCTATTCAAAGTTGGGAGCAACCTAAATCAGTGACCGAAGTACGTAGCTTTCTCGGCTTAGTTGGTTATTATCGGAGATTCGTAGAAGGGTTTTCTTGAATCGCTACTCCCTTAACTCAGCTAACTCGGAAAGAAACAAAATTCGGTTGGAACGAGGAATGTGAGAAGAGTTTTCAATAACTCAAGAGAAGACTTATTTCAGCACCTGTTCTGAAAATACCATCTGGCTCGGAGGGATTTGTCATCTACAGTGATGCTTCAGGCAAAGGGTTAGGATGTGTTCTCATGCAACATGGGAAAGTCATAGCCTATGCCTCTCGACAACTTAAAGAATATGAGAGGAATTATCCTACTCATGATCTAGAGTTGGCTGCTGTCGTCTTCGCACTTAAAATTTGGAGGAATTACTTGTATGGGGAGAAAGTGGAGATCTTTACGGATCATAAAAGCCTCAATATTTCTTCACTCAAAAGGAACTCAACATACGACAGAAATTTTGGATTGAACTATTGAAAGATTATGATCATACCATCCAATACCATCCTAGAAAAGCAAACGTGGTAGCTGACGCATTGAGTAGAAGATCATATGCGGATATGAGTGCGATATTGTCAATGTAGAGGCCCATTTTGTATGACTTGCAAAGGATAGAGATAGAGATAAAGACTCCAGGGACCCACGTGATGATGGAGAATATACGAGTAGAACCGACTTTAATCGATAAAGTTAAAGTTGCTCAAGCTACAGACCTGGAGCTGATGCATATAAGGAAGAAAGTACAAGAAGGTGCTATGCCGGAAGCAAGAACCGATGAAGAAGGAATACTTCGAGTCAACTCCAGACTTTGTGTTCCTAACGATCCTGAGTTAAAGTATAAAATCATGATGGAGGCGCACAACACACATTTTGGTGGGGCAATATGAAGAGAGAGATAACGCTATTTATCTCAAGGTGTTTAACTTGTCAACGAGTCAAGGCAGAGCATCAAGTACCAAAAGGTCTATTGCAACCACTTGAAATTCCAGAATGGAAGTGGGTGCACATTACCATGGATTTCGTTACTGGTCTTCCCAAGGTTTCTCAAGGTATAGATGAAATTTGGGTCATTGTTGATAGATTGACCAAGTCTGCTCATTTCTTACCAATACGAGAA
This sequence comes from Panax japonicus, assembly GCA_020205505.1. NCBI lineage: Eukaryota > Viridiplantae > Streptophyta > Magnoliopsida > Apiales > Araliaceae > Panax > Panax japonicus. The sequence continues at coordinate 633,333 of CM035112.1, read as the reverse complement.
ACTTATACGCTTGAACGTCTTGCTCTTATGTACATAAACGAGATTGTAAGACTACATGGTATGAAAGTATCCATAGTTTCTGATCGAGACCCAAGATTCACTTCAGGATTTTGGGTTAGTTTACAAAAATCTATGGGCACGGATTTACGATTTAGTTCGGCATATCATCCTCAGACAGACGGATAATCAGAGAGGACTATTCAAACTCTTGAAGATTTATTAAGACTCTGTCTCCTTAACTTCAAGGGAAGTTGGGACAAGTTCTTACCATTGGTGGAGTTTTTTTACAACAAAAGTTATCAAACAAGTATTGGCATAACTCCATTCGAGGTGTTGTATGGAAAAAAGTGTCGTTCTCCAGTATGCTGGGATGAGGTGAGTGAAGCAACGTTGTTGGGACTGGAGTTGGTACGTATGGCTACGAAAAAGATTCAAACTATCCGACAACGTATAAAAATCTCACAAGACCGACAAAAGAGTTATGTTAATCTTCATCGAAAGGACGTGGAATTCGATATTGGAGATCATGTGTTGTTACGTGTTGCTCCATGGAAAAGATTTAAGAGATTTGGAAAGAGACGAAAGCTCAATCCTCGATTTATTTGCCCATTTTTAATCCTCGATCGAGTAGGGAATGTAGCCTATAGACTCATTTTTACCGCCAAATATGTCTCGTGTTCATAACGTTTTTCATATATCTATGTTACATAAATATGTGAAAGACCCGACCACATTATTGAGTTAGAAATGGACGAAATAGCGGAAGATTTAACGTATGAAGAGGTTTCTGTTCAAATCTTGGATAAGAAAGAACATATTCCACTCTCCAAGGTTATACCTCAAGTCAAAGTTTTATGGAGGAACCACGATGTTGAGGAAATGACCTGGGAGTTAGAATCCGAAATGAAATCAAGGTATCCTTACCTCTTCGACATACCAGGTACGTACCCTAATTTCGACGGCGAAATTTCACAAGAAAGGGAGATTGTAAGACCCCAACTTTCATGAATAAAGATGAATTTTCTATAATTATCATTTTCGAATATTATGGAATGAATTTGATATAATATTATAGTTGTGGGTAATAGTTATAAATTTTGCAAACTACGCAAGTTGTTATATAATATTCGATTGGTCGGGGAATATTCGTTTTAACAGGGAATATTCGTACGACGACACAATCATTGGTAGACCCCACAACAGAATTATTGTCGGATTGAGAAAACCACAAAAATATTTTATAAAAATAATGACGGAAGTTTTATCGTTAACTGTTGAAACACCCGGTGTTAAAAGTACATGAATACGAACGGTTGCATAGTAGCACACAGTATTGATTATTAATGCTTACGTGAGAAGTCACTCAGTTTTGTTCAATTATTGCTTTAGTAATTGTTGCATAGTATCTCACGTTAATTGATTCAATTATTGTTGATATTTTATATACTATTAAATCAATAATTGAGACGACGAAGTTATTAATATTATTATTTACAATATTAACTATGTCTAGAAGTTCTGCCAAGGAGAGGTTTGGTCACCTAATTGCGCGCCAATAAGGAGAAATCCTTATTGGAAAGCTCCCTCTTTCTTGGGAACGACCTGGTCAATTAATATTTTGAATTATAATAATGATGATGAAGTTTTGTTTTATTAGTATTATTAATGTAATAAAATAGAAAAACTTTTTATATAAAACAGAATATTTTTATAAAGTTATTCGTTTTATTAGACTATAAATAGAATATATTATATTCTATTATGCATAGTATTTTGCATAGTAAAATCTTTTTATATAAAACATAATACTTTTATAAAGTTATTCGTTTTATTAGTCTTTAAATAGAATATATTATATTTTATTATGCCTAGTGTTTGCATAGTGCCTGCATAGTATTTTGCATAGTAAAATCTTTTTATTTAAAATAGAATACTTTTATAAATTTATTCGTTTTATTAGATTATAAATAGAATATATTATATTTTATTTAAAAGATTTTGTTTTATTAGAATATTTTATAGTAAACTAATCTGGACCGTCCGTTTAAAAGTAAATCAATTTGGACCGTTCAGGAATTAGTTACTATTCAATCCATTCTCCTATAAATAGAAGTTCATTCCTTCATTATTTCTTACGAATTCACTGAAACTCTAGAAAGAGAAACTATAGAGAGAAAGAAGAAAAGTATCATGCTACTTTACTACTCCTATATCCAGTTTGTTCTAAGATAAGGGGTATTATTTCTTTCGTATTCATGAAAAGAACTTCTTTTATTCCATTCTTTATTATTCTGTTTGAATAACCTGTATACGCGGTCTACCCTATACTTGGTGAAATTCTTCTGTTATTCCATTCCTTATCATTGTATTAGAATAACCTGTCTATGCGAAGTACCGCATACATGGTGAAATTCTTCTGTTATTCCATTCTTTATTATTCTGTGGGAATATCATGTCTGTGCATTTAGGCATGACCTACTTTCGTTATTTATTATTCTGTTGGAACATCATGTCGGTGCGAATTTCGCCTGACATGGTTCCGTTATTTATTATTCTGTTAGAATATCCTGTCTGTGCGTTTACGCATGACCTGGTTTCGTTATTTTTTATTCTGTTGGAATAACATGTCTGTGCGGTCTATCGCATGCCTGGTGATTTTTTTTGTTATTCCATTCTTTATTATACTCAGTTGGTTAAAGTTTTTACATCTATACTCCATGAAATTAGTGGAATATGATTGATATTTGTGCTTCATCCAATATTTTTTCATGAAAATATTCTTCTGAGCATTCTTAAATTTTACTCTACAAAGCAGTATCATGTTGACAATTTGAACGTTATTAAATTCTGGATAAATTAATTCTTGAACTTGTTTTATTGAATTCTTATATCATTGTCATCATCCTCATGATTATATTATGTTGAAAGTCATTAGTGGCCTGTTGTGCATAGATGGACTTGGTATGATTATGACCAGAGATTATTCGGTGTAATCATGACCGTAATGTTACAAAATGATTTGGTAAAAGTCCTCATTGGCCCGTAGTGCATTGATGGACAGTTGTTGGCATGATCATGACCATTGATGAATACATGAATATCCTTGGCCCGTAATGCATGGATAATTTGTGGTTGTGATACTAATGAATACCCTTGGCCGTAGTGCAGGGATGATGTGGATTATTTATTAAGCTGAGTCGCAGCGATAAAAGTAATGAAAAACCTTTTAAATCATAAAAGATAGTAGATTTTATTCTCTACTTGACTCTTTTAATGGATTACTTGTTTCGTTGCAGTTAAACTTGATGTTTGTTATATTGTATCAGTTTAACACTGTTGAAGGCTAACGATAATTTATTCTGTATTATCGTAGTCATAATATTTCTTACTAGGCTAGTTGAGCTCACCCTTTTACTTTCATTGTTCTCTTCAGAAAATGAGAACGTAGCAGGGACTAGTCGGGGAACGGAGTGACGGTCTAGATAATAGCATTAGTAGTCCTCACTATTCTATGAAATAGTGTGATAATAAATGTAATGAGGACTCAATTGAGTGTGGATATTGTCTAGATGACAATATTTGTATTAAAACTCACAGCATATGTTTTGTCGTATTTTACACGACTGTTGTATAATTAAGTTGTATTTGAATTTTGTACCATGTATTTGGCGACTCAAGATGGGTGATGTATACCTATTTTGGGGGCATCACATGTACCTTAGAATCAGTATGAATTCTTGTATTTATAGTGATCTCATCACCTTCACTGAATCCTTCCCCATATTTGATTAGAGTTCCTAATTTGGTATGAATCCTTAATGGGATTGTATAAGATCTCCTAAAAATAAAGAAATTAGTTCTAATCCCAACACCTCCTCTTGTATTTAGAAACCGAATATAATCAGGAATCTTTGATTCCCTAAATTGCTTCAACTACCAAAAATGAATCCCACATGGATTCAAACTTCATGTGGACAACAGCCCATCATATAAACCAGACCCAATATATCATGGTCCAACATTGCCCCCAGTTTTTCAATCAAATAAAATATTTAATGGGAGAGTAATCCAACCATGACCCAACAACTAAATAATAAAGGGACAATTACATATTCTATTACATTTTTGAAAATAATTACAACAATAGTGCACTCATAAAATATTTACACAATTAATACAATTTCATATTTATTTACAATATTAGTGCAATTAGGATTCCTTAATTTAGGGAATTAGTATGCAATTAAGATTCCTTCATTTAGGGATTAGTTATCCCCATTGTTTTTCTCTCTCCTCATCTAGAACAACTGCATCATCCTTTTTCTTCATTCAACGTATTATTTCTTTCTATATATATATATATATATATATATATATATATATATATATATATATATATATATATATATATATATATAGAGAGAGAGAGAGAGAGAGAGAGAGAGAGACCTTCCCTTTTACACGGCTTCTGAAGAAGGGGAGTCTACCGATTCTTCAAATAAATCTCAGCAAGTAAACTCCATTACTGCAATAAGTCATCGATAATATGTTGTTTCTTACGAAAATACACAACGACAACAAGAGGACCGAAACATACTAAAAATGGAGGCGCCAAAGGATTGAACAACAGTTGTTGTTTGCTCTTGAGAATCAGCATTAACTGGCAATGGGTGGGATCTACTGTAAGACCCTGAAATTTATGAAATAAAAGTATTCAATTTTCCTATTTGGTAAATGGTTAAATTGATAAAAAGTTAAAGTTAAGGGAGATATATATAAAATTTTCAAAATACGCAAGTGGTTATAAAATACTCATTTCTGTTGGGGAATATTCGTTTGGTCGTGAAATATTCTTGTTGTCGGGGAATATTCGTACGACGACGCAGCCATTTGTGGGCCCCATAACAGAATAATTGTCGGATGAAGAAAACGACAAGTTTCAGTTTTTATAAATAACAACGTAATTGTTACCGATAACACTGTTGGAATACCTGGTGGTTAAAATACTGTAATACGCGTGGTTGCACAGTAGCACACGATATTGCACAATATTTTTGGAATTAATTATTCTTACGTATGAAGGCAGTACTCAATAATTATTACAGTAATTACTGTTCAATATTTTATTGGTTCAATAATTGCTGCGTTGATATTTTATATTATTGTTGTTCAATAATTGTCACGGCACAGTATTTCCCATTATCAGATCAATAATTCATATTATTTGAATAATATTATTAGATAACATTATTGGCAATGTCTAGAAAATTCTGTCAAGGAGAGGTTTGGTCACCTAATTGTGCGCCAGTAAGGAGAAATCCTTATTGGAAAGCCCCATCTTTCCTGGGAACGGCCTGGTTGTCATTATTGTGATTCTGTAATATTATTTGTGAATAATTATTTATTGATTTATATGATAAGAAAATTTTTATTTGATGTGGATATAAATGATGGATTTATTCATGTGGTTATAAATGAAAGAATTAATGCTGATGTGTTTTTACAGTATTTTTTCGGAATGGAAGCATTAAAAAATCAAATCAGTGTTCTTAAAGCTCTATTACGTGAGTTATAATTTTAATCCGACCGTTGGATCGTTGTGATTTTTGGATATGTTATACATATATAAATTGAATATATGTCCACAAATTTTGAACCGTTAAAAATTTCGTATGAATTGTTATGAATTTTAAGAGGTGTTGAAAAACGTCCGTATGTGGATTTCAGATATTTTCTGTTTGGAATTTGGAAAAACTTAAAGCAAAAAAGTTGTAGAGAATTCGATTTCATGTAGAATGGACATAAAATTCGTATTTTTCTAATAAAAGTGCTATTTATTATGAATTACTGAAGTTTCGAAAAATAAAATAATTTTTATTAAAATTGGGTGGGAACCACTTTTGTTTTTGATGGAAAACATGTGCTAGAAAATTTTTCAAATGTGATGGCTGGTCATTGAATGGTTGGTGGTGTAGAAGATGAGAAAAAAAGAAAATATATTATTTTATTAATTTAGTCTCCTTTAGCTTTCTAGCATTTTCCTATTAATAGGCCCTTAAGTTAGAATTGAAAATCACACCGAAAATATAAGTTTTCTCTTTCTATATTATCGTGCATATTTTTATGAGTATTTAGATACTTTAAGAGTTGATATTCAGTGCAAGTTCCCTTCGGCTTTATATCCGATATTTCGAACAGAAGTACTATCATTTTGAGGTAAGGGATTGTAAGGGTAATTATGTTTCTTCAGTTTCGTAATTTTTTTGAACTTCAAAAATTTTGAAAAAATTTGAAATGATATTTGATGAGTTTCTCGATTGTGTCCAAAAATAGCGATTTTTGGATGTATAGATTAAGAGTTATGAATTTTATGGAAAAACACTATTTTAAAAGTAAACCCTTATAACTCGTGGTTAACTCCAAAATTGATAAAATTTTTATTGGGAGTACATCTATATAATATCAGTATACCCTGTAAATTTCAGAATTTTTGGATAAAAGTACAATTTATGATAAATGTCTAAATATTCGGCAATTTTTGCCATATAAAAAATAGTAAATGAATTTTAAAAATTTCGAAAAAATATATTTTTAATATGGGACTATGTTCTGTTAAATCTCAGAAAAGAAAATTTATTTGTACTGATTTGGTATTTTCATGAAAATAGACTAGTTATGTGTAAATGAATTAAATATGTTATGTGAAGTAATAAAATTGGAAAATAGAATTTTATGGCTTGAGAATCCTATATAAGGTATATGTAGATTTTTATGAGGGTTTTGATTATTGGTGATAAAATATTATGAGTTTGGCATTTTAAGATGATTATATGCATTAATTAGTAAAGTGCAAACAATTAAAATAAATTATTTATACGTTAAAGAAATGATTAAAATATTTTGATAATATTAATAATATTAGATTATGAGATTAGTAAGTGATTTATAACATTTGGATTAAGGTGTTATGAAATCATTGATTTATAAATCTTACTCTTGAAATTAAATACAGTTGTTGATCATATTGTTTTTATTATCATATATAACATTTTTATAATCCCGGTGATGAAATAGGGATATGATTTGGCGACTCTGGTGGATGGCGCAAGATTTAAGGTTCGGTGATGTCACTGACAAGGTCTCCAATGATAATTCAATGATAAACAATTTTGTGGCAGAGGCGCATTTTATTTTTTATGAATATTTGGTTACCCACAAAAATTAAAATTGTTACCTTTATACGAAGGTTTGGCTACCAACTGCACCATATTCATAATAATTTTATTTTTAAAATGTTATTCATAAGTTGGTAGCCAAACCTTCATAAAAAGGTAACCAATTCAGTTTTATTCGGTTACCAAATAATAATAAAAAAAATTAAGAACAGCTTCCAAATGTTACGCGTAGATGGTATCCGAAATGCCATGTTTAAGTTTCCATTTATGTAGCTGTTAGTTACTTTTAAATAAACATTTAAAAATAAATTTTATTTTGAATATGGTGCAGTTGGTAGCCAAACCTTCATACAAAGGTAACCATTTTAGTTTTTGTGGGTAACCAAATATTCATAAAAAAAAAATTGTTCGCGATTTCCTCTTTGTTCGGCTACTCAGAATTCGTTTTGGATCTGTTCTTGCTGGTTTGGTAACTCCGACTTCTTCTTCTTTGATTTGTTTTGGTAACTCCGACTTCTTCTTCTTCTATTTGTTTTGTTTTGGTTGTTCGTGTTTTGTCTGGCTATTTAACATATGGTGATTGCGAATAGTTGCTAATTCTGTTACATTGATTGCATAATGTGAAAAAAGTCTTTCATATATCAGTACGCAAATCAAGTATTGGAGAGAAATCTAAAGTTATTTTAGAGAATGGAAGATGCAGATTTAGATCTGCTACACATACACCATGAACGAGCTAGATGGAATTTCTTAGTTACAAATGAGAGAAAATATGGAAAGGGAGATGAAGATTTTAATTTGAATATTTGAATTTGAATTATTATTTTGAATTTGAATTTGTTTTTGTTGTTAGATCCCAAATATTTGAATTTGAATTATTAATTGTGATAGTTATTTCTCCTTGATTTTAGGTTTCCTTATTAATGTGAATTGTACTATTTTTATAATATGGGTCCTAATTACACTCTTTTTGTAATTATTTTGTTGATGCACTAATGGTGTAATTACTTTCTAATTATTGTATATTTCTGTAAAGAACCCATTAATAAACTGAATCAAGCCCAACAACAATTGAAGCCCACGTAACCTGCAACAAACCAACTCTTCAATTCTACCCACGCGCTCCATCATGACATCCATTAATGAGTCGTTCCTCGGTATTCGAACACAACTAAGAAGACACGTTTCTTTGAATTCCAATCCCCAAACAAAACACTCCTCATTTCCTAAACAAACAAATCTCCACCTCTAAAAACTATCTCCCTCCTTTTAGCAATACTCTCTCCACTGCAGACATCACCTTAAGCTTCATCAATGGTTTCTTCTCAAACTCTCACTAAAATTATCTCCATCAACGAGACTCCCACCATGGCTACTCCTTTTTCGACCATCACTGCTCCACCAACCTCCATTGCACCCCCTATTATTTCCATCGCAACCCCTACAGTCAACGCCATAGCCACCGATTCCACAATTACCACCACCACCACAAAAACTCCTTCACAAAACCTTAACCCCGCTGAAACCGATTTCCAGAAAATGATGTGTGAATACCCAAATGAAAAGAAATTTCCCCATGCCAACACCCCTTCTGACATCACTGATGCAGACCTCGCCATGATTCGAAAGCGCTTTCAAATCCCTGAAACCCACCAACTCAAAGCCCCCTCAACGACTGACCGAATGTATTTTCGACCAAAGGGGTGGACAGCCATGCCCCTCACTCTGCTAAAGAAAGGTGCCCGCCTCCCACTACACCCATTCATCTTCACCCTCTTAGGGTTCATCTGCATTAGCTTCGCCCAATTAGTGCCGAACTCCTACATCAAAATTATAGCCTTCATCGCCTTCTCCACGTGGCAGGCATTCCTCCTTCTATAAACTTCTTCTCCTCCTTGTACTAACTGGAAATTCCCTCGAACATGGGTTCAAAGCCCTAAGAAAATAGCCACCTAAGCTGAACTCCAAGATTAATAAACGCCCACTGATGGACGCACCTTCGAGTAACAAAGGATGGCACAAAGACTGGTTCTACGTCAAAGGACCAAAAACTCATAAATTACCTGAATGGGCATCCTATAAGCGACTGAACATCTTCTTCGATGACACGTCCACCGAACGCATACGGGAATCGACCAAACTGATCGAGATACTACCTCCAAAAGAATGGAGCTACAACCTCCTAACTAGAAAAGCCTTGATCTACGACCATAAGTGTAAGTTGCTGACCTTACTGTTCAGTTGCTTTTTCTTTTCAACTTACTAACTGACCCATTTTTTAATTACAATATCTCTCATCGAACCAACAACCGTCGAAAGGGAAGACCTCAAAAAGTTCCTTTCCGAAAAATCCTCCACAGAATCTGCTGAACAAGCCAAAAACATCCCCACCGAAGCCTTTTTTTCAGAGACTGTCTTTTTTAGGACTCTTATCCCCCGGTATGAGTAAAGTTAAGAATAAATACGGTTCCCTCAGGCACATTGACGGTGGAAGATTATAAGATACCATAATGACATGCCAAACTGAGTAAGGTTGACTAAAATTATTAAAAGGACAAAAGACATCTGTAGCCATGTTGAGCCTCACATTCCTGACTTCCTCCGCAAATTGTGGAAAATTTTCATCAAATCTCTTCCACTCATCTCCATTTGTTGGGTGAGTTAATTGACCAAGCACGAAGTCTCTTGTTCTATGCCAACTCATATGTTGAGCCGTATGGGACGACATGAATAGCCGTTGAAGCCTCGGCGTAAGAGAAAAGTAACGTAAGATCTTCTTGGGCACATGTTTCTCCTTCCCCCCACGTTTTGTCACCTTGTACCGAGGCAAGCTACATATATCACATTGTCCCTTATCTTTGTCCGCCTCATAGTATAACATGCAATCATTCTCACAAGCATCGACCTTTTGATACCTCATATTCAACCCCTTGACCATCTTCTTCACTTTGTAATAATTAGCAGGAAGCGTATGATCCTTTGGTAAGAACTCACTAAAAATAGCAATCAAATAGTTGAAACCTCTCTCACTGCAGTCGTGCGTATTATTGAAGTATAAGAGCTTAGTCATTGCAGATAACCCTGTGTGCTTATCATTTCCAAGATACAATGGAACCCCCGATTCAGATAGCAGTCTGTAAAAGGCAGCAGCTGTATCATTTGGCACTTGCTGAGCACTGCTTGACGAATATTGGTAGGCCCATAAGCATCGACCAACATCTCTACGACATCATAATCATCGGCGTATGAATGATCCCGGTGAATTGGTTGGTCTACAGTACTTTCGATCACTTCTCTTAACTCAATCGATTCCCCATGATGAATCCATACGGAGTACCCATTCATAAATCCACGGGAAAGTAAGTTAAATTTAATCTCGTCCGTTTACTTCCAGATCAAGTTTTTACACTTAACACACGGGCATCTCATCTTTTCGTTCGGATCATCAACATGTTCTAGTGCTTTGTTCAAAAAGTTAGACACCCCATCACGATAAGCTGCGACTAATCCCCTCCCATCAATTGGTATCCTATGGTACATCCAACTCCGGTCGACTGACATCTTGAACTGAACAAATGACACATTTAGTACAGGGATATTCATGTATGTGTTCCATGCATGAATTATATTTTCCTAGTATTTCAACTTTACAGGACATGGGTAAGGCTTCTATCTCGTTCCTGGATGCGTCTCCTCACTGGTGCCAACACGTTGAGCACGTTTCATCTGTTTCAAGTAAATTTTGGCAGCACCTCCCCATGGTCTCCAAGTACACGAAATAGATTAAGATACTTAATCTAAGTATGCACTCGAAGAACATGCAGAGTTAACAGCCGAAAAATTTTCAAAACAACAAAAATGTACCGTTTCATATTGGCACCGACCTAAGTGAGAGACATAACATCCAATAACAGTCCCAAACTGGGGACTATTCGACATTCACTTCTACTGAGTGAATGTCAAACGGGTTTCTAAGCAAATGTATATATTGAGTTTATTGAAAATTATGACAAACTAAGCAAATGCTACTTAGTTTAATAAAACTTCTACGTATACTACATGATGTGTCAAACATATTTAGTCTACTTTAATTTAGATGTGGAAAACTACAAAAGTATTACATTTAATTTACTTTAGTTGTAGAAGACTAAGCAAGTACTACTTAGTATTTTATTTTATTTTCATTTAATTTACTTTAGTTATAGAAGACTACTTAGCATTTTTGTTATTAATTTTTTTTATTTTCATTTAATTTAATTTAGTTGTAGAAGACTAAGCAAGTACTACTTAGAATTTTATTTTATCATATTTATTTTTATATTATTATATTATATTATATTATACTAAATTATAAATGAATTATTATGTTTTATTGTATTTTAATGTTATTTTTTATTATATTATAATATATATATATATATATAAATTATTAAATTTATTTATTTATTTTATTTTATTAAATTTAATTTATTTTATGTTTTATTTTATTTAATTTAGTTTATATTATATTATATCTTTCTTCTTTTTAAAAATAATTTAATTTAATTTAATTATTTTATTGTATTTATTTTGTATTATATTTAATTTTATTAAATTTAATGTAATCTATTTTTTAAATTTTATATTATTTATTTTTTTGTACTATTTTTTTTATTTATTTTAGTTACTTAATTTCATTTTGTTTTATTTTATTAGTCGAATACTAATTAAGTAAATGCTACTTAGTTTATTTTAGTATTAGAAAATTAAGTAACATATATAAATAGTTAGTAGGGCCTATAAATTTAGCAACTGAAGAATTCTGACAGAATTTCCGTGGGAAATTTTGTTGAAAATATCAAATATCACATTTCAAATTGAAGCTTCAAAACACTGTTATGTAAAAACATTACTGTAATTGCATAAATACACTATAATAAGTTGTAATTGCATAATAAAAAGCAAATTGAAACAATTATCAAATGATATATATATACACTAACAGAAGCTGTAATATTGCAAAAAATAAACCCAATTAAACGGATGTGAATTATCAATACAATAATTTTAATCCCAAATTATTGCACAACAATACTTCATCTCAATTTGCAACAATTTCAGTAACATAAATAAGCCAAAAATTATTAAAATTTCAGCAATATCAATTATCATGCTCATTCAGTAGACATTCTATGAACTATATGTTAACCCTAACAACAATAATATTAATCCCAAGTTGCACAATTATTAGATGATATATATTAACCCTAAAAACAAACCCACAAATTTTAGTCAAAATTAGGAAGCACTTACCTTGAATTAAAGGAGCAAGGTGAAGTTGGGGGTGATGGCCGATTGTGGTGGCGCCGGTGGCTATGGAGGGGGGAGCTAGGGGTGGGGGGTACCAGTGGCGTGAAGGGGTGGGGGAGGGGGAGGGGGAGGGTGGGGGGCTGTGCCAGGGGGTGGGGGGACCAGTGGCAGGGGAAGGGGGTGGCCGGATGAGAGAGAGAGAAATATATATATATATATATATATATATATATATATATATATATATATATATATATATATATATATATATATATATTGAAAAATGAAAGGAGGCGCCGGAGAAGAAGACGCGATTTAGGTTTTAATCGTTATTTCTGACGGAATGTCCCTCGAAATTATCTTAAATTCGACGAAACATTCCCTCAAAAATAACATTGGTTCGTCGAAAGTAGTTTTTGCGCTGGCGAAAAAGCTGGCGCCACGGAGGGAATATTAATGTCGACGGAATTCTGTCAAAAATATATTAGTTACAAGGGACTTGTATTCAGCGGATTATTCCGTCAGAAATATATTATTTTTGACTGAATCGATTCTGTCGGACATAGTCAGTTTTCTTTTAGTGATTTTTGAAAAGTCAATTTGAAATATTTTAAATTTAAAAGTCAGTCAGATGTTTTATATTTTTTAGTTACCAAACAATTTTTTAAGTTCATATGTTATTTCACTCATATAATCTAATTTATTAAGATATAATTAATAATCATTCAGATCTTAATTACTCAGTTTTATCACCACATAAACCTTAAGTTCAAATATAGACTTCCTTCTGATTCATATTTTCTTAATTTTACTTGACTATATAATTTTAATGACTATATAAGATTTAACAAATAAATTATAATTTTAATAAGCAATTATTATTAATAAGCAATAAAAATATAAGCAATAAAAATATAATTTTAATGACTATATAAGATTTAACAAATAAATTATCATAGCAAGTTTGTAAAATACCCATTAAAAACTTATATTATATATTGGGCCATTCAAAAGATTTCGATTAATGATTATCAATTTAATGTTATTTGGTAGAAGTCATATGACTATCAGTAATAATTGTAGCAAGTGTATATTACAAATTTAAAATTACTACATACATTTTCTCAATATTCATGTGTAATTTAAATTTAAACTTATATTATAAACTTGTTTGTTTTTGTATTTACCCCATCCGAAATTGTAGTGACCGACTTTGATAGTGAAATCATCTTTTTTATTTTTATTTTTAATATAGTTGATTCAAGAGAATATGTTATTGATACTTATTAAACTTGTAGGATTTGTGTGTGTAATTTGATATGTAGGTATTAGTTCGATTTATAATGATGAGGGTCTTTTACAATAATATATAATATTTAGTAAGTAATTACACTATTAGTGCATCCATAAAATAATTACAAAAATAATACACTTTTCCATATTTATTTACAATATTAGTGCAATTAGGATTCCTTAATTTAGAGAATTAGTATAGGATTCAATTCACAATAATAAGGAAACCTAAAATCAAGGAGAAATAACTGTCATAATTAATAATTCAAATTCAAATATCTTGGATCTAACAACAAAAACAAATTCAAATTCAAATATTCAAAGTTTGACAATGTCATCTTCATCCTCCCCTTCGCCGGTCATCTTCCTCCTCACCTTCGCTGGTGATACAGAGCCACAAAATGGTCGATGAGATGTAGAAAAGAGGTGGATATTTGATTTTTCACAATTTATTCATGTCTGGAAATTTTAATTCCAATTTAATGTCCAAAAGAAAATATGAACACTACATAGGAAAGAGAGATAAAAGAGTGATGTGTAATGTAATGTTGATAACCAAACCTTCATAAAAAGGTAACCAAACTTTTATACCAAGGTAACTAAACCTTTATACCAAGACAACCAATCTACCTCCACACCTGCAGTATGAATTGGTTACCTTGGTCTGAAAGTTTGGCAACCAACTACATGAAGGTATGGCTACCAACTGCATCACATTCAAAATATATTGGTAACCTAATAATACTGAATTGGTTACCTTGGTATGAGTGTTTGGCTACCAACTGCACTATGAAAAAATTATCAAACAAAGCCTGCCTTTTAGCCAACTGAAAATATCAAACTCTTTTCAAAGCCTACTTGCTTTTTGCAAAGAAGCCTCAGAACTCAGAAGCTGTTGTGTTTCCAGAATTAATCTCGCTTTTTCTCTCTCCAACTTCATGTCTTTCTCCATAAAATCCGGCGACCGGCGACCCACAAAACCAAACCAAATGGGTAGACCACCGCCGGAACCAGAGCACCTACCATGTCCACGTTGCGATTCAACCAAAACAAACTTTTGCTACTACAACTACAACTTCTCGCAGCCTCGCCACTACTGTAAGGCCTGCTGCTGCTACTGGACTTACGGTGGCACCCTCCGCGACATCCTCGTCGGCGGTGGTAGCCGCAAGAATGCCAAGCACTCCCGACCCACCTCATCGGCGTCCATATTCGCCGCTTCTGCTCAGGATTACCGCCTCATTTCGATCTTAGAGAAGATGAGAGAAGGACTGCAATTTGTTTGGTTATTTATTTTACCAATTATTGATTAAGATGAGAGAAGGACTACAATATGTAGAGATATTAATTACTTAATTTAATAAATAAACCAATATTAATCCCCTAAATTAAGGAATCCTAATTGCATATTAATTTTCTAAATTAAGGAATCCTAATTGCACTAATATTGTAAATAAATATGAGAAGTGTATTACTTTTGTAATTATTTTATGGATGCACTATTATTGTAATTATTTCTAAAAATGTACTAAAATATGTAATTAACCCTAATGATAATTCATACTAATTAGGTTCATGCATCAGGAAAATTAATGTAAAATACTAAGGGTCAACATATATGAAACCACTCGGGTAAATTCCTCGAGTTCGGAATAAATTTCGGGTCAAATCTCAAGTTCGAATCGAATCAAATATTTATTCAAATAAAGCCTTAAACTACCGACCCAACAGTATCTTCTTGGGTTATCTTAACCCACAACAACGTCAAATCCCAAGTCAAAATCGAATTCAAGGGTCAATAGTATCTTCTTGGGTCATCTTAGCCCACTACAGGCTCACCCAAAAGGTCATGACTGAATGTATTATTGTTAGTAACTTAATTCCTTATATACAGACAAATTTTTTTCATATTTTTCGATGTGGGACTATGGTGTTACAATATATATATATATATATATGAGAATGATTCATAACAAATACTTGTTATGAATCAAAAATGGGCAAACACCATCATTAGTGTCAAATACACCAACGACCGAGATTAAAATTGAAAATTTTATGTTTGCTACTATTAATAGTAGACAACAGGTTACGTCTGCTACTGTTAGTAGTAGATACTAATAGTCGCGAATGACCCATTCGCTACTAATAGTAGCAAACGTAAATTTTTCAGTTACAAACTCGGTCGTTGGTTCCTATATTGAACAATAAAGATGATGTATGCCTATTTTTAATCTATAACAAATACATGTTATGAATCATTACCTATATATATATATATATATATATATATTATCAATGATTAAGGACAAAGAATACATTGTATTTTTAATAGTACCTGTTTGTACTAAATTTTTGTGAAAATCCTAAATTTTGAGTTGTTGGGTTAGTTTTTGGGAAACCAAACCAAGAAGGTAAATAGAAAAATTTGGAAAAAAAACTTTTAAACTACAAAGTCATCAAACTTAGACTACTAAGTTGACTTTAAACCAACTAAAATGACTTGGTGTTTCCTTCTTATATTTTGGTATTATAATAATTGTGATAACAGAACAATCCAAAACAACATAATTTAAGACATTTAACTAATGAAAATTTTATTATTATACCATTTCCCTAATATTATATATACATATAACTCGGCTCTCTCCAGCAAACTATAGGGAATAAACTAAAAACGAGCCGGCTATAGCGACAGTTTATGCCGGTTCATTTTTGGTTCGCTCCCTATGGTTCGCTAGAGAGACGGACATTGTATATATATATATATATATATATATATATATATATATATATATATATATATACACACACACACACATGGTCTGGATCTTAAGCTTATCTCTTATCTAACATACATTGCATACCCTCTTTTAGCGACAGACCGAGCGACGATTCGGTCCGTCGCTATATGTTGTCAGTCGCTAAAAGCTAAGACGATAGTTCTATATATAGTGACGGACCGAATCGTCGTCCGGTCCGTCGCTAAAGGAGGGTATGCAAGGTATGTTAAATAAGAGATAAGCTTAACATACGAACCGTATATATATATGTATATATATATATATATATATATATATATATGGGAATGATCCATAGCATCTATATGCTATGGAATAAAAAGTGACATATAGCATCTTAACCATCCGTCTAATTAATGAATGACTAAGATTTGATTTAGAGAAAACCCGTCCGCTAGACTTCCTAGTGGACGTATTAAGTGAAAATTTTGGACTCTTTTGCCCCCATTCTAAATCATTGTACAGCTATTACAATGCCATTCGCTAGACATACTAGCGGACATTTATATTACTTTCAGTACACCACGATGTTACTTCCTAGACTGCAATACCCAGTTTGTATGATACTTCGTGGACTGCAATACCAAGTATGAAATGGACTGCAATACCAAGTTTGTCTTATACTTCCTGGACTGCAATACAACACTGCAATTTACAGTACATATCAAGTATATACCTACATCAATTCAATTACATATCTACAATTTACTGTACATAGCAACATCAATTCTACATACCTACATCAATTCAATTACAACACTGCAATTTACAGTACATAGCAACATCAATTATGTTGTACAATTTACAGTACATAGCAACATCAATTAAATTAAATTCGTTCAATACGCAGCAACATGTCAATTCAATTAAATTCCTTCAATACACAGCAACATCAGTTCAATTAAATTCCTGCAATACCAATTACATCAACAGTTAGTAGGGTTATCACATCCCCAATACATCAAAAAATCCAAATCTTTCCAAATCATATTTGAAATCCAAATCAAAACAAAATATATCAAATTCCTAATTTTAGCAAATCAAATATATCAAAATCCAAATTCTAGCAAATCAAATATATAAAATTCCAAATTCTATGAAATCAAATATGTCAAGTACTTTAAAAAGAGATCAAATCAAAAACATATCATTTGAAACAAAAATATGCACGAAATAGTCCAAATGTGCACTAGACACTATATCATTTGAGAATCTCTAGCCATCTATTGCACTTTTTCTGAAAAATAGTCAACACAGTATGACAAAAGTATATTAATAAAATACTAAAGCTACTCGGACCAAGTGAAAATTAAATAATCATACTTTCACACCCAATTTGCGACCCTGGTTAGCTAATTGAAATTGGAGAAAATTTAAGCTATGTTAGAGTGCTTATCAAAATGATGAAACACATATTAAAGAAGCTCAAGAAGCATGAAATCACATACTAAATATGCTTATTACACCTGTGGAGAAATACATACTTGATGAAGCCTCTGGAATGACTCTTTGGTTGCTGCTGCTGCAGACCTAGCTACTGTTGCAATTGTCCTGGTTGTGATTATATTTGTGTCATCATTTGTTGCTGTGATTGCTGACCCTGGCTGGGTAACAAATTTGACATCATTTGTTGTTGTGACTGTTGACCTTGGCTTGGCAACAAATTCGACATGCTTTGCTAAGTTTGCTGCAGTGGAACCTTGGATTGTTGTAGCATGTATGCAGAATGCTATTTATTTGGCATGATAGAGCTACCAGATTTAGTTCCTAGAAATTGATGGTGTTGCTGTTGCTGAAGCCCAGTACCATTGCTTTGAGGGCCCAACTACTGCTGATGCATATTTTGAAGGTTGCTTTGCAAGCCCATCAACTGCTGCTGTTGTTGGTTGGAAAGATTATTTTGTTGACTTAGCAACCTCTGTTGCTGCTGCTGCATGTTAGTAATACTGTTTTGTTGTCCAACTGCTGCTGCTACATTGATTAAACTTACACTTATCAGGAGTCTATTATATATGCTAAAGTATGCATCTTCTGCAATATCATAAACCCTAGTATTAGTATTGATAAGGAAATACCACATAGAAGTTTTTTGGTTTGAGAAAACTTACAGGAGTTGCCTGAGCGTTGACAGCATCATCCGCCCTCTTAATAGCATTAAAAATACTTTTTACAATGTAATTAGACAGAATTGTTCACATGCATATCACCATCAACAAAATTAGTATTTACTAAAGCCTGCAAGGTTAAAAGAACTGGACTGCAAAAGGAAGAGAAAAAAATCAGTTCAGCATACTACCATTACTCTGATACTCATATTTAAAAACCACAATTCACCAAAGATAGCAGTTACCAGCAAAACTGAATAAAAGTTTCTTCATCTTCACCTTCAGGGGGGAAATCTCTATCATGTGCAAGAACGTGGATCAAGAAAACCACCCACAAAATATAACTAATATAACTACTGTACTAACTTTATAACTCACCCGCAAAAAACTTCACAAGTTTTCTTTTTGTGATCCGCAGCTGGTCAATATAACATAGCTAGTAAAAAAAAATACAATCGATCTGTAGAGACGGTATGAATGGCATATTTAAATTAAAAAAACACGGGGAGAAGTTCAAATCAAATCTTTCTTTGCAGAAGTAGATTGCAATTCAAAATGTGAAAAACATAGAAAATAAACAGGATGAAACTATGGTTCAACAGAATTAATAGAGAACAACAACATCAATTTAGATTATGGAGAGTAATATACAAACTTACCTGTGAATTCTGTTTGGAAGAACAAGGTTTAATTTCACGGATGAATTTGATTTGAAGATGATTGCTTCTAGGTTCAGAAGTTTCGCCCAAATCGCCGAAAGAGAGAGAGTGCCAAGAATGCATGTGGTCGTGCGGCCCCAAAATCGCCTATGCCGAGAGAGAGAGAGAGAGAAGCTGTATTATGTGACCCCAAAATCGCCTATGCCGAGAGAGAAGCTGTATCTATGCCGAGAGAGACTTAGAATTACTCCTTGCCTTTGAAGCTGAAGTTGGGCTGGTTCCTGATAAATCTGGGGATGCCAGTTCTGCGAATTTGATCACCGTTGATGATTTGCAGACAACGTTCTAGGGTTCTAGTATTTTCCCCAAATTCGCCGAGAGAGAATGGAGACTCCTTTAGCACTGTGCATGTAGAATGTTGTCTGTATTACCTTTCAATCTGACTTCAATCCGCTAGTATTACTAGCGGACTATCAAACTGACTTATATCCGCTACTAATACTAGCGGAGCATGCCTTTTCATAGTTAATTTCCGTAACGAGATAGGGGGGCTTAATTGTCCGGATTTTTTACTAATTACATCCGCTAGTAATACTAGCGGACGGTATTTCCCCCTATTAAATCCCAGCCGTTAATCCATAAAACGTGTGGTTTAGAGCCTATATGCCAATAATTGTCCCATAGCATATAGATGCTATGGATCGCTCCCCATATATATATATATATATATATATATATATATATATATATATATATATATATATATATATATATATATATATAAAGTAGGTTTTGATTATGACCTTTAATTGTATTTCTATTCAGTTACCCTACTAAAAGAGGCTAACCAGCTGAGGCAGCTGGCATAATTCTTTTTCTTTTTTTTCCCCTCAACCTGCATGCTTGCCGTTTTTCTTCTCCCTCTCTCTCTTGCTTGTTTGGCAGCCCAGACCTCCTGCTTCACTTCTTTCTCTTTTTCCCAGCTGCTCTTCGCAAGTTTCTTTACCCAGCTGTTTGGTTTCATTCTTTCCTTTTTCTTTAATTTTTTATTTCCCTTTTTTTTTGGTTAATTTCTCGTGATATAGCTATTAGACTATCTACTTTTTGTCTTTTCTATTACTTCTTTTACATTTGTTAGGTACTTTTCTCAGCCAGCTCGTTATTATATTATCATCTCAAAAGCCTATAAGGATGAGAAAAATGAAACCGTTCAGTAAAACGGTTGTTCCGTCCCAAAATATGAGTTCTATACTTGGTATTTTTTATTTTTTATTTATTGTAATTATATAATTTACTTATTTTTTGAACCCAATAAATTGTCTACTATTTTGCCTCACTACAATTGCATTATTTTGGCTTTTTCTTTGAACCGTTAATTTTGTCTTTATTATTAACAACTATAATTACTACAAGAAAAAGACCTAATTTCGACAGAATATTCCGTGGGATATAAGACTATTCCGTTGGAATAGACTTATTTTAATCTCACAAAAAACATTGAATCTGCTCTTGGGAAGACGATACCCAAAAAGTTAAAGTGATCGACGCTGTAGAAGAGAATGAGTCGTTTAATTTTTTGCAATCCTACCGAGTCGACTCTCAATTGCTAACCGAGATAACTCACTGTTTTTTGAAATTGAAGATCAAGTTACGACTTTTTATATATTACTATTGATTCCGAACGTGTTTAGTTATAGATTGAATTTATCTTAAGCTAATTTAGGTTTAAGTTTACGAAAAAAAAATGTAAAACAAAATTAAACTCTCATAAATATCTCTAAATAATTTGAACTCGTTTTCCTTTTTATTTTATAACTTTACATGATGACTGGTTGATGAAAAGCATTTGATATGAATTTTAGCCCTAGTTTTATCGGGCCAGGTTGGGGTTGAAGCCTATTCAAAGCCAGAATTTGCCCCCAAAAAAATGGAGACGAAAGCCTGCAGGCATCAGGCCAGGCTTTGGACTTTTAAGGCTTGATTTTTTTTAAAATAAATTTATTTCTACTCTTTAATCATTTTAATAAATTAATAATTCTATTTTAATTCAAAAAATATAGTAGTAACATTAAAGTAAAGTCTAAATAAATAACTATTTATTATTTAGAAATTTTAAAATATATATTACATATATTTTTTGAATTAAAAACAAAATTTTAATACAAAAAATGATAAAAATATATAAAAATACATATAGTTTTTAAAATTTGGTAGACTAGAATAACCTAAAATTTAGCCTTAATATAGTCTATGCTAAGCTTCAGACCAGGATCGGGTTAGCATGAAATTTATTTTTTTGATAAGTTGGTTAACTGATAAGTAAAATGCTGACACACACATAGCCTCGTCTGCGTGTCAGTACTCTATTGACCAATTAACCAACTTACCCAAAAATAAACTTCATGCTAACCACTTCCTTCATGCCAGTTAAGGGCCTATTTCAACTCAGGAACCCTAGGTCAGACCATATAAGTATATGTGACGGTGAAGATTAATTATAAAAAGAAATTAATACGACACTCCCTCTGTCCAAAATAAAATAAGAAACGCAGATACCTATTCAAGTCAAGCAAATCAATTTGGTAAGAAGCAACACAGCCTTGAGCCTTTGCTATGGACTCTTAACCTGTTTGTTGTGGAGCAGCTCATTTTTCCAATGTTTCTAGCTATGTATTCTCCTCCAATTTTCCATATCAAACCTTGAATAATTGGCATTTTTTATTCTAGAAAGAAAGAAAGAAGATGCTCTAGTTAAGGTGGAAACAGCTGATTCATCCTTGAATTTAATGTGCTCTCCCACATGCCCTTCTTAACTGAGAAGCAAAAGGCTAGTAGATAGATTCCTATAGTGACATTTTAAGAATAAGGCAGGATGCACGGCAAATCTTAGTTTTGATCTCAACCCCAAATTTCTCTCATTCTTTTTTTTTTCTCCTCCTTAAAACTCACAAATACAGTGTAAGTTTTATTTTTCTCTGTAAAGTTAAACAACACAAAATTCAATTTTATATCTCTTTTCTTTTTCTTTTTACGTATGTTGAAAAAAATATGTTGGCTCAACATACTCAAAGTCTGAGCAAAGATCAAGTGCATACCTCTTATCTTACTCACCCGTGCTCACCCCCCTTTAGGCGACGATTTCGATCATACAACCGTCGTTTATATTTTTAGCGACGGATAACATATAGCGTCGCTAAAAATATAGACGACGGTTGTATGACCGAAACCGTCGCCTAAAGGGGGGTAAGCACGGGTGAGTAAGATAAGGGGTATGCACTTGATCCGGACCGCTCAAAGTCTCATTTAAATATTTCAATTATATATTTCTCCTAATATAGAAAAAAAAATTAGATAAATTATATATATATATATACACGGTCCGGGTCAAGTGCATACCCCTTATCTTACTCACCCGTGCTCACCCCCCTTTAGCGACGGACCCGGCGACGATTCGGTCATACAACCGTCGTCTATACTTTTAGCGACGCTATATGTTGTCCGTCGCTAAAAGTATAGATGACGGTTGTATGATCGAAACCGTCGTCGGGTCCGTCGCTAAAGGGGGGTGAGCACGGGTGAGTAAGATAAGGGGTATGCACTTGACCCTTGCTCTCTCTCTCTCTCTCTCTATATATATATATACAGAAAGGATCAAGAGTAGAATTCTTAAATAGCAGAATGCCTTAAATAATAGAATTTTATCAAAACGACGTAGTTTTGATAAGACGCGGTGGCATTTTTGTAAATATACGGTGGCATGGTATTTACAAAAATGACACCGCGTCTTATCAAAACTACGTCGTTTTGATAAAATTCTATTATTTAAGAGAGTTCTACTATTTAAGAGGTCTACTCTTGATCCTGTCTGTATATATATATATATATATATATATATATATATATATATATATATATATATATATATATACAATTAAGAAACAACTTATTTCACTCTCAAATGTTACGGTTGAGGCTCAAAATCAACACACCAAAAATAGTATAATGCATTTAGAGGTTAAGTGTCACCATTGTTGTAAGACCCCAACTTTTTATAAATAGAATTTAAATTTTCTTATAATTATTATATATTCTAAACAATAAGATGTTAGATTGATAAAATGATAAAATTAAGGGTGATATGTGAAAATTATAAAATAAAAAGTACGACAGGCCAGAATATTCGTTCTGTCGGGAAATATTAGGTAAAGTACGACAGCGCTGAAACAACCAATCATGGCCTGATGATAAATACGTCCAAATCTTTATTAAGTATGCTAATGACAAATGACTAACTAAACAACAAAATACACAATACTTACCGACTTCACATTCTCAAAGGACTGTGAGCAAGTCGTGTGTACGACTCGGAGCTGGCTACGATTTTTCTTTGTCTGCTCGGACTTCTTTTTGAACTCATCAACGTCCAAGTGCCTACACATAGCCACCCAAACTGCATCAGAGAGTATGTAGGGATGATGATCTCTTATCATAGTCCCAGGCTACTCGCCAACTGCCCGGGCGGCCCGCTGTCTCATATCATACAGCCAGCTGGCGTAGTTCTTCGCGGCATGTACAATAATAACACAATCGCTGGCTGGCTGAGAAATGCCCTCCTCAAATCTAAAATAAATCTATTAAAAAATGTATTGATATATCAGAATTCATTTGAACAATGTAAATACCTAGGATACTGTTAACTTTAAGTTATGTAATTCGACTTACGTGAAACTTGCGCATCACAGTGTCCATAAAAGAGGCATCACTGCGCGTACTAGCTAAATCGCATACAACCAGTAGGCAGCTGTGTCAAGAAGATGACGTGTATCGTCGCCTTAGCGACGGGGTCCAAAATATTACAATACGAGATAAAAACTAATGTGTTATTTTAATCATGCAATCATTGCATCTTATATATTAAATTTAACACTTACTATGTCGAATTGACATCTACCTGGAAAATGTGTGGAACTGCCGGCGGACGACCAAATAAACCAAGGATAGTTGTAAGACCCCAACTTTTATGAATAAAGATTTAATTTTCTCTAAATATTATTTTGAATAATAAGGTGTGGATTTGATATAATATTATAGTTGTGGGTAATATTTATAAATTTTGCAAAATAAGCAAGTTGCCATAAAATATTCGTTTGGTCAAGAATATTCGTTTTATCAGAGAATATTAGTACGAGGGCACAATCATTGGTGGACCCCACAACGGAATTACTGTCGGAGTTAGAAAACGACAGAAATAACTTTTTATAAAAATAACAACAAAATTTTTACCGTTAACTATTGAAATAGCCGGTGATAAAAGGACAGTAATATGTGTGGTTGCATAGTAGCACACGGTATTGTACATTATCTTTGATTATTGATGCTTACGTGAGAAGTTACTCATTTTTATTCAATAATTGCCACAGTAGTTGTTGCATAGTATCTCATATTATTGATTCAATTATTGTCGCAGTATCATCTGCACAATATTTTATATTATTAAATCAATAAATGAGACGACATAATTATTCATAATATTATTTGCAGTATTGACAATGTCTAGAAAGTTATGTCGAGGAAAGGGGTTTGGTCATCTAATTGTGTGCCAATAAGGAGAAGTCCTTATCGAAAAGCCCCCTCTTTCCTGGGAATGTTGTTGTTAATATTACGGGTTATAATATTAATGATGAATAAATGTTATTAAAAATGTATTTAGGGAAGCCAAGTGATTTGTGATAAATAGAGGAGTTTTTTATGAAGTATTTGTTGTAAGTTTGGCATATTACATGGACCCCCACTTACTCATTTTTTAAAATCGTCTGTAGAAAGTTATTTCAGTTTTTGTTTTATAGTAATAAAACAAAAAACTTTTAATATAAAATAGAATACTTTTTATAAATAGAATATATTATATGTGACGCCCCCAAAAATGGGTATACATCACCTATCTTGAGTCGCCAGATACATGATACAAAATTCAAATACAACTTAATTATACAACAGTCGTGCAAAATACCGACATATATACTGTGAGTTTCAATATAAATATTGTAACATATATAATACGACAATATTCATACTCAAATTAATACATACCCTATAAAGTACAGCAACAAATATTTCAAGTCTCCAAAGGGACACGAGAAGATTTCTGTTCTCTTTATTTTACTGCGGCGCACTTTTGATGCTTTCAGGGTCGGGTTCTCATCACCCTATTGTTGTTCACCAAAATCAATTATTAAATGACGTATAAAATACGACACACACATCTTAGATCCTCAATACAATTATATATTGCATGTCATGTCATAGCGAGGACTACTAGTGCTATTATCTGGACCATCACTCCATTCCCCGACTAGTCCTAGCTATATTCTCATTTCCTGAAAAGAACAATAAAAGAAAGGGTGAGCTCAACTAGTCCAATAAAAATATTATCACTAAGATAATGCAGAATAAATTATACATAGCCTTCAATAATGTTAAACTGATAAAATACAATAGACATCAAGTTTAACTGCAGCGGAATAAGCAATCCATTAGAAGAGTTAAGTAGAGTATAATATCTACTATCTTCTACGATTTAAAATATTTTTATCAATTTTTATCGCTGAGACTCAGCTTAATAAATAAACCACATCATCGAGTCATCCCTGCACTACGGGCCAATGATATTCATTAAATCATCAATGGTCATGACTATACCGAATAATCCCTGGTCATAATCATACTAAAAACTGTCCATCAATGCACTACAGGCCACTGAGGACTTTTACCACATCATTTACAACATTACAGGTCATGATTATACCGAATGATCCATGGTCATAATCATACCAAGTCCATCTATGCACGTAAGCCAAAGATGACTTTCATCATAATATAAGCATGAGGATGATGACAATAATATAAGTATTAATCAAACGAAAACAAGGATAAATATTAAATACTTTAAATTTATCCAAATATTATCAATCACTTAATAAACTCATCATCTAATATTATTAATATTATAACAATATTTTAATCACTTCTTAAACTTATAAATAATTTATTTCAATTGTTTACACTTTACCAAATAATGCATTTAATCATTCAAAAATGCCATACACATAAAATTTCATCACCAATGATCAAATTCCTCATCAAAAATCTGCATGTACCCTATATAGGATTCTCAAGCCATAAATCTTATTTTCCAATTTTGTTACTTCACATAACATATTTAACTCATATGTTTGTAACTAAACCATTTTCATGAAAAATTACCAAATCAACTTATTATTTTTCTATCCTTTGTCCAAAAATATATACATATATTTATACACAACAAGTATTTTTTTATAATTTTTCAACTCACTTAAGTATTTTTCAAAAATCAGTTTCTAATTAATTCCTTAATAAATTAGCTACCTCAAGTTTAACTCCAAAAACTCCCAAATCTTGGCAGGATCTTACATATGTTAACATAAGCTTTCAGTTTAAATTTCATGGTCATCGGAGTTATAGAACTCCGGTTATAGCGTTTTTCGTCGAAAAAATCTAAATATTGAAATAGTCATAACTTGCTCATTTTTGGACAGGAGGTACTTTATACCATATATTTCCATTTTTCAAAAGGCCAAAATTTTTCCCACAAATTAAGTGGCCGAAAATGCCTTTTTAAATTTCTGGGCAGTAGTTTTTTGGTACTTTGCAGTTTTTGACTCCTTTGCTAAAATCAGTCCATACGAAAATCTACAACACCTTTTCCAGTGCTTCCACTTGGATAAGTTAGAAAACTCATAGATCTAACTCTAGAACTTGACCACACTCAAAAATTCAAAATATAATAGGAGATATGATCAATTGAATTTCATGTTCCATTTTCACCAAAATCTGATTTTTCAACCCTTTGTGATTTCTAAGAAACTTTCATGTTTTCACATAATAACCAAAATAAATCATTATAACACTTACTAATACTACATATACCCATGATTTTCATCAGTCCAATGCTTTTCTTATGACTTTCAGCATAATCTACGTAAACAGATCATTTCCATAATTTAATAAGGAATGAATACAAAGGATCATTCACCGTGCATGTGATAATCCACATAGACATGTTATTCCAACAGAATAATAAAGAATGAAATAACTAAAGAATTCACCATGCATGCTATAGATCGCACAGACAGGTTATTCCCAGCAGAATAATAAATAATGGAACCAGGTCATGCGTAAACGCACAAACAGGATATTCTGATAGAATAATAAATAATGGAACTAGGTCATGCGTAAACGCACAGACAGAATATTCCGACCGAATAATAAAGAATGGAATAATAGAAGAATTTCACCATGTATGCGGTACTTCGCATAGACAGGTTATTCCAACATAATAATAAAGAATAGAATTTCAGAAGAATTTCACCAAGTATAGGGTAGTCCGCATATACAGGTTATTCCAACAGAATAGTAAAGAATGGAATAACAGAAGTTCTCTTCCTGAAGACGAAAGAAATAATACCACTTACGAGTACAACAAATAATATCCCTTATCTTATAAAGAAGATTACTCCGACGGGTAGGGTGGGTATATACTTGAAGAAAACATTCACTACGCTCAAAGCTTTCTTAAACTCTAAAGAAATACGCTCAAGATTATAGAAGGAGAATTCTCTGAACTTCTGGTGTGATTTCAATTCTAAATAAGCATCATATTTATAGAAAAATAGAAAGGATACTATGCAATAAAATATAATATATATATATATATATATATATATATATTTATATATTTTATTTAAAATCTAATAAAATAATTAACTTTATAAAAGTATTCTGTTTTATATAAAAAGATTTTACTATGCAAACAATATGCAGGTACTATGCAAATACTATGCATAATAAAATATATTATATTCTACTTATTGTCTAATAAAATAAATAACTTTATAAAAGCATTTTATTTTATATAAAAAGATTTTACTATGCAAAACACTATACAGACACTATTTAAATACTATGCATAATAAAATATAATATATTCTAATTATTGTCTAATAAAACAAATAACTTTTTAAAAGTATTCTGTTTTATATAAAAAGTTTTTCTGTTTTATTACATTTAATAATACTAATAAAACAAAATTTATATAATATATATATATATATATAAACTTCCGTGACTTCATAAAAAGACACCTCAATATATTTAACAACATTTATCATTATTATTATAATTCACAATATTAATCGACCAGGTCGTTCCCAGGAAAGAGGGGGTTTTCCAATAAGGATTTCTCCCAATTGGCACGCAATTAGGTGACCAAACCTCTCCTTGACAGAACTTCTAGACATCGTTAATATTGCAAATAATAATATTAATAACTTTGTTATCTCAATTATTGATTTAATAATATATAAAATATCGACAATAATTGAATCAAATAACGTGACATACTATGCAACAATTACTGTAGCAATAATTGAATAAAACTGAGTGACTTCTCACGAAAGCATCAATAATCAATACCATGTGCTACTATGCAACCACGCGTATTACTGTACTTTTAACACCGGGTGTTTCAACAGTTAATAGTAAAACTTCCACCGTTATTTTCATAAAAATATTTTTGTCGTTTTCTCAATCCGACAATAATTACGTTGTGGGGTCTATTAATGATTGTGTCGTCGTACGAATATTCCCCGACCAATCGAATATTATATAACAACTTGCATACTTTTCAAAATTTATAAATATTACCCAGAACTATAACATTATCTCAAATCCACACCATAATTTTGAAAAAAAATATTTTGAAAAATTTAAATCTTTATTCATAAAATTTAGGGTCTCACAATCTCCCCTCCTTATGAAATTTCGCCCTCGAAATTTACGTACGTACCTGGTTTGCCGAAGAGGTGAGGATACCTTGACTTCATTTCAGATTCTAAATCTTGAGGTATAACATTTGAGTGTTGAATACGATCCTTCTTATCCAAGATTTTAACACGTATCTCCTCATACGTTAAATCTTCTGCTATCTCGTCTAGTTCTAATTTAATAACGTGGTTCAGGTCGTCCACATATTTACGTAACATCGATACGTTAAAAACTTTATGAACACGCGATATACTTGGCGGTAAAACGAGTCTATAAGCCACAGTTCCTACTCGATCAAGAATTTCAAATGGGCCAATAAAATCGAGGGTTGAGATTTCCTCTCTTCAGCAACTCTTGCTTTTAAAATACCGCCCTCTTGAACCTTCTTCTTCGTATTCATCAGCTCCGGGTATGTAGCTTTAGCGGCTTTAACATTATCGACTAAAGTCGATTCTAATCATATATTTGTTATCTTCAAGTGGGTCCCTAAAGTCTTTAACTCTATTTTCATCATTTGTAAGTTATACGAAATGGGTTTTTGTACTGGGGTCAATATAAAATTCAATTTCACGCTCTAGGGGTAGGCTAAGAAGTCTTCTAGAATACATTAGGAAATTTATTAACAATAGAAATATCATTCAAAACTGTGACTCTCATCCAAGACTTGGATAACACGTCACATTGATACCTATCAACTTGCCATCGTCATTCACAATGTCCCCTACAGAAAGTTTGGCTTCGGTGCATTCCACACAATGAAGTCAACAATTAAAAGATCGGGGCTCTTTACTTATGGCTTGATATAACAGTGATTAACTTTAGTGGTTTGGTTGCTTGAATTTGCATAACAGGTTGGTTAGGAATATGAAAGCTAACAACCTTACGAAAAGCTTGATGAGTAGTTAACCAATCGATTCCTAAAATCACATCAAAGGCAAGTATTTTCAAAAAGATAAGATCGACAGGTAACGTGAAAGTGTCGATTTGAATTAAACAAGATTTATAAACAGTGGAGGTAACTAAGGTTTCTTCCAACGGAGTTTCAACAGATAAATCAAAGTCTAATTTCTCAAGAGCCAAGTTCAAACATTGAACACAACTAGGTGAAATAAAAGAGTGGGTAGAATCGGTATCTAACAAGGTATAGACTTCGTAAGAGTTTATGATTAACTTAACCGTGATAACTTTGTTCAGGTTCCTCATAAAAAAATGCTCTCTCTTAAACTACCGATTTTGACTTGTCTGGGACATCCCAGTTGGACTTAACTTTGCTGTAGAGTACATTCCACCCTTAATTGCTTCGTCACAATCCTGATCCATGATTCGAATCATTACTCTCTGATCCATATCAAATTGGGATTGACCGCTCTGCACATGGTGATTTCGAATTCGATGTTAGATTCTCCCAATTGCTGTCCAAAAAGAAAAATCCATTTCATCTATTTTGGCCTTATTGGATCGGACGTCTTTTTCTACAATATCTACGCGTCGTGCGACTTTTACCCATGCATTATCTATTCTCATTCGTTCAGTTGCTTCTTCTTTCATCAAAAATTTGATCATAGCATTCTTATATTCCAGCTCTAATATCTTATACTCTGCCATAGAGTGCTTCTGTTCAAGCATCTCACATCGGGTAACATAATTTTGAATTGTTACATCTCTTTGCTCCACGGCCGCCTGCCATTCTCCAGCCTGCTCTTCTAACTCATGAATACGATTTTGTAATTCTAAATTTTGATCATAAAATTCTTCTAACCAATTCTCCTCAGTTTCCTCTTCTTCCTCACTCTCAGCTGCTACCTCTGCAACTAGCTCGGGTGCAACTATTAGTTCTTCACTCACCACGTAAATATCTCTAATTTCTTCTTCGTCTGACATCACATTAACCTGGTTAGTGATTAAAGGTGTCTCAACGGTCTCATGTGCTTTATTGCTTATCTCAACATTTTCGGATGCCATTTTCAAATACTGCCACAAAACAAGGGTTAATTAACATATCACATATTATCCCTATACTCTGACCGACCAATTAAATACCAAATAAACTTAGGTAGGTCATACTAGCGAAGGAATTCCCCGTCTCTCCCCTCCTAGTTCTTGTCTCACATCTCATCCAGGGATCATATCCCTAAGCTTTGATACCAACTGTGACGCCCCCAAAAATGGGTATACATCGCCCATCTTAAGTCGTCAGATACATGGTACAAAATTCAAATACAACTTAATTATACAACAGTCGTGCAAAAAACGACGACATATATACTGTGAGTTTCAATATAAATATTGTAACGTATATAATACGACAATATTCATACTCAAATTAATACATGCCCTATAAATTACATCAACAAATATTTCAAGTCTCCAAAGGGACACGAGAAGATTTTTGTTCTCTTCATTTTACTGTGGTGCACTTTTGACGCTTTCAGGGTCGGGTTCTCATCACCCTATTGTTGTTCACCAAAATCAATTATTAAGTGACGTATAAAATACGACACACACATCTTAAGTCCTCAATACAATTATATATTGCATGTCATGCCATAGTGAGGACTACTAATGCTATTATCTGGACCGTCACTCCATTTCCCGACTAGTCCCAGCTATATTGTCATTTCCTGAAGAGAACAATAAAAGAAAGGGTGAGCTCAACTATTCCAATAAAAATATTATGACTAATATAATGCAGAATAAATTATACTTAGCCTTCAACAATGTTAAACTGATAAAATACAATAGACATCAAGTTTAACTACAGCGGAATAAGTAATCCATTAGAAGAGTCAAGTAGAGCATGATATCTACTATCTTCTATGATTTAAAATGTTTTCATCAATTTTTATCGTTGAGACTCATCTTAATAAATAAAACACATCATCGAGTTATCCCTGCACTACGGGCCAAGGATATTCATTAAATCATCAATGGTCATGACTATACCGAATAATCTCTGGTCGTAATCATACTAAAAACTGTCCATCAATGCACTACAGGCCACTGAGGACTTTTACCACATCATTTACAACATTACAGGTCATGATTATACCGAATGATCCCTGGTCATAATCATACCAAGTCCATCTATGCACGTAAGCCAAAAATGACTTTCATCACAATATAAACATGAAGATGATGACAATGATATAAGTATTAATCAAATGAAAAAAATGATAAATATTAAAGACTTAATAAACTCATCATCTAATATTATTAATATTATAATAATATTTTAATCACTTCTTTAACTTATAAACAATTTATTTCAATTGTTTACACTTTATCAAATAATGCATTTAATCATTCAAAAATGCCATACTCATAAAATTTCATCACCAATGATCAAATCCCTCATCAAAAATCTGCATGTACCCTATATAGGATTTTCAAGCCATAAAATCCTATTTTCCAATTTCTTTACTTCGCATAACATATTTAACTCATATGTTTGTAACTAAACTATTTTCATAAAAAATTACCAAATCAACTTATTATTTTTTTATCCTTTGTCCAAATATATATACATATATTTCATACACAACAAGTATGTTTTTATAATTTTTCAACTCTCTTAAGTATTTTTTAAAAAGCAATTTCTAATTAATTTCTTAAAAAATTAGCTACCTCAAGTTTAACTCCAAAAATTCCCAAATCTTGGCAGGATCTTACACATGTTAACGTGAGCTTCCAGTTTAAATTTCATGGTCATCAGAGTTATAGAACTCCGGTTATAGCGTTTTTCGTCAGAAAAATCTAAATATTGAAATAATCATAACTTGCTCATTTTAAGTCGGAATGAGCCCATTTTTGGACAGGGGGTACTTTATACCATATATTTCCATTTTCCAAAAGGCCAAAATTTTTCCCATAAATTAAGTGTCCAAAAATGCCCTTTTAAATTGCTGGGCAGTTGCTTTTTTGGTACTTTGCAGTTTTTGACTCCTTTGCTAAAATCAGTCCATACGAAAATCTACAACACCTTTTCCAGTGATTCCACTTGGATAAGTTGGAAAACTCATAGATCTAACTCTAAAACTTGACCACACTCAAAAATTCAAAATATAATAGGAGATATGGTTAATTGAATTTCATGTTCCATTTTCACCAAAATCTGATTTTCAACCCTTTGTGATTTCTAAGAAACTTTCATGTTTTCACATAACTCATCATAACACTTACTAATACTACATATACTACATATGGTAATTTCTTTTGTTATTTCATTCTTTATTATACTCAGTTGGTTAAAGTTTTGACTTCTATACTCCATGAAATTAGTGAAATATCCTTGATATTTGCGCTTCATCCAGTATCTTTCATGGAAATATTCTTCTGAGCATTCTGAAATTTTACTCTACAAAGAAGTATCATGTTGACAATTTGGACGTTATTAGTTCCTGGATAAATTAATTCTTGAACTTGTTTTATTGAATTCTTATATCATTGTCATCATCCTCATGTTTATATTTTGTTGAAAGTCATCTGTGGCCTGTAGTGCATAGATGGACTTGGGATGATTATGACCAGGGATTATTCGGTGTAATCATGACCGTAATGTTACAAATGATGTGGTAAAAGTCCTCATTGGCCCGTAGTGCATTGATGGATAGTTGTTGGCATGATCATGATCATTGATGAATACACGAATATCCTTGGCCCGTAGTGCATGAATAATTTGTGGTTGTGATACTTATGAATATTCTTGGTCGTAGTGCAGGTGTAATACCCAGTAAATAAATAATAAATAAAAATTGATTAATAATAATAATATATATAAAAATTGTTTTGTTTTAAAACATATTAAGTGGACTTTGTCTTTTATTTGGATCAAACTAGTCATTTACTTTTGGGCTAATAAGTATTAATAAATGATAAATAAATTGAGTCTTTAAAATTGGGCCATAAAATTTATTTGATTTAATTTGTATATGGGTAATAATAAGTCCTACTAAAATTTGGAGAATTAATAAGATAGGTTAATATATATATATAACCTACTCATATCTCATCACGTCAGACAAAAATTGTGGAGAAGGAACGACGCGAGGAGGAGAAATTATGAAGACCGAAATCAGGAATTGGATTTTCTATCATACATGTTAGTCTATCTATGATTTCTTATTGAAAGCATGTGGATATTTTTTTTTGTTTCAGTTGATCTTGTATTGGAGCGGAGGGCTTTAAACTTAATTTATATATATATATATATATATATATATATATATATATATATATATATATATATAAGGAGTGACCGGAGTGTTCAGTGAATATACAGGCCAACAATCATGTTTTGAAAAAAAAAAAAAAATTTGCTATCCTGAAGTTGTTATTTTCATTTTAGAATATAATGATTATATATATACTTTGATGCTGAGAGTTGAAGTAATATTAATAATATATTACCATGTTGGCTAATTTAGTTAACAGATTTTAACTTAACTGAATGTTCTTGTTTAACAATAATTGACCTGTATAAATATTATAAAATAATTTTGAAATATAATAATAAGGTAACATAATTAGTTGATTGAAATGCGGTAGCAATAACTATAAATTTTGAAAACCTTGATGATTATCATAATTATAAAATTTGATGACTATTAATTAATAAAAATTTTTTATTAGATCGAACGGAAGGGTCTAACGAGTTGTAATTGGAGTACAAAATTTTGGGTATTATATTGCTTAATCCAGGTACGGATTCCGTACTCTTTCAGCGAGACTCTTTTGTTTTTAATTTGCTCGCTTCGTTATGCGTTTTGAAAATTAGTATTACCTCTCATGATTATTTCATGTCAAATTCATTGTGATAGTTTCGTTTGGCGTTCATAGTTGAAACTCATAGTTGTACTCTTTAGATTAGTACAATATGTCTAAATTTATTTTGTATATTTGTAGTAAAGTATATGTTAATATTTTTAGAGACTTTGTGTTGATATCTCGTTTCAGTTTAACATGTACACGTTAGAACCCCCTTGTGTTGATATTGTGTCGCATGTGTTGTGACATGATATTTTTGTTAGAATACCTTAGGGTATACCTGAGCTATAACCACCTGTGGGGGTACCACAGGCATGTCCTCTTGGCACCGAGGCATGACACCTTTCGTGGCGGTGTGATCAGTCCTCGGCGTCTCCGTTTTGTGCTCCGTTGGGAGTTGGCCATTTGGTGTTTTGTTGTGGGAAGCGTATGGGTCGACCCTAGTTTTCTGTTCTGTTCTGTTCTGTTCCGCGGAGTGGTGATGTTTGTGCCAAACACGCCTTCCGATTTTGCACGCATCTGGATTGCGCAGTCCGATGTGTGATTGTCTGTGTGGTATTATTTTGATTGCATGTGTGGCATTATTTGACTTGCCTGTGTGGCAAGGTATATTTCTATTTTGTTCTGAGCTCGGTATGAAATAACACCCACTCATTTGATTCAGCCTATTATTTCATTGTGTTAGTTTTGTTCGTTTCGTTTCAGTTCGTTTCGTTTCATTTTATTTAATTGAGTTAGTTATTTCGGTTCATTATTTGTATTCTATATCCGTACTAGGAATTTGGCTCATGCTGTATTTTTCTTCCGGCAGGTAATCAAGGGGATCAAGAGCAAATGTGATGAGAGCTCCATTCATTCCAATGATTTAAAAATATTCTGTTTAGACTAGATGTGTCAGTTTACTTGGAATTGTAATAATTATTTTAGATTGTGGTTTGAGACAGTTTGAAATTTATTATGGTTGACTTGTGGTATTTATTAGTTATTAAGACTATTCTTTTGTGGCTTTGAGCCTTGCTATTAAATTCATCAGTTTTGTTATATTTTGTGTAACCTCTCTTTCTACTTCGGAAAGGGGGTGTTACAGCAGGGATGAGGTGGATTATTTATTAAGCTGAGTCCCAGCGATAAAAGTGATGAAAAACCTTTTAAATCATAAAAGATAGTATATTTTATTCTTTACTTGACTCTTTTAATGGATTGCATGTTCCGCTGCAGTTAAACTTGATGTCTATTGTATTTTATCAGTTTAACACTGTTGAAGACTAATGATAATTTATTCTGCATTATCTTAGTCATAATATTTCTTACTAGGTTAGTTAAACTCACCCTTTCTTTCACTGTTCTCTTCAGGAAATGAGAACGTAGCCGGGACTAGTCGGGGAACGGAGTGACAGTCCAGATGATAGTATTAGTAGTTTTCACTATTCTGTTAAATAGTGTGACAATAAATATAATGAGAACTTATTCTGAGAGTGGATATTGTCTAGAAGACAATAGTTGTATTAAAACTCACAGCTCTCTTGTTGTATATTAAAGATTGTATTTATATTCTGTACCATGTATTTGGCGACTCAGAATAGGTGATGTATACCTATTTTGGGGGTGTCACAATATATATATATATATATATATATATATAGGGTCAGGATCAGGTGAGGGCTCCCTTACTTTGTTAAAATGCGGATTTTTTTTTTGTTTTTTTTTTGGTTTTTTTTTAAACAACAATAAAAATATTTAATATTTTATGGAACTGAAATTTTTTCATAATACAGTGTTTTGGATGTGATTTGGGTACGTATAACAAAATATGTATGTACAGTCTGGGCAGACTGTACCACCACTTTTTGGTATAGGTATTCAAAACGCGCCTAAAACATTATATTATGAAAAAATTTTAGTTCTATAAAATATTAAATATTTTTTTTTAGTTGTTTAAAAAAAACCAAAAAAAAAAACAAAAAAAAAGTCCGCATTTTAACAAAGTAAGGGAGCCCTTACCTGATCCGTTCTATATATATATATATATATATATATATATATATATAGGGTCTCCATCCACAGCAACCGGTTGTTGGGGAGCAACCTTTTTTTTCCAGCCGCTACAGCTTGTACCGGCTACTTAGATTTTTTTTTTTTTATAAGCCGCTACAAGCTGTAGCGGCTGGAAAAAAATGGGTTGCTCCCAACAACCGGTTGCTGTGGATGGAACCCCCCCCACACACACACACATATATATATATATATATATATATATATATGTGTGTGTGGGGGGGGGTTCCATCCACAGCAACCGGTTGCTGTGGAATAACCCCTTTTTTGGCCTGTTGATTTTTTTTTCTCTAACCAAAATTTCAACATGCCAAAAAAGAGTTGCTCCACAACAACCGATTGCTGTGGATAGAACCCCTATATATATATATATATATATATATATATATATGTATATATATATATATGTATATATATATATATATATATATGGGTCCGGATCCTGTCCGGACTCCCGGACAGGTGTAAAATCCGGACATTTTTTTTTTTTTTTTTTTTTTGCTTTTTTTTTTTTTGAAACAAATAAAAAAAAAAAAAAAAAAATTTATGGAATTGGAATTTTTACATTATACAGTGTTTTGGGCGTGATTTGGATGCCTATAACAAAACATGTCTGTACAGTCTGGGCAGACTGTACATACATTGGTTGGTGTGGGTGTTAAAAACACACCCAAAACACTTTATTTTGGAAAAATTTCACTTCCATAAATTTTTTTTTTTTTTTTTTAGTTGTTCTATAAAAAAAAAAAAAAAAAAAAAATTTTCAGGTCCGGATTTTCTCCCGTCCGGGAGTCCGGACCTGATCTTTATATATATATATATATGTATGTGTGTGTGTGTAGCTGATTGTCAGAGACCATGTGCTACTTCTTAAGATGACCATGGCAATTTTGACCTTTGTTTCCCCTCAATTTCCTCACCCATAATAACTATAATATCTTTGACATGGGAATTAATCATTTAATAACAGCATTATTGTTCAAATCATCAACCCACAAATCCAAATGTTTCCGATTTTATAATTGCCTCGTATTTATATATTTTTTTTGTCTTGCTAATATCAATTCTCTAAAAAAATAGCGTTTTTTGATTTAATGTACGATTAATCTTAATTTTTACGTCAATCATATTTTGATTTAACGACTAAGATTGAGATCTTGAAATCTTAATTTGAAATTTGATTTTACTTATGTTAGATTATATTTCTATTTGTTACGAGTCTTTTTGTCCTTTTATTTGAAAACGTATTTCTCTCTTATTTTGAGTTTCTGGTTTACTTAAGATAGTTGATAATGTCAGAAAAATAAATATGGTGTTAGAGCAACTTTAGCGATATTTATTATTTATTTGGCAGCACATTATCAATTAATAATTATTAATTATGTTATTAATTGTAATTGTATTGATATCCCTTGATAAATTCTACTTTATAATTCAATAAATTGTTCTCCAAGATACAAGAAAATCAAAAATATTTCTTATATATATTCTTCATCTACAACCATGCACATGCAAGTGTGTATATATGACCATTTTATTTAGATAATGTTAGGAGTCAATTATTTTTATATTAAATAAATATATTCTTCTCTTTTAATCAGCTTGACACTTGGAGGGTTGGCTACTGCCAGAAAATGTGGCCTAAATTTTGGACTATTTCACTTTCCCAATGTTTTAATATTCTGAATACATGAACAAATGGTTAGTTGTCCTCACATAATAAATTCATAAATAAATGACTCACAATTTTAATTTCTTTATTATTGTGGGCCAGCCCTCCCAATATAGATGATAAGGCAGATCATCGATTGAGATCGCTCATATAGTTTGCTCGAGCTGTTACAGACTACTTAGAGGTATTAAAAGAAAATCTTTATGATAATTTAACATGAAAATTAAATATGAATATTTTATAATTTTATTTATTTATATTTTGGTCTTTAATAGAGAATAAAAATATAAATATATAAAATTATAAAATATTTATATATAATTTTTATGTCTAATTATATATGATATTCGCATAAAAGAGCTCGTATTAAAATACAGATAATATATAATCAGGGAAACAAATATTCAGCTTGAAGTATTCTGAAATATTTACAATATTGCCAGTTATATTTTAGAGTAAATATATAATTTAATACATTATTATGCTGAAAATATTACCTTGTCAAACATAAAATGTGATTTTTATTAATTGGTTTTTAGTAACTTTCATGTATATTAATAATTATCTATCGACCAGTTGGATATATTAATTTTATTATGTTTCTTTTAAATTGCCTAAAAATATATTTTAATTATAAAAATTAATTATATCAAAGAGCGTGGTATGAAAGGATAAAAAACAAAAGTTAACATAAAAGGTAGTTACTCCCTTCATCTTGTAATAAGAGTTTATTTTTTAGTAAAATTTTATTTTTAAAAATGTTATACTTTAGCAAACTCAATGGCTAAAATTTCATGTTAATATATATATATATATATATATATATATATATATATATATATATATAATTTGGCAGGGGATCGGGAGCAACGTTCCGGACCAATTTTTTAAGATAATTTTGTACTTTTTGACCGATTGTATATGTAAAACATGTATTTATTTATAATATTGCTAATATAATAAGTAATAACATTATATATATATAATATACACACCCCTTATTGACTTATAATACGCCTTTTTAATCATAAATTTGTTAATAAATATTTGAATTTTTTATGTTATAAAAATAATATAAATTAGATTATTATTTATTTTAAAAATATTAGACGAAGATGCATATATCAAGGAGTACAAGTAATATGAAATTGAGAAAATTAAAAAAAATCAATTTGACAACATTGCCACGTGCTTCACCACAACACTTTTCCTCACCTTCATCACAATAATTCTGCGTCTCAATCTTATCCCTGCTACCCATGTTGAGCTGTAAACTCAACATTATACACCACACGTGACAGGGTTGGATCCAGCAGGGGACTAATTTTGTTGAACTGAAGTTTAGTAAGATAAAGAACGAGAATTTGAATATATTATATATTGTGTTTAATTTTTTTTTATAATATTGGTAGTTTAAACTTTTTTTTTGTTTCAAATTTAAGTTTTTTATAAATTTATCCCTTTAAGTTTAATATATTTTTTTGTATTGAGCATAGGTTGTGCCCCATTTGCCATTAGATCCCCGGACCACAGTACGTCAAGGCAGTGGCGGAACCAGAAGATTTTCATAGGGGGGGCAAAATACATCAGTAAAAAAAATTTATTTATTGACGCTTGAAGTGCTTCTTTCGGTTTTACGACTAAGAGGAGGTAACTGTATCATGCGAGACTGTGTAGTTTAAAAACGTCTCAAAATTTGCTCGTTTTCAATTGTTGGAAAAATATAATAATTCAATGTGTTTATAAAAATTGTAGGAATATAGAAATGAGCATATTTGATTGAATCTCTTCACAAAGATTTCTTGATTACATATTAACTAAAGGTTAATTTGGAGTTTTTCCGGAGAAGAATGCATTTAAAAATTGAGATGCTTATTATATCACCCATTAATTAAATTAAAGGCTACTTTGGAGTTTCTAATGCATCAAATAAGAAATAAATTGTGTTTTCATGCAACTTTTAATAGATTTTGACTATTGAGAGCATGTGCCTCATAATTTTTAAAATTGAAAAAATTATATTAATTTAGAGTTTAAAAATATCTTAATTTGATTTTAAAAAGTTCATAATAATTTTATATTGAACAAAACAAAATAGTCTCTTTATGTTTTTTATTTGCAAACATTTTGTCATTATTTAGACAATTCAAATTTACGTTTCTCACTCACATTGAGTTGCAGGACCTATAAAAAAATACAGAAAAGATATAAAATATATATAAATATCATTTTTTTTCTCTCCAAACCTTAACCTTAGTACCAACCTACCGGGGGCAGGTGCCCCCCTTGCCCCCCTTGGTTCCGCCAGTGCGTCAAGGGTAAAACCGTCACACAAAATATTCCTACTATATAAACCCTAGCAAGCTCAGTCTTCAACGTGCATGAACGTAGTTAATTCCAAAACAAACACTTAAGCTACACACATACTCCCATGCTGTCCTAGAGAGAGAAAATAAAGTAGATAGAGTGAGCTTCGTAGAGAGAGAAAATGGGTTTTTTCATCTTCATAACAGCTATACTTTTAGCAACTGCTGCAGTAGTTACCAGCTGCACAGCTCCAGATAGGGCAGCTCTACTAGCTTTCAAAGCTGCCCTAAATGAATCATACTTGGGAATATTCAAGTCATGGACCGGTAACGATTGTTGCCACCAGTGGTACGGAGTCATCTGCGACACCACCAACGGTCGAGTCGCAGATATTAATCTTCGTGGCGAGTCAGAAGACCCAATCTTTCAAAAAGCGCATCGAACTGGTTATATGACTGGTTGGATCTCGCCGGCAATATGTAAACTTACTTGGCTCTCAAGTAGGGGTGAGCATGGTGCGGTTTGGTGCGGTTTGAAGTCCAAACCGCACCCGAAACCGCTTACGTGCGGTTTGAAAAATTCAAAACCGCACCCGAAACCGCTTGTAATTGGTGCGGTGCGGTTTTAAAGTGTGCGGTGCGATTTTAATTGGTGCGGTTTCGGTTCCAAAACCAATTGAAACAACAAAAAAGTTTAAGTTTTCAATAAAATTTAACATAAAACTTATATCGAGCAATTAACTTAGTGACAAAGTCGACAATGAGAATTATATCAAGCATGCTTTAAAACTAAAATATCCACTATATAAAACAACGGAGACCATATATTCGATAACAAACAAGAATGTTTATCTAGTTCTCCAAAAATTAAAAGTATATACTGAAGATAGAATAAAATATATTGCAGGGAGTGTAACGACCCCAAAATAGGTCCATTCCACCCAACCCATTCTGAGTCGCCAAATACATGGTACAGAAATAACTACAACTTCAATAATACAAATGTCGTGTGAAATACGACAATACATACTGTGAGTTTAAATACAGATATTGTCGTCTAGACAATATCCACACGCAAATAAATTTCCATCATAATTATTGATACATTATTTTACAAAAATGGTGAGGACTACTAAACAACTCTCTCTAGAACCTTCATTCCATACCCGACTCGATCCTGCTATGTTCTCACCTCCTGAGAAGAAAATGGAACAACAAGGAAAAGGGTGAGCTCAACTAGCCCAGTAAAGAATATTATGATTAAGATAATACACAACAAATTATCGTTAGTCTTCAACAAGGAAAAATCTAATAGAATACAATAGACAACAAGTTTTAGATCAACAAATGCAGCGGAAACAGCAATCCATTAGAAGAGTCACGTAGAGAATGAATTCTACTGTCTTCTAAGATTTAAAAGTCCATCATCAATATTTCATCCCTGTAACAACAATCAATATACATCTTTAATCATCTTTGCACTACAGGCCAAAGATATTCATTTGTATCACCAGTTGGTCATGTTCATCTCAACACCTGTTCATCTTTGCACTACGGGCCAAAGAGATTCATCAGTTTAATCATTCATCTTTGCACTACAGGCCAAAGATATTCATCAAGTATCACCATTAAGGACTGAGGATGATGAAAAACATTTTTAAGAACGAATCCAGTGAGATAGAAGGACAAATATT
Organism: Panax japonicus; assembly: GCA_020205505.1. Taxonomy (NCBI): domain Eukaryota; kingdom Viridiplantae; phylum Streptophyta; class Magnoliopsida; order Apiales; family Araliaceae; genus Panax; species Panax japonicus. The sequence goes on along the minus strand of CM035112.1, from coordinate 590,660 downwards.
ATGAATTCGTACCACAGTTTGTCCAAGATCAATAATACTTCATAACAACTGATTTTGAAGCAGAACTCAAAAATAATGATCAAAACATGGATACAATCAAAGATAGTAGCCAAAATAGTCATCTTGGACAAAAAGAAGAAATTTCATTTTTCGATGAATAGTGCCGTATTCGTGAATAGTGCCGTATACGTGAATAGTGCCGTATACGTGAATAGTAACTCCGACACCAAAAGATAGAAATTTCACAAAAACATCATCACGCTTCGTGAATAGTACTCGTGAATAGTAACTCGTGAATAGTAACTCATGAATAGTAACCCCGACATGAAAAAGTTCCAAATTTGATAAAAATTTCAACCAATATTTCGGCATAATGATATTGAAGAAGATAATATCATTTAAGAAGAAACAACATCTCTTACCTCAAAATAGCCGTACTTCTGACTGAATTTCGGTATAGTGCTGACAGAAACTCGCACCGTATAGCAACACTCAAAGTATACTCACAAGGATACACTCGATAATATAGAGAGAGAAATAGAGAGAAAGCTTATGTTTCTGGTGTGATTTTCAATTCTAACTTAACCCTCTATTTATAGGAAAATGTTAGCACTCCGAAGGAGACTAAAATAATAAAATATCATTTTCTTTTTCTTATTCCACACCAACCTTCACCAACCAATTTTGAAAGCCATCTTTGGTCAAAAACATCAGCCACCCATGTGCCAACAACCACAAAAACGTTTTTCTTATATAAAATAATTAAAACTTCCAAAAATCAATTATTTCGGAACTCCGAAACTTCAATAATTCATGATAAATAGCCTTTTTGTCAGAAAATTCGAATCTCGCGATTTTTTATAGGAAATTCAATTCTCTACAACTTTACAGAAGGAAGTTTTTCCAAATTCCAAACAGAAATTATCCGAAATCCACAAACGAGTGATTTTACGGTCTATAATCAATTTTCAGTCAAGAATTGTGTCCACCGACACACAAAACATATGTTAAACATTTAATGCCACAAAAATACTCTTCCTCCTCATATACTCATATATCCCACATTCATTATAAAAATATCACCGTTAATATATTATTAAAATAATATATTTAAATGAATTATTTTATCAGAAAAAGATAAAATATTAGTTTTCAACAATTGTCACATTAAAAATTTCCTCCATCTATATCCACATAAAATAAATATTTTCTTTATCATAATAATCAATAATTAATTATTCAAAAATAATATTACAGAATCACTGTACTGACAACCAGGCCGTTTCCAGGATAGAGGGGGCTTTCCAATAAGGATTATCCTTACTGGCGCGCAATTAGGTGACCAAACCTCTCCTTAGACAGAACTTTCTAGACATTGCCAATAATGTTATCTGATAATATTATTCAAATAATATGAATTATTGATCTGATAATGGAAAATACTGTGCAGTGACAATTATTGAAACAATAATAATATAAATATCAACGCAGCAATTATTGAATCAATAAAATAAAATAATGAACAGTAACTCCTGTAGCAATTATTGAGTAGTGCCTTCTTACGTAAGAATCAATGATTTAACAATACTGTGCAATACCGTGTGCTACTGTGCAACCACGCGTATTACTGTATTTTAACCACCAGGTAACCCAACAGTGTTAACGGTAACAATTTATGCTGTTATTTATAAAACTCAATCTTTGTCGTTTTCTTTCATCCAACCGTTTTTCGTTATGGGGCCCACAAATGACTGCGCCGTCGTACGGAGATTCCCGACAAAAAGAATATTTCACGACCAAACGAATATTCCCCGACAACAATGAATATTTTATCACCACTTGCTTATTTAAAACATTTGCGCATTTTACCTATAACTAACCACATTAATCAAATCCACCCTTACTATTTCAAAATAATAAATAAAGGAAATTCCTTTTTATTTAAAAAAATTTTGGGGTCTTACAGGGAGGACTAAAAATAATCTATTAGGCTATTACAATTATAACATTGACATTAACCAATGCATCAAGCGCTCGAGCCCCTCAACTATAAGCCCCTCCAATAACGCATCAAACAAATTCAAAATTCTAAAACCCAATTGCTTAATTTTTTACTCTATAACCTCTAACATCTTCTTTCAATTGGTGAAAAAATGACAATGCAAGACTGGAGTTTTCTCTGAGCGTTTTCAAGTGAAAAGTAACTTTAGAATTTACTAGAGATAATACATACATACATACACACACATGGTGCGGTTTCGGTTTTATGCGGTTTGGTTTTGGCTAGTAACCAAACCGGAACCGTAAATTTGGTTATTCAACCCACCTAAAACTGCCACATACGCCGGAATCGTTGGTGCAGTTTTAATTGGTATGGTTCGTGTGGTTTTTGGTGCGGTTTCGGTTCCAATTTGGTTACTTGCTCAGCCCTACTCTCAAGCATCATAATTGCAGACTGGAAGGGTATTTCAGGTCCTATTCCAGACTGCATCTCTTATCTCCCCTATCTCCGAATCCTCGACCTCATTGGAAACAAACTCTCCGGCCCTCTCCCAGTTGATATCGGCAGACTGAGTCGACTCACTGTTTTAAACATCGCCGATAACAACATCTCCGGTCCATTACCGCGGTCCATCGCAAACGTATCTTCTCTAATGCATTTAGATCTCCGAAATAACCAAATTTCAGGCACAATCCCCAGAAACATCGGAAAACTCCGAATGATGAGTCGGGCCCTACTGAGTCAAAATCAGATATCTGGTCCGATTCCGGCTTCAATATCCTACATTTACCGTCTTTCCGACTTAGATCTTTCTCTAAACCAAATTTCTGGCTCAATCCCACCCTCCCTAGGCAAAATGGGAGTTCTAGCTACCTTAAATCTAGACGGTAACAGAATATCGGGTCCCATACCACCGACTTTTATCAACTCGCGTATCGGCATTCTAAATCTCAGCAAAAACTGGCTTGAAGGCAACATACCGGATGTTTTCGGGCCAAGATCTTATATATTTTACCGCAATTGATTTATCGTACAATCAGCTAAAGGGGCCGATACCAAAGTCCATAACGGGAGCGACTTACGTGGGTCACCTGGATCTGAGCCATAACCACCTGTGCGGGCGGATTCCGGTTGGGTCGTCGTTTGATCATCTTGAAGCGTCGTCCTTTATAGGAAATGAATGTCTGTGCGGGAAGCCGCTAAGACCTTGTTAAGTGTTATTAGTGAATTCGTACGACCGATATATTTATGGATTTTTAGGTTTTTAAGAATATAAAAATATGAGTCATGCTATGTATACAAATTATTTTATAAATTGTTGATGTGACCTACTCCACCTCAGCATATTGATGAACAAATTATTTCAATGTAGTCTTCGGCCCCACACAATATGTTGAGGTGGAGTATACCATATCAGCAGTTTGTAAAATATTTATAAAATAGTTTGTGTGTCTAGTATTATTCTAAAAATATAAATATAGTGAATAAAATTGTATTATGTTACAGATAGTAAACCAAAAATAGGTTTGTCTGGTTAATTTTAATTACTGAATTTGTGTTTGGTTATTAGCAGTGAAGAAGGAATATATAGAAGAAATATGTTGTAATAGTTTATTATTATTATTATTATTATTATTATTATTATTATTATTATTTTCTAATATATTTTGAATTAGTTATTTCCATGGAAAAATTTTATGATACATATTACATAGTTTGGTTTTAGTAATAGCTTTCTCAAACCCATGTTATAATTAATTCTAATATAATTGTTTTTTTCAATATTATTTTAGGACAAGAATTCTGAAGTCCTAAAGGGGAATTAAAGTTAAAGTTTGATTTTCCAGCAAATTATAGGAAGCGAACTAAAACGAACCGATTATAGTGACGATTTTTTCTGTCGCTATAATGTAGAAAACCAATTTTCTATACTATAATGACAGAAAGAATCGTCGCTATAGTCAATTCGTTCTTCGTTGGAAAGAGCCGGGATATATATATATATATATATATATATATATATATATATATATATATATATATATATATATTCTTTTTTTACAACAATACTAAAGACACGTAGACGTATTTTTTAATAAATTTCTTGAAATTTGAGATTCTAAATAATCTTAAACTGTTAAATAGCTAGACTTTTCTCTTACAAATTTTAATATTTAAAAATAAATATCAAAAGATGGAGCTATTTTTAGAAAGTAGATAATACTTGTTTCCAAAAATAAAACTGCGATGTATATCAGATCAGACACGGGGCCCGCTAAATTTGACCGTTATACAGAAAATAGGATTTATGACAAGGTTATGTCAACAAGAAAACAAATCGTCAAATCCGTCTTTTCGCTAAGATTTAGTAGCTTAATAGTTCAAAGTGGGGTGATTAATTGTCCCATCAAGGTATACTAATATTATCATAGATAAAAAGAATTAATTTTGTAAATTAATTTTTTTTCTTCCAAAAATTGGTGTTTTTTTTATTGATTGTCATTTCAAATAGATCTTCCTAATTCAGGATATGGGTCTTTTTTATTCATTCCCAATTAGTGGATGATGATTTAAAATAAACTTAGGGAGTGTTTGTTTAGAACAAAATAGAGTTGAATCTGAATGGCTGAATCGGTCAGTGCGTATGTTTTGGTCTGAATGACTGAATCGGTAAGATGGACGAGCTGAATGGTTAAGTCAGATTTTTTTTAACTGAATGGCTGAATGAGTAGCTGAATGAAGTAAAAAAAAATTAAAAATTAAAAAATTAAAAAAAATATATTAACTATTATATTAAGTAATATTAAATAAATTTATAACAATTTTGAATTTTTTTAGAGGGGTAAAATAATAAATTTTTGTTATTCAGATGTTTTAGACATGTCAATTATCAAACAGTTTTTTTCATTCAGATTCAACTCATTCAGATTCAGATTCATTTAATTTTTATCAAACACCCCCTAACTAAAAGTTTTTTGTGAGAAGGTATGCATTCCTTCTCCCGAAACTTGGGGGAGGGGCAATAAACTCTAACTCGGATAGGATAGAATTATGTGTCGAACCTTTTGGGTATCATATTTTGGTCGAATTTAGTGTATTTCAGACAACCATATATATTAAGGGCACAATATTTTGTTACGTTCTACTTTTGTTATGCCAACGTGGTGGCAAAATCGTTAGGGGATTGACTACTGGTGTAGATAGGGTTCAATCCGTAAAAGAGGTGTTTGTTTAGAGTTGAATGGAATTGAATTTGAATGATTGAATCGGTCAGTGCGTTTGTTTTGGTCTGAATGGCTGAATCGGTAAGATGGACGAGCTGAATGGCTAAGTCATATTTTTTTAGCTGAATGGCTGAATGAGCAGCTGAATGAAGTAAAAATTAAAAATTAAAAAAATATTAACTATTATATTAAGTAATATTAAATAAATTTACAACAATTTTAAATTTTTTCAGAAATAATAAAATTTTGTCATTCAAATATTTCAGACATGTCAATTATCAAACAATTTTTTTTATTCAAATTCAGATTCAGATTTAACTCATTCAGATTCAGGTTCAGATTCATTCAGTTTTTATCAAGCGTAATACTTTAGAATCAGAACCATAGGACCTTTTGGGGATCCAAGTTCTGGCTTCTACTTCTAGTTGTACTATTTAGGCAGACATGAAAAGATCCGGACCATCATTATTCATGAATTAAGAATTTTCACAACAACAATATCTCACCAAATGACCTCCAATTTAGAATTTTAAATGGACTCTTGAATGATGTATTATAAATGAGGATAAATTTTATATAAAAAAAATGTATGTAAACCAGTGTTTTTACATTATTCAAAAGAAAAATATCAACTTTGCATTTTAAAAGAAAATCAAAAAATTTTGACTCTGTTAATCTGTCATGCATTAAATGTTCTGCATAATTGTATTAACTCAAATATATGTCCATTTAGAGAAATCTTATAATATCATTAGTATTTCTTACCCAACAACTCAAATAATGTGTAAACCTAAACAAAGGTAGAAATAATCAAAGCAATTTTATTGTTACCTTGAGCCAACTATAGTATTCTTTAATTCCCACCTAAACATTGTGGGATTGAATGTTGAAATATACAACATAATTTTCATCTCTTACACTATTTAATGGCTGCAGAACAAAGTTCCTTGTCCCTCCTTTTGCCACAAAGCTTATAGGGTCATACTTGCTAATACCATCTCTCAATATAAAGCTGGCTCCCTGTTTAAACTCCGATCCCGCGCTGCAGCTGAGCTTGACATTAGCAAGCAATTTAGTATCACTATACACAAAGCAACCCTTCTGGCTTTCGGACTCCAACGAAAAGGATTCTTTGTTCCCGTCTAGTCCAGCAACCAAATGGAAAACTGAACTGCTGCTACCAGTAGAAGCGGTTATCCCGAGGCTCTGATCTTCGCCTTGCTGCACCACAACCATGCCCGGAAGATCAAATGGTTCTAGCATGACATATTTCCCGATAAAATCTGTTGCTGCTGAAATTTTTGAGGAAGTCGAGTCTTTCAAGATGAGTCTGTATGTGGCATGGACAGAATGATTTGAGCCTGATTCTGGTAGCGTCTCGATTCTAATGGATTTGTCTGACTTGGCAAGGACAAATGTAGTGTTGTTGGAATCTTGACTAAGTGTAATCAGATGAGAATTGTAATCAGCTGGAATTGGAGTTATCCAGTCTGAGAGAGAATATGATGGTTCTGGTTTAATGTCTCTATCACCAATGGTCAGACCAACAAGAAGGTAGGGACCATATAAAATTGCGCGATCAAAAGCGTATTCAGGCCGATCATCTGATTTATTGTTCAAATGTCAATAATATCAAACAAACGAATGATTTGGCTTATTGTTATTATCATCATTATATCTATATACCAAAAATAATAGGATGTCAAGAAAGTACCTTTAATAGCCTCCGATCTTATACAAATGGGTAGCTCAAGAGTGATCTTGTCACTATTGCTCCATTTTCGAGTTATTGATAGGAAGTTACCTACGTCAAGGAGTTGAGAATTCAATAATCTGGGGACTTTGCTACATAAACCAAAATATGTTCAAAAAAGACTTGCCACACTTAAGACGGGGTTAATTACGTTTCCATATAGAAGTGCAAGGAGGGAAAAACTTAGATGAGAGGCACACCTGGAAAAACTTAGACGAGAGGCGAAAAAAGAAATAAAGTAAGAATATCAAAGAGAAAAAATAGAAGTCACACCTGGATTTGGTAGAGACAATTCCTGGCCATTTAACACTGCCTTCGCACCAGTTGAATGCGCCCAAGATGGTATTCTCAAATTCAATGTAGATGATTGACCTGATACTTGCTGAAGGCATACACAGAGTTTGTGATATACAACTTCAGTTTGTGAGGGTAAGGTGGAATTGAGAAGCTTTTAGGAAAACTTATACACTTTATCGTTAAACGAAAAAAAGGAACAACATGGACTTGTGTGTGGCTCAAAAGATATTCGATGCTAGGACATACCTCCTTCGAGGAAATTGTCAACGTCACGATAAGGCGATTATCCCATGAAACAACAGGCTTTACTTTCTGAACTAGAGAAATTTTCCCGGAGTTCCAATCAAGTGAGCTTGATATGTACTGGATAACATAAATCCCTGGAACTTTTCCCTCCTCTTCAAAGTATATTGAATCTCCTAACTTTGAGAATGACTCGATTCCTGATTAATCAATGAAAAAGGTGAACACAGTAATACATGAGCCAAAAAATCCCGCTCTTTCTGCTATTAGGCATTAACTTGGGGATGAAAGTTATTGATCCTTGCATTGTAATCACACAGGAACGAGGAAGGAAATTTTCCCTTGAGAGATACAAGTAATTTATGACGTAGGAAAGAAGGGAAACTATAATCCCTCAAATTGAAGAACAAGATAACGAACAAAATGTAAATCGTCTAAGAAGCCGTAAAAGCATCATAAGTGCAGGAAGGGAGTGAGGAAGAAAGCCATATAATTTAGAGATTTTTGAAATGACACTAAAAGGTCAAATAGAAAAATTTTCTCTTTCTATTTATTTTGATAAAAGAAACAAATTAGGCTATTTGCCAAACCTGTCCCATAGCAGCACCAGAAACTACTAAACTTTGTTCCCCATCCATGGTAGCTTCGGGCCTTGGATTGTCCATGGCCTAGTGGTAGCATGTAGATCATTACTCCAGGTTCCCTTCCTCTTTGGATGCTCAGTACACCATTTGTGAGCGCTCGTTCATAATAATCTGCATAGGCCATTTCTTTGGTCCATTGAAAGAGGTGGCGTGAGACCTGTAAACTTAACAAGTCAATGCATGCTTGAAAATGGAGTATCATTCAAATTTATATAATAGGGAGACTGAGTAAACTGCTTCTCCACCTATAATAGATTGGAGCCAAAATTCATGTTCCTATATGGATCCTAAAAAATCATAAGTCCTACCTTTAGCATATTATAGGTTGTACAAGATTCTTCATTCTCGGTCTGTAGAGTGCTTGCTAATCGCTTTGGCTCTTTCCTGTTTATGTTGAGGAAAGAAGAAGAAAACAATGGAGGAAGATAATCACATGTTTATACGATTGTAATTATTTACTAGTTACTACAAAAGGAAGTCTAGGTATGGGGGTGAGTTTTTTTTATCAAGGGAACACAATATTTATGCCAAGTGTGCTACCAGAACTCGGAGACTGATGTCCCACCCGTCGCGTAGCTGTGAGAAGAGTTCACAACATCCATGAAGAACTTCCCTATTTCCTGGCAGTCATAAAAAACTACATATTTATTAGATTTCAGGTCAACAAAAAATTCCAGTACAGAAAGAAGATAGATATTTTATGATTCTATAACTTGGTGCTAGTTAAGCTATTATAACATATAACATAAGTTGGGGACTCTTTGGAAAGCCAAAGAAATTCAAATATCATTATTTTTAATCGAATGGAACTCTTGAGTGTTGCAAAATGACTGATAATTAGTATTTTTCTTGGTCAAAAAGTGCCTTCTAATATGATAATAAATTTCTTCTTGGTTAGCCAAAAGACCAATTGTTCTCGAGTCATTTAGAGATGATCTTTTACATCTCAAAAGTTCGTGTTAGTCTCTGTTGTGAATTTTTTTTCTTTTTTCGTTGCCGAAAAAGTAAAATATTACAAAAGACAATGTTTTTAGTTGCATAAATGATAAATTCTCCCTTTAAATTTCTTTACTTACTATTTAAAAGAAATTTATTCCTTGTTCTTTTTTAACAAATTAATTAATATAGACAAAGTCCATAGTATAAGTTCAAATGAGAGAGAGAGAGCGAGAGAGAGAGAGAATCAATTTACCTTATAAAGTGGATATTGAAGCATAAATATGAATGGAAGACATTGAAACAATGAATATCAATTTACCTTATAAAGTGGATCACCAGTAACTTCATATCGCCTTTGAGAACCAATAACAATTGGAATATGTGTATTGGCATGAAATCCAGATATATCATCAGCCTAAAGGTAAATGACAGAGATTAAACAAAGTTAGCAATAAGAATAATAGAGTTTTACTTAAAAGACAATTGCAACAACAATCAAACAGTAACGAATAATAATTGAAAAGAAGATACAATCTGAATAACTATGTAACTTGAACAAAAATGATAAAATTAGGACATTAACATTAGGAAACTAATATAAAATGAATTATATAAGTAGAATGTATTACGAATATTCAATTATATTCATCTTAGACCTGGAAAACACCAGCTTGGATATCATTTCTCATCAACTAAGAATACCAAAAACTTTAAACAGTTGTGACTATATTTTCCAGTCAATAACGAAAATAAATTATACCTCCCTCCGTACCAAAATATAAGATCATTGCTGACTTTTTTGAAGTCAATTTGAGACATTTATAAACTCAAAATTGACATAGATTCATTTAATCTAGTTAATACAATGATGAATATTGTACATTTGTCAATATGGAACAAAATGTTATTTGTGAAAAGCCAAAGATATACAACTCTTGTATGTCATTTGTATTCTGTAAAGGTGAAGGAGGTAAAACATTTCAGGCAAATAGTATGGAGCACAAAGTATATAACTTAATATAGTGGAAATACCTGAACAGCAAGAACTCCTAAAAAGCAGGGTTTATCAAAAAGGTGAGCTAACAACAAATGTTTTGGATCTCCCTGCAAAGAGTGAAGAATGAAAAGGAAACATTGAAACAAACAATAAGATATATTTCACAAATATGAAAATCTAGAACAAAATATACACGGTCCCTTGATAAAATTTCATGTAGACATACAAAACTATACGAGGAAGCCTCACTGTTTGATCCGAAAAATTAATATAAATTCTAAAGGCAGATATTTGAAATTTCCCAATTTCTTTTGAACCTAGACATTTGTGCTAATATCTAACATGATTCTAACATGTTGAATAACAGGGAATTTAAAGCTAAGGGAGCCTACGAATAAGCTATACATACCGTTACGCTGTACAATTTGTAAAGAACATCATTCATGCCGCCTGTTTCTTCATTTAACGACCGCCAATGTTGTTCAACAGTGTCCTTTAATATTACATTTTGCACACGGTTGTAAAAATATTGAACCATCCACGTTACCATTTTTAAAGCTTGAGGATTCTTAGCAAATAAATGCTGATCCAAAAGACCTGCTAATATCTGTTGAAATTGACAACAATGAGGATAAAGATATAACAAGAATATTATTACTATTTACCGAAATTTGTTAAAGAACAGACGCTTCTTCTACCTTGTGAATGGTGTAATATGGTGCCCACACAGGTCTTACTGCTTCAAAACGGTCAAATAGTTCAGAAGGGAAAGCAGAAAGATACCCTGTGCCCATTTTGTCCTGACACTCGGATAGAGCAGAAACCACTGCAACCATTTTCTCTTTGAGAGCATCATTTTGAGTGCTAGCCCACATTTGTGCAGAAGCACTCAGGTAATGCCCTACATAATCACAAAATTAAGTAAAGTGTCGTAAAAGCTTATATTAGATAAATTATAAAGATTGATATGCTAAATATCACATCAAAAGTGGATTCAAATACAAACAACAGGAAACTATGGTCAGCAGATCAAATATGAAATCAATTAACTTTAAGAAACCACAATCCAAATATGAGATAATATGCAGACAAAATCCAACAAATCAGATCCAAACCAGCGAAATAGCTAAAACTTCGATATTTAGTGTCCAAGAATATCCTAATTACATAAATGATAATTCAAAAATCATATAGCAGAAAATTAAAATATTATGCTCAACAAAAGTCCATCTTGTGGAGAATGAATTCTGAGTCTCATGGTAACTAAAAAGCGATATGTAAGAGATGAATTGATAAGAGAAACAAACATTACAGCTCAGAAGAACTGAAACAAAATCAATGCAGCAAAAGTAGATATTGATTGTGCACAATACCAAATTGTATATTTGTATATTCCTCATTTTGATTCTTTCCCTCAATCTTATATGCAGAATAGGAATTTTTGTTAGGAATTAAGTCGATGCAAATCAAACAACAAAACAAAGAGAAATTAACAACAAAAAATTTAAGTTTAAAATAGCTACAACAATGATATCCATAATAGATATAAGGATGATATTAAGTTTAAAATTTACAATCAATGAAAATTATTTCAAAAATTACCTTTTATATGCAAAACCATGAACATAATGGAATTTGTGTCAAAACAAACCTACAAAATGTCCTCGAAGTTCGACATTTGGGGCCTCCCAACCTCCATAAGCATTGCCTGGAGTTGGCAATTCAGCCGTCTTCCTAAAGCTCCAAACCAAGCTATCAACATCCAACATCAATAGATATTCTAAATTAGTCTGTTGAGCCTGTCCATGAATTGAATCCGGGTCTAATCTCACATTTTCCAAGGGCAATTCCTTTAGAAAATCCCCACGAACTTTGAATACACCCGAATTCTTCATCTTCCTATACATCATCATCCAACCAATTTCACCTTCGTCCTTCAAAATCTTCCTAGGAAGCAAACTAGCCCAAGCAGAATTGTCAGTTGGGGTCAAATGGTAATGCGAAAACATCTCATTTTTCCAAGTTTCATTGTTGGAAATCTGTAGCTCATATCTAAAACTATGTGATGATAGCTGGGTAGGACTGTTAGTACACTCCTTACCCAAAGAAAAATCACATGACAGCAACAAAACTAGTGCTACAAATAATAGCAAATTGAAGAACATAAAATAGCTCCTTTTAATCGGATTAAAAGAGCCCAAAAAACCCATGAATTAAAGAAAAATTAACCAAGTACAGAGATTAAAAACCCTCTGAAAGATAATATATAGAACTCAACTAAATTCACATTAAAAGCAGTTGATCTACCAACCCCCAATAAATAATTACAAGCAAAACTATGAAACTGCGACAAATTCTGAAGGTTAAAATCAAACTATCCGTGAAAGGCAAGAATTGTTTCTTGTTAAAAAAAAACTATCCAATGCCATAAATTCTACACAAAGCAACAGAAAAGTGGAGAGATAAAGTAAAATACAGTACAAAACAAAAACCCAAAATAAATACAGGGAATTTATACAATACATAATTAATTTTCTCATATATGGGTAATATGAGAAAATTAATCCAAGTGGGTAAGATATAGACGAAGAAAAATCACGGATGGGTGTCCTTATCTGTGGAAGGAGTCGGTGAGTCCACCATTTTTCTTGAAAGCGTGACTTTGCTTTTGTTGTTTTTACAGAGAGATACAAAGAGGGGTTCAATCTTGAAAGTTGTAGAAATTGGAGCTGTTAGTTAGTAGAGAGTAAATAGAGTGGTTATGCGCATACCAACAAATTGGTTCCCGGCATTTTGTTCGTTGGATGATTTTCATTAAATTAAATTTATTAAAAAGTCAAACTTTAAATATTTTTATTATTTTGAATTTAGTCAAACTTTAAATATAATCATGGTTAATCTTTTTTTTTTGGTTGGATGATTTTTATTAAATTCAATTTATTAAAAAGTCAAACTTTAAATATTTTTATTTTTTTGAATTTAGTCAAACTTTAAATATAATCATGGTTAACAATGCGTCTTTTTTTTTTGTTGGTTGGATGATTTTTATTAAATTCAATTTATTTAAAAGTCAAACTTTAAATATTTTTATTTTTTGAATTTAGTCAAACTTTAAATATAATCTTGGTTAACAATGCGTCTGTTTTTTTCTTTATATATTAATTGTCTTTTTATTACTATTACTAATATTAATTGCCTTGTAATACTAATATTAATTATCTTTTTATTACTAATACTAATATTAATTGTCTTTTTAATTCTCATTTAATTAATATTAATATTAGTAATAAAAAGGTAAGTAATAACACTATTACCAACCGCTACAAGATCTAGCGGCTTGGTTTTTTTTTTTTTAATTCCTTTAGTGTTGTCTTTAGTAATAAAAAAGATAAGTAATAACACTATTATCAACCGCTGTAGCGGTTTGTTTTTTTTTTAATGCCTTTAGTGTTGTCTTTAGTAATAATAATAAAAAAAATAAGTAATAACACTATTACCAACCGCTACAAGATGTACCGGCTTGTTTTTTTTTTTTTTTTTAATAATTTTCGTTGTAAGAAAATTGAGAGATAGAAAGATAATATTGTAATATTAATTGCTTTTTTTGCCTTTTTAATTCTCATTTAATTAATATTAGTATTAGTAATAAAAAGACATGTAATATTACCAACAAAGTGGGACAACGGATGACACAAAAAAATTATGACTAAGCCACTACAAGCTATAGCGGTTGGTATATATAAAAAATTCCTTTTTATCATCTATTTCTCAAAAATGGACCCACGTTATAAAAGAAAATTTATATTAAAGCCAGACCGCTACAAGCTATAGCGGTTGGTATGTAAAAAAATAAATTCATTTTATATTTTTCTATCTGACAATATGGACCCACATTAACAAATTAATTTGACTTTTATTAAAATAGAAGTTGCTAGGGTGTATTGCTTGGGTCGCAACAGCTTGTAGCGGCTGACAATATATTTTTTTATCATTTTAGCTTTCCATTTAATTGATCTACGGCGAATAAATTAGTTGTTGAAATAAGTGTATATAATAATCGGTTGCTATGAATAAGAACTCATCTATCTAATAAAATACAAATGATTTTGAATTTCCCGCTCACTCAATAAATCATCTGGGCCGTCCAAAGTTTGAGATAAATCTCACCGTCCATACATCTATCTAATAAAATACATCTATCTATCTAATCTATCTAATAATGATTTTGAATTTCCCGCTCACTTAATAAATTATCTGGGCCGTTCTAAGTTTGAGATAAATCTCACTGCCCATACAGTGTCGGAGGCACGGGACCCAACTAGTATATATATATATATAATGTATAAATTATTTTAGTGTAGCCTTGTGAGAATCGAGAAAGAAGGTTTCCTGAAATAATTGAGAGATTTATTACACTGAAGCTGACACTGAACCAGACAACTATATGGATGGATATCGAAGAGAAAGAGAGGGAATATATGTATATATGTATCTATCTATCTATCTGTATATGTATATATTATATTATAATAGAGCGGATGGTGTATCTATCTATCTATCTATCTATCTGTATATGTATCTATTATATGGAGAAAGAGAGGGAATTCATGTCCTTTCCTAACCTTTAATTATTTAGGAATATTATATTATATGTCAGAGCTTGGATATTTTTTATGTGATAGTAGATTATTTTTATTTTTTAATAACTTATATAATTATATGTCAATCATATGGATTTTAGGGATGTGAGGACTTAAGAGCGAAAACTGAATAAGAATATTTTTCTTTATTATGAATAGTTTTATTTATATAAATTGTAAAATAAATTATGTATAAATAATATAAATAAGTGATAAAATAAAAAAAGTGAGACCTATTATTTAAAATTTGTATATATTTATTGCAGCATACAATACATATATGGATCTTATCATTTATAGAAAATTATTTGTGTATAAATTATAATTTGTACACACAGAATTATTTATTATTATGAATACAATAATTTGTCTTCCAAATAGAACGGGAAGATACCTTTTTCATATTTGTCGGGCATTAATTCAGAGAATTAATATACAAGTATAATTTATTTTTATTTTGTTGTTTTGAAATATAAGATCAGGAATGATTTTCATAATTAATTTGAGATATTTTCATATTATAAATTAATATAATTAATTTTAACTATTAAAAATAATAAATTTTATAATTAATAACACTTAAAATAATTTAAAATTTTCCTAATTAAATTGTCTATAGTAAAATTAATTTTAAATAGACAAAAATTGATCATGTAAGACCCCGGCCAATTTTTATGAATAAAGATGAATTTTCTATAAATATCATTTTTGAATATTAAGGAGTGAATTTGATATAATGTTATAGTTGTGAGTTATATTTATAAATTTTGCAAAGTACGCAAGTTGTTATATTATATTCGATTGGTCGGGGAATATTCGTTTTAACAGGAAATATTCGTACGACGGCACAATCATTGGTGCACCCCACAATAGAATTATTGTCAGAATGAGAAAACGACAAAAATATCTTTTTATAAAAATAACGGCGAAAGTTTTACCGTTAACTGTTGAAATACTCGGTGTTAAAAGTACAGTAATACGCGTGGTTGCATAGTAGCACACGGTATTTGTAAGACCCCAACTTTTATAAATAAAGAATAATTTTTCTCGAAATATATTTTTGAATATTATGGCGTGGATATGATATAATGTTATAGCTGTGGGTAATATTTATAAATTTTGCAAAATAAGCAAGTTGTTATAAAATATTCGATTGGTCGGGGAATCTTCGTTTTAACAGAGAATATTCGTACGACGGCACAATCATTGGTGGACCCCACAACGAAAGTATTGTCGTAGTTAAAAAATGACAGAATTATCTTTTTATAAAAATAACAGTGAAAGTTTTACCGTTAAACTGTTAAACTATCACGTGGTAAAAGTACAGTAATACGCGTGGTTGCATAGTAGCACACGGTATTGTTTATTGATACTTATGTGAGAAATCACTCAGTTATACTCAATTATTGCTACAATAATTGTTGTATAATACCTCTCATATTATTGATTCAATTATTATCACAGTATCAATATTTTATATTATTAAATCAATAATTGAGACGACAAAATTATTCATATTATTATTTGCAATATTGACGATGTCTAAAAAATTCTGTCGAGGAAAGGTTTGGTCACCTAATTGCTCGCCAATAGGGAGAAATCCTTATCGAAAATCCTCATCTTTCTTGGGAATGATCTGGTTGTTAAATATTGTGAGTTATAATATTAACGATGAATAAGTTCGTATTGATTAAATATGAAATTGATAGTTTCATTGTGTTGGGATTATTAGTGTTAGTGAAAATTGATATTTATTTCTATAATAATTGATGTCTGGAGAATATATTGACCAATCGGATAATTAATCGGATAAACGAGCAATTAATTGCTATTAATTCACATGCTTATAATTATTGATTCACATGAATGTACTATTGATTCACATGATGTACTATTAGGGGAGGTGGTGTAAGTTTGATAATACTTGCATGACTAAATTAAAAATGAAAGAAAAGATGAATGTATTATACTGTAATATTTCGAGTCCCAAAACGTGCAATTATTGAAACTATATTTTCTTATAAATAGAAGCTCATTCTTCTTTCATTATCACCAATTCACTAAGACTCACAAGAGCAATTATAGGGAGAGAAGTTATAGAGAGAAAGAAGAAGAGAAGTATGATATCTCACTATTCTAGTATTCAGTCTTCTTTTGAGGTAAGAGACATTATTTTGTTCAGTCTTCATAGGAATAATATTTTCTTCCATACTCTGTAGTATGTGAGTAATATTATTTCGTCTCGTATGGCTGATTATACCCTCATATTGTTAAAGTATTGCTTCTATACTCCGTGAAATTAGTAGAATATCCTTGAAATTAGTAGAATATCCCTGATTATACCCTCATTTTGTTCATAACGTTTTTCACGTATCGATATTACGTAAATATGTGGATGACCCGAACCACATTATTGAGTTAGAACCAGACGAGATAACCGAATATTTAACGTATGAGGAGATACTTGTCAAGATCTTAGATAGGAAGAAGAATGTCATACACACAAAGGTTATACCACAAGTTATGGTTTTGTAGAGGAATCATGCTATTGAAGAAATGACCTGGGAGTTGAAATCAAAAATGAAAGTGAGGTACCCTCGCTTTTTCGAAACACCAGGTATGTACGTCAATTTGGAGGATGAAATTTCATAAGGAGGGGAGGTTGTAAAATCCCAATTTTTTTTAATAAAATGGAATTTCTTTTATTTATATTTATTACTGCAGAGTATTTTACATTATCAAACCAATAATTCATATTATTTGAATAATATTATTAGATAACATTATTGATAATGTCTAGAAAATTCTGCCGAGGAAAGGAGTTAGGTTATCTAATTATGCGCCAGTAAGAAGAAATTCTTACCGAAAAGCTCCCTCTTTTCTGGGAATGACCTGGTTGTCATTATTGTAATTCTGTAATATTATTTGTGAATAATTAATTATTGATAAAAATGATAAGAAAATATTTATTTAATGGAGAAATTTTTAGAAAAGTGACAATTGTTGAAAATTAATATTTTATTTTTTTATAAAATAATTCATTCAAATATATTATTATATTACATTATAAATGTATAATGCGATAATATAATAATATAATAATAGTGATATTTTTACAATGAATGTGTGATATATGAATAAATGAGGAGAAAAAGTATTTTTGTTACAATAAATACTAAAAACTTGTTAAACATGTTGGTGGACCCCATTTTAGACTGAAATTTGATTATAGCCTGTAAAATCGTCCGTATGTGGATTTCGGTCAGTTTTTGTTTAGAATTTGGAAAAACTTAATCTACAAAGTTGTAGAGAATTAAATTTCCTATGGAATGGACATAAGATTCAATTTTTTTTGATAAAATGGCTAGTTATTATGAATTATTGAAGTTCCAGAATATTGGGTTTGAATTAATTTTGTTACAAAAAATGTTTAAAACATGTTTTGTGTGTTGGTGGGCCTAAGCCACTTGTTGCAAAATGTTGAAATCAAATTTTCCATGTGTGCGTATGATTTTTTATAAATATTAATATTTTATTAAATTTTCTGCTTTGGTGTTCTAAGAATTTTTCTATAAATAGGATGCTTAAGTTAGAATTAAAAATCACACCAGAATATGAATTTTTCTCTCTCTATATTATCGAGTGTATTTTTATGAGTATTTTGATACTTTGAGTGTTGCTATACGGTGCAAGTTTCTTTCAGCGTTATATCTGATATTCCCGTCAGAAGTACTGTCCTTTTTGAGGTAAGGGATGCTATTTTCTTCGTAAATGATGTTATTCTCTCAATATCATTATACCAAAATATTGATATGAATTTTATTATGAAATTTTTACCTTTTCATGTCAAGGTTACTATTCATATATACGACACTATTGACGTATACGGCACTATTCACGAATACGATACTATTCACGAGTATTGTTCACGAAGTATAATTTTTCTTGTGGAATTTCTACTTTTTTGTTTCGGGATTACTATTCACGTATACAACACTATTTACGTATACGACACTATTCACGAATATGACACTATTTACAGAAAAATTAAATTTTCTTTTTTTGTCCAAGATGTCTATTATGGTTACTATCTTTGATTGTATCTATGTTTTGATCTTCATTCTTAAATTTTACTCCACTATGGTTTATTATGGAGTGTTTTGAACTTGGATTATTTAAAGTACGAATCCCTAATCTTTGTTCTTTTGTCTCACTGGATTCGTTTCTTAAAAACATTTTTCATCATCCTCAGTCCTAAATGATGATATAACTGAATATCGTTGGCCTATAGTGCAAAGTTGAATAATTACCGGATGAATATCTTTGGCCTGTAGTGCAAAGATGAATAGGTGTTGAGATGAACATGACCAACTGGTGATACAGATGAATATCTTTGGCTCGTAGTGCAAAGATGAATATTTGATTCAAGATGTATATTGATTGATGTTATAGGGATAAAATATTGATGATTGACTTTTAAATTCATAGATGATAGTAGATTTCATTCTCTACTTAACTCTTCTAATGAATTATTATTTTCGCTGCGAATATTGCTTTAAAACTGATTTTCCATTATATTTTATCTGATTTGTTGAAGGCTAACGATAATTTGTTGTTCATTATCTTAGTCATAATATTTTTTACTGGGCTAGTTGAGCTCACCCTTTTTCTTTTTGTTCCATTTTTCTTCTCAGAAGGTGAGAATTTAGCAGGAACTAGCCGGGGTATGGAGTGATGGTTCAAGATAGTTATTTTAGTAGTCCTCACTATTTTGTAAAATAGTGCATCAATAATTGAAATGAGAACTTTATCTGAGTGTGGATATTGTCTAGAAGACAATATTTTTATTTAAACTCACAGTATATGTGTTGTCGTATTTTGCACGATAATTGTATTAATGAAGTTGTAGTTATTTCTGTACCATGTAATTGGCGAATCAGAATGGGTGATGTATACTTATTTTGGGGGCGTCATAGTTGGTATTAGAGCTTAGGAATATTGTAAGACCCCAACTTTTATGAATAAAGATGAATTTTCTGTAAATATCATTTTTGAATATTAAAGAGTGAATTTGATATAATGTTATAGTTGTGAGTAATATTTATAGATTTTGCAAAGTACGCAAGTTGTTATGTAATATTCGATTGGTCGGAGAATATTCGTTTTATCAGGGAATATTCGTACGACGTCAAAATCGTTGATAGACCCCACAACGAAATTATTGTCGGATTGAGAAAACGTCAAAAATATCTTTTTATGAAAATAATGGCAAAAGTTTTACCGTTAACTGTTGAAATACCTGATGGTAAAAGTACAGTAATACGTGTGGTTGTATAGTAGTACACGGTATTGATTATTGATGCTTACGTGAGAAGTCACTCAGTTTTGTTCAATTATTGCTACAATAATTTCTGCATAGTATTTCACGTCATTTGATTTAATTATTGTCGATATTTTATATATTATTAAATCAATAATTGAGACGATACAATTATTCATATTATTATTTACAATATTAACGATGTCTAGAAAGTTCTGTCAAGAAGAGGTTTGGTCACCTAATTGTGCGCTAATAGGGAGAAATTCTTATTGGAAAGTCACATCTTTCCTGAGAATGATCTGGTTGTTAAATATTGTGAATAATAATAATGATGAATACATGTTGTTAAAAATATTGAAAGGATTTTTATGAAGTATTTGTTATAAATTTTGCTTATTATATAGACTCCCATTTACGTACCCATTTTTCAAAATAATTGGTAGAAAGTTATTCAGTATAATAAAAGTGGGGACCACATGTGGGGCCCACGTGTGGAAGAAATGGGAAGATGTCACGGGGGGAATTGGAATGTCGTATAAGGCATGGAATATATATATATATATATATATATATATATATATATATATATATATATTAATAATAACATTACCTCCCTTCCTTATTACCTTCCTCCCCCATTCTTTTCTTTTCCCCTGACTAATTCTCCCCCCCCATCAACATCATCAGCATATATATATATATATATATATATATATATATATATATATATATATATATGTATATATATATTATAAGTTTTATTTTATTAAATTATAAATAGAATATATTATATTTTATTTAAAGTTTTTATTTTATTAGAATATTTTATTGCACAGTAAAATCAAATTTTCAGAAAATTTTCCGCCGGTTGCACCCGTGAATCAAAACTACTGTGCGTCCGTGATTATTTTTAAATATTATCCTTTCCATTCTCCTATAAATAGGATGCTTAATTAGAATTGAAAATCACCCCAGAATCAGAGAATTCTTCATGTATAATATTGAGCGTAGAAAACAGTGAAAGTTTTCTTCAAGAATATCCCCGCTATACCAGTTGGAATACTCTTCTTTTCAAGGTAAGTGATGTTATTTTTGTTCAATACTCATAAAAAATAATATTTTCTTCCATACTCTGTAGTATGTAAGGAATATTATTTCATTTTAGATTTCGATTTCTACACTCATTTTATTAAAGTTTTGGCTTTTATACTCCATGAAATTAATAAAATATCCTTTATATCTGTGCTTCATCCAATATCTTTTCATGAAAATATTATTCTGAGCATTCTTGATAAGTTTTAACTTTTTTATGCCGGAGTACTATTCAAGGGGTACTATTCACTCGGGTACTATTCACCCGGAGCACTATTTATGATAAAAATTGATTTCATTTCGGTCCAAATCATTTTTGATACAATATTATTCTTGAATTTTACTCCACAAATCAGTATCATGTTGACAATTTGGACATTATTGAATTTTGGATAAATTAAATTATAATTCTTTTAAAAATTTATCTTTTACTTTTTTTTAATTGAATTCTTATATTATTGTCATCATCCTCATGTTTATATTATGATGAAAGTTATCTGTGGCCCGTAGTGCATAGATGGACTTGGTATGATTATGACCATGGATTATTCGGTATAATCATGACCGTAATGTTACAAATGATGTGGTAAAAGTCGTTATTGGCCTGTAGTGCATTGATGGGAAGTTGTTGGCATGATCATGACCATTGATGAAAACACGAATATCATTGGCCCTTAGTGCATGGATAATTAGTGGTTGTGATACTAATGAATATCCTTGGCCGTAGTGCAGGAGTGATTCGATGATGTGGATTATTTATTAAGCAGAGTCACAGCGATAAAATTGATGATAGATTCTTTTAAATCATAGAAGATAGTAGATATTATGCTCTACTTGACTTTTCTAATGGATTGCTTGTTCTGCTACAGTTAAACTTGACGTCTATTGTATTTTATCAGTTTAACACTGTTGAAGGCTAACGATAATTTATTTTGCATTATCTTAGTCATAATATTTCTTACTGGGCTAGTTGAGCTCACCCATTGCTTTCATTGTTCTCTTCATGAAATGATAATATAGCTGGGACTAGTCGGAGAACGGAGTGACGGTCTAGATGTTTACATTAGTAGTCCTCACTATTCTGTGAAATAGTGTGATAATAAATGTATTGAGGAATTATTTTGAGTTTGAATACTGTCTAGAAGACAATTTTTTGTATTAAAACTCACAACTCATGTTGTATATTTAAGTTTATATTTGTATTATGTACCATGTATTTGGAAACTCAGAATGGGTGATGTATACCTATTTTGGGAGCGTCACAGATATGGTCTCTGGCGGAGATCGGGGAATAGAACTAGTAGGGAAGAGACGAGTAAATCCTTCGCTAGTATGTCCTACCTAAGCTTATTTTTTATTTAATTGGTCGATCAGAATATATGGATAATACGTGGCATGTTAATTTGTTTAATTAACCCTTGTTTTATAGCAGTATTTGAGAATGGCAGCTCAAAAATGTTAACAATGGAGTGAATGAGACCGTGGAGACACCTTTAATCACCAACCAGGAGAACGTCAACAGGACGACAATATTTCTCCTGTAAACAACTCCACTGATCAAACAATGAATGATGGGATGTTTAGAAGCTTTTTCAGTTCATGCAAAATCAGACGAGGGAGACTTGTGTACAAAATACGGGTGGAAATGATAGCAACGCGTGGTTTGTCACAGCCAAGCAGTTTAAAAAGTTGGGACCACCAGAGTTCTGGGGAAAACCTGATCCGATTAAGGCGAAAATGTGGGTCAAGCAAATTACCAAGATATTTGATGTCTTGGGATGAACAGAGGAACAGAAGGTTCAATTTTCTACCATTATGTTTCGTGGTAAGGCAAATTACTAGTGGGAATCTGTGAAGCGTACCCAGCCTGCCGCACTCAATACGTCTTAGGAAGCGTTTCAAAAACTGTTCAATGACAATTAATTTTCTGAAAGTATTCGTCATATGAAGGAGGTAGAGTTTATCAGACTGGAACAGAACAACATGACTGTGTCCCAGTACGAAGCTAAGTTCATGGAGTTATCCAGGTTTGCACCTCATTTAGTAGAGAATGAGGAACGTATTACTCGGATGTTTCTGAGAGGTTTAAACCCAAAATTCGTCAATACCTTATCTCTCACAAATTTTCTCTATATTCAGATGTTGTGAACATGGCTCAATTATTAGAGTGAGATAATGAGTCTGTTCAACCGGGAGACCAACAACACAATAATAATTATACTGGTGGAAACAGCCATCGGGACAATGATAATCATCGTGGAGGAAATTACCATGCCAAAAATGGTAACCACATCGGTGGTAATCATGGCCAAGATAATAGGAAAGGTGAGTCAAGTGAAAATTTTAGAAAGAGAAGATTCAACAATGACGGGAAGACGTCGGCACCAGCACCAACAACAAATTCTAGGGGAGGAGAAAGACCACCAGCTAGATGCTACAGATGCGGAGAAGAGGGACACATAATTCTAAACTTTTCATAGCCTTCCAAGGTATATTTTAGTTGTGGAAAAGACGGCCACATAGCTCGATTTTGTCCTGTAGCGAAATCAAGTCCAGTTGGGACGGTGACACCAAAGGCGGATACGGACAAAACAAAGTCGGTGGTTTCAAGAAGAGCATTTTTTGTGACTTCTCAAAAAGCGAGTAACCCGAACGAAGTTAGCACGGGTTAGTTAATTATAAATTCTTGCGAAGTCTATACCTTATTAGATACCAGTTCTACCCATTCTTTTATTTCTCCTACTTGTGCTCAATGTTTGAACTTGACCCCTGAGAAATTAGACTTTGACTTAGTTTTTGAAACTCTGTTAGGAGAAACTTTCGTTAAATCCACTGTTTATAAATTTTTCTTGATCCAAGTTGGCACCATCACACTACCTGTTGATCTTATCTCTTTAAAGATACTTGCATTTAATGTGATTTTAGGGATTTATTGGTTAACCACTAATCATGCTAAAATTGATTATTTTCGTAAGGTTGCTAGTTTTTATATTCCTAACCAACCTGTTATGCAAATTCAAGCAACCAAACCACTAAAGTCAATCACTGTCATATCAAGCCATAAAGCCATTCGTTTATTAAAAAACGGATGTCAAGCTTTCTTAGCCCATGTTATGGACTTGAACAAAAACATGTCAAATTTGAATAATATTTCTATTGTTAGTGAATTTCCTAACGTATTTCCTGAAGATTTTCCTGGCTTACTCCCAGAGCGTGATATTAAATTTTGTATCGACTTTGAACCCGGTACAAAACCCATTTCTAAAATCTCATATTGAATGGCTTCTATTGAACTTCAGAAGTTAAAAACTCAACTACAGGAGTTGGTATCCAAAGCCAGACTCTCCGTAGGGGACACCATATTCTTGCGGTGGTAAACTGATAGGTGGCATTGTGACGTGCTATCCAAGATTGGGATATGAGTCACAATTGAGAGCAACCTAAGTTAGTAATAAAAATACTTACCTTTCTAGGCTTAGTTGGTTATTATCAGATATTCGTGGAAAGATTTTCTCGAATCGCTAATCCATTAACTCAGCTGACTCGTAAAGATATAAAATTCGAATAGAGCGAGGAATGTGAGAAGAGCTTACAAGAACTCAAGAGGAGACTCATTTTGGCACCTGATCTGATCATACGATCCTGGAAAAGCAAACGTGGTAGTTGACATGTTGTGTAGAAGATCGTATGCAGGTACGAGTGTGATATTGTCGAACACGAAGACCCATTTCGTATAACTTACAAATGATAGAGATATAGTTAAAGACTCTAGTGACTCATGTGATGATATACGAGTATAATCGACTTTAATCGATAAAGTTAAAACAACTCAACCTACACACCAGAGCTGATGAATATAAAGAAGAAGGTGAAAGAAAGAGTTATTCTACAAGTAAGAGTCGATGAAGAGAAGAAAGCTCAAGCCTTCGATTTATTAGTCCATTTAAAATCCTCGATCGAGTAGGAACTGTGGCCTATAGACTCGTTTTACCGCCAAGTATGTCGCGTGTTCATAACGTTTTTTCGCGTATCGATGTTACATAAATATGTGGATGACCCAAACCACATTATTGAGTTAGAACCAGATGAGATAACCGAATATTTAACGTACGAGGAAGTACCTGTCAAGATCTTGGATAGGAAGGAGCATGTCCTACGCACAAAGGTTATACCATAAGTTAAGATTTTGTGGAGGAATCATGCTATTGGAGAAATGACATGGGAGTTGGAATCAGAAATAAAAGTGAGGTACCCTCACCTTTTCGAAACACCAGGTACGTATGTCAATTTCGAGGACGAAATTTCATAAGGAGGGGAGGTTGTAAAATCCCAATTTTTTTTATTTTTAATAAAATGGAATTTTCTTTATTTATTATTTTGAAATAGTAAGGGTTGATTTGATTAATGTGGTTAGTTATGGGTAAAAAATGCAAATATTTTAAATAAGAAAGTGGTTATAAAATATTCATTGTTGTCGAAGAATATTCGTTTGGTCGTGGAATATTCTTGCTGTTGGGGAATATTCGTACGACGACGAAGCCTTTTGTGGGCCCCATAACGAAAATCGATTGGATGAAGAAAACGACAAATATGAATTTTTTTATAAATAATGGCGTAATTGTTACCGTTAACACTGTTGAAATACCCAGTGGTTAAAGTAAAGTAATACGCGTTGTTGCACAGTAGCACACGGTATTGCACATTATTTTATATTATTGTTGTTTCTATAATTGTTACTGCACAGTAGTGTCCACGTAGGGATTTTTGAGTGTCCCTTTTCGTTACTTTTTCTTTGGTGTTCTCATGTTAATGTGAGATTTGTTTGAAAAAAAAAGTGAAAAAGGTCCGACATGTGTAATGTCGACGATTTGACTTTAAGAGTCACCAGTTGGTGTATTTAACTGGTTGCACCAACGCAACTGAAAAGGTTTGCACATTGACCCAGTGTTTTGACACTGCTAGATGAGTCTATGAAACCGAGATTCATTTTAGGTCCGGGGGCTTGATTATGCGGATGGAAGGTGTTAGGCACCCCCCGACATCTGTGTTACCACGGTGACCGCCACTTTTCAAAGAAATTATTATATGAATATGTGTGTGTGTGTGTATGGATCAATGTGCAATTATTTAAAAGTAGTGCGAGGCCTCGTTCGCACCTATATACACAAGGTTTGAATTTTATAGGAAAATTCAGTTTTAACCAAGATATATCAATGAAGTTTTGTAAAAGAGGTTTTTCAAACCCTGTGCTCAATAGGAATTGAGACCTTTTCATACTTCAATTTTATTATTAAATGTTTCGCTTGTTTGCTTATATTTTTGAGATGTGAAGCATTCTCGAGAAAATAATATACAGCAGTACCGAACTCCTCATGGACATGACAACCATCCAAGGAAATTCTGACACTGTAAAATAATGTACAGGCTGCTTACAGCTGAAAAATGTCCATCATGGGAACCGAATGTAGATTCAGTAAACTGAACATGTGATCACATGATTCCTAGGCTCACATGATACTGCAATTTGTATGGAAAGTAGTAAGCAGTTATATATATAAAAGTTATATATATATATATATATATATATATATATATATATATATATATATATATATATATATATATCTATATATGGACATGATCAACCACCACGAAGTAAACTCCAGGTGGGACGAAATGTAAATAAAGCTGTAAAAGCGATCAACTGCCACGAAGTAAAATCCAGGCAGAACGAAATGTAAATAAAGCTGTAAATGGCCACGAAGTAAACTCCAGGCCGGACAGGAATGTAAATATATATATATATATATATATATATATATATATATATATGTACAAATATATATATATATATAAAAGTAGTAAATGAACTAGATATGAATCCAGGCTCATCGGATATGTCCGAAAACAATTATATATATATATATATATATATATATATATATATATATATATATATATATATATATATATATATATATATATATATATATATAAAAGCAATTAAACGCACCGAATATAAAATCTAGGCACATCAGACAGAGTCTGACCACAGTTTATATATATATATATATAAGCAATTAAACACTCCAGACCGAAGTCTAGGCTCAATTGAGGTATAATTCGATAATGGTAGTCCATATATGAAATATATACATATATATAAGTATATATATACAGACAAAAATGAAAACCACGGACCGAAGTCTGGGCAAACACACTCACACGACTCTCAATGTGTACAACAGTGTGTGTTAATATGAGAAGAAGGCTTTATAGAATATAAGCAGGCTTACAGTGGGATGCCAAAGTAGACTTCTATCGCTTTAAATGGATAAACACTTAGCTCCTTCCGGATAAAAAATAGCTATATGTGAGCTAACTAGTGTTTAGAAATGAGAAAACACTCAAAAGATGTGTATGCAGAGCAAAATGGACAGGGCTTCCTCGCCTTTTTCCCTCCCTCTTCTTCTCAAATGGCTGACCCCAAAGCTTGTATATATAGACGGATGGCCGCAGGTACACCTGCGGCAACTTCAGTTGTACCTACGGCTAGTCGTGGTGCATCCGAGCCTCGCGGGTCCCATCATCTCGTAGTACGTGCACTCATGCACTGTAATATCTGCTCGAACTTGCATAACTTCAATCCGAGCATCCGAACGAGGTATATCTGACCTTCTTTGGACCGCTTGTGTCGAGAGTTACGCAATGACATGGATTAGAGGTTGTACGAAGTCAGGAAGAGGGGTCTATGCCCATGGTCTTCAAGCTTAAAATTCTATCCAAAGTACTACCATGCGTAATCTTCACTCAGGATTGTCAATCATCGGCTCTTGTGGAACATTGTTGGATGTATGTATGTATGAAGTGTTGAGACGACGTGCCATTGTCGAAGGAACAAGATGATGTATGACTCCTCGCCGGGGTTATCGCAAATTTTAGTTGAAAGTAGACGTTGCTCAGGGTTACAGCTGAGATTGGACTACTTGTTGGTATGTCGTGATATCATCTTGTTGAGATGGTAAGATGACGTGGTGACTCCTCACCGGGGTTATTGTCAGTTTAAGCGGAAAGCAGACGTTGCTCAGGGTTACATCTTAGATTGGACTGCTACTTGTTTGTATGTCTCACTGTCATCTATTGATGTTTCTGTCTGCCCGTTGTTATCTCCGGGTCTGAGGTGTGTGTGCCTCGGCAGGATGTCTCTGGTTGAAGCTGATTGCATATGTTTGAAGCAAGCATTTTCGGGGTTATCGCTGGAACTGCAATGACATCCCTTGGGGCTATCACCAAGGATGGGGTTGCTACTCCCAGTGTTGTCTCTGGGACTGGAACTAAGCGTTGCAGTGTTATCGCTAAGACAGAACTGTCCTCTCCGGTGTTGTTGCTGGTCTTTTGATCTTGCAAACCTCGGGGTTATCTCCGAGATTGGAAATGGCATTCCTGGTGTGTGTTCCGGGTTTTAGATGAATTTCCCAGTTTATGTTCCAGGTTGGAGCTGAACTTCCGGTAGTATCCAGAATGGATGTAAGCTGTCTTTTAGGGTTATCTCCAAAAGACGAATCTACCCTCCTACAATGTTAGTAATAGGAGTGCAGAAAATTTCGAGTGTCTACAGATGCCCCTCTTTATCATATTCATGAAATGCAAGGCATGGATAGGATAAAGAATCCTAGACACTTGAAATGCAAGCAAGATAAACATGATGCTATATGCAGCAACATGATGCAAATGCATGTAGAATGCATAAATGATTGTCAGGTAATCCTGCTGGGATGAAAATCAATGATGGCTTGGACATGCGATCCAAATTTCCAAGGATGTTGACGTTGGGGCTATCACCAAAGTCCTGAATCCTAGACACTGACTTAAATTCAATAGAGGTACCTCTTGTGTGTAAATGTAAAAGATCTGTGGGGATAAAGCTTTGTCTGTTTGAGGATGTGTATAACATATTCCCTCATTCTGTCGGAATTACTGCCAACAGTTTGTTGTTATCAGGGTTGCCTAATCTTCGCTGATGTGTGTATCACCGAATAAATCCCTGCTGGATGCATTGTCAAGACTTCTTGACCTTTATTGATGTATGTGTCAATCGTAGCAATGCGTTGTAGCCCCCACTGGGGAAGGTTGCTTCGATGGGTTTACTTGCCATTGGCTGACATGACGTCAAGGCTGCTTGACCTTCATTGATGTGTGTATCAATGGTTGCATTGCGTTGTAACCCTCTCTGGGGATACGTAGATGCTTGAAAGATGCGCGTTGTGACCCCCACCGAGGATTTGTAGATGTTGATAACTTCGGTGTTGTAACCCCCGCCGGGGAGGTTTGATATTTCGTAGTTTTGCGTTGTAACCCCCGTCAGGGATACATAGAAATTTGAAGGATGTGCGTTGTGACTCCCGCCGGGGAGGTTTGATATGTCGTAGTTTTGCATTGTAACCCCCGCCGGGGATACGTAGATGCTTGAAAGATGCGCTTTGTGACCCCCGCCGGGGATACGTAGATGTTGATAACTTCGGCGTTGTAACCCCCGCCGGGGAGGTTTGATATTTCGTAGTTTTGCATTGTAACCCTCGTTGGGGACGTTTTATATTTTGTGGTTTTGCGTTATAACCCCCGCCGGGGATACGTTAGGGTTGCCTGACACTCATTGATGGCATCAGACCTTTGTTGGGTATTGTCGAGCATGATCTGTGAAAGCTGAGCTCATTGGTATAGTATACCCTGCATTCAGGAGAAAACCTTTGAGACGACGGGAGTTTAACTCTGACCGACGATAAACCAGGATTTCAGGCTATTAGACTCAATCACGTAGAACTTTTATTCCTGATTTGGCCTTTTCAGCTTGTGACACCTCCTTTGCAACTCTAATTGGAGCGAGCTGGAGGTGTGGGACCCATATAGGAGTGCCGCAGGTGTACCTGCAGGAGTCGCAGGTTAGCCTGCAGCCAACCGTGCCTATGTATAGGCAATTGGTTGCTTTCATAAGTCATTTTCAAGTTGCGCAGCGAAGGAAATTCGAGAGCTCTTCTTCAGATCTACTGAGGTCGGGCAACTTTCTGCATATTCTTCCACCGTACAAGCGTTCTTCACTGTCCTGGTAACACATGCATGTATTTTTTTTCCAATTTTTGTCCGTTGCAAAATGACTTATCGCATGAAATGCATTTAGTCACATAGTAGTGAATATGTATGCTGATATGACTTGATGAAAAATATTCTACATAGCAAATGTTAGTATTAAACCATGCTGAACATAATAATGTGAAAAAAATTGACTTTTAAAACAGTCAAATTGGCACCTTTTACTGTCATTTCTTATCCTATATGAGGACAAATGAGTAAAGGTAGACAAGATAAATAATCCTGGTAATTAGACTACACTTACAAATTTTTTACTGCAATGTATTGATGCATACAGGATGTATATGACTGTGTATAGGTGTGCTACTGAATGGACACCTAGTCATGCCTATGTGCATGTGGATAGTCCCATTTACAAAGGGGCTATGGCAAAATTTTCCAAAAATATAGGTATTGGGTAGTCATACATTTTTAACTCTACTTGTAGATGTATGTTAAAATAATGAATGCATGCATGTAATCATAGAATGCATTTTGAAAAGACTCCAGGTAAGAAATTACCACACCCTTTCTGAGGTAATTTGGAGACTTGCTGTCCAGATATTATGGATCTGGATCAACCGATTAGTTCCCACAGGACCACTTCTGGTGTACGGGAGGAGGGCTTTTGAAGAGCCTCCGCGTCGTTCTATTAGATAGTCTCATCGCTTGGCGGAGGTGGTGATACATTTTATTCGGGTTGAAGTGCCGAATGTCGAGGACGAGGAGGAGGATGCACCGATCGAGGTTCCTGCTCCTGCTGTACGTGTTCCCCGTAGGGAATTAACAAGTATTCAAGTGGCAAACCCAGATCTTCAGGGTGACTTGAGTAGGCATCCTTCAGTATACCTGCACGCAAACGAGGTATGAAGTTAGATATTTAATCTTCCTTATTTCCTATTGATGAGGAGTCAAGGAGTCTGATGTTGATCTTCATTTGATGTAGGTTCCTGGCTTAACACAGCCTCGAGGGAACTGGTTTAGCATCCACTCTATGTATCAGGCCTTGCATGATGACTATAGAGCGATCGTCAATGGTTGGGGATTCAGGAGGTTCTTCTCCATTCTACCCCGTCGCTTTCCCTGGGGTTACCTCAAGGCATTGTCTGAGCGGTGGTTTCACCAAACTCAGTCACTCCATTTACTGGACTGCGAGGTGATGATGACGCCGATGGATTGGCGGTTTATCACAGGTATGGTGTTTGGAGGGGAGCCGGTGCCTTGCCCGATGGATATCATCCCTACTGCCGTCAGATCCTTGTTTGGAGTTCCGGCGGAGGCGCTCAAGGGCAGGACCGTTCGTACAGGTCCTTTGAGCATAGATGCTATGAGCGGGTTGTTGAGCGACCCCATACCCGATGATGTGAGAGTTAGGGATCGCATTCTTCGGCGATTATTCCTTATGATCATTAGGGGCTGCTTCATAGCAGATAACTCTTCTATGGTGTCCTTCGCTTTAATCAACGCCACTCGACATGTGGACCGTATAGGAGAGTATGATTGGGGTTCCTACACCTTTGCCTATTTCCTCAGGGGAATGCGCATGCGATCGCAGGGCTTGACCGAGACATGGTTAGGATTCTACCCATTTCTGCTGATGAGTGTTTCTCTTGTCTTTTCCCATGTATGGGTTAAGAGTGTTGACTGACAGCAGATGTTTGCCTTTGTGTTGGCAGTTTTGGGCCTATGAGAGGCTTCCTTGTTTACGTCCTGCGAGCGTGTTAGGTTTAGACACCTATCCACGAGGACGGAGATGGCATCATTCCATACTGGCGGAGGTCCCTGTTGCTGAGGGTTTCACTCATTGTCGCCTACAGTTGGAGTTATTGACAGCCGATGTCATCGCATGGATTCCCTACTCTGGAGAGCATTTGGGAGTTGGTTTCCACCCGCAGGATTCCTCTCTTTACAGATGGAGGATGGGAGCTCTATTTAGGAGAGCGTGCTATCAGGAGCACTACAGGAGAGATTCGTATACCGATCTTGCCTCCTGCCAAGCGTTATTGGCCTGTTTCACAGTCAGCCGTCATTGACATCCCATTGATGGGGATTGACATATTTACATTGTCAGAGGGCCCCTATTCTTAGGAGATGTTCCAGCGTTGGTGGATCCCTCGTACCATTGGAGCTCAGACCCGCGCCACACAGTTTATGGGGGATATGGTTCCAGGATCCGTGATGATGATGGATTGGCTAGCCTGTGTCAGAGATCCGACTCATGTGACATAAATTGACAGATTGACTCGGCAGCTGGACCGGTCACATCTTTTCATTCAGTATTTGGGCAGAGATCCTGCAGAGGTAGATAATTTTGATCCTTCCAGCTCTGGCGCTGGTCCCTCAGGTGACCCATATGGTTTTTCCGGCGTAGATCCTCCTTTGTATTGGCCTGACATCCCTGTAGATAGAGATCCAATGACTTAGGAGGAGTTACATCAAGTGGACAGGATCGATGATGTAGACATCGACCCTCTTGACTTTTTCTGATGTATTTCTTGCTATCTCTTTTGATAGGTCTCTGTTGTATGTTGGGTAGCTTCACCCCATTTCCCTGTATTTTAGCTGTATAGAGATGTATTAGATGATGATATACTTAGGAATGTATGTACAGTTTTCCATTTCCTATATCATATTGCCATCTATTGTATCATGCATGTAATTATGTTATGCATGTGTATGTATGTTCATAGATATTCAGCATTGACCCCTGGATGGTCTTGTGACATGGTCTATACAGATGTCTTCTTCGACAATTAGCCGTATTGATCATACCCCACCATTTTTGGTGGTATCTGGTATGCGTTCATGGTATGATAGTATATCACCATCAGACATGGTAATCGTAGATGATTTGCTGCAGCATACTATGACCATGTTGATGTTTCAGGTTCCCACAGGATTTGTAGAGGGCATGCTAGAGCACTGGGTATCTGAGAGATAGGTTTTCTGATTTGGGACCCAGGAGTTGACTCCTACTTTGGAGGAGTATGCATGGTTGACGATGCTGCCGCTGGACTGACCTTGTGTGCATATGGTTATTGGAGACATGAACAGATAGTTCATGACCCTCACCGGATTGAGACGTAGAGTGGTCCAGGACGAGATTACATCCGGCCACGTGATATCCCAGCGTTTCCTGTTTGACAGGTTTGGCTCTGAGGACAACTATGCACGGTATTCTGGGGATTTCACTACATCAGAAGATCATTGTCGTTCAGCCAGAGTAGATGTACTGCTTCTATGCGTATTGTCATACGTCTTCATGCTGTGGTACATGGACGAGCTGGATATCAACGTCATTATGGCGGTGAGAGCTCTTAGGGAGGGTCAAAACATTGTATCGATGATCATTGTAGAGACTCTGAGGTCAGCTACATACTACTGCACTTATCCGGCAGGAGTGTTCACAGGTAGTTCGGTCATGCTGTATGTGTGGTTTATGTCACACTTGAAACCGATTGGCACATTTAGACGGCAAGGGTTTTGTTTTACCCAGGAGATAGCCATGTCATACTCCTTTCAGCCTGCAGAGTGCACAGATGCTGCATCGTGGTCGGCTTTCTTGACAGGGATTAGGGATCTATTTGCCATATTGCCGTGTTCAGGGCTTAGTTCACCCTACAGCTTCATTACTCATGCTCCGGGCATGGATTATCTCCCTCTAACTGGATTGAGGGGCATGATTACTTACCACCCACTGGCCGTGATGTATCAGTTTGACCAGTTCCAGGATTTTTATCCGTATGAGGGGGCAGTGAGTCAGCGCTTCGCGTCACACCGTTTATCAGCGGAGGACAGATCCAGGTTGTATGCCTGTTGGGATCAGCGAGAGTTGGCTGAGTTTTCTATTAGTCATCCAGGTTGTTCTACAGAGTATTCCGCATGGATGGAGACAGAGACTGCATCGGCTGCGGCAGTATCCACAGTGCAGGGGATTGATTCTGACGATGAAGAGCCTATAGAGGAGGCTGTTATTCCCATCGATGATTTAACTGCTGGGCTGCCAGCATTTGTGATGGATTCTCTCACCCTGAGTGCCACTGTTACTTAGTATTCAACACAACATTTGGAGCAAAGCTTACATCTGATGACCTATGAGAGAGATCAGGCTAGAGCCGCGATGTTGACAGCTCTTGATGAGAGAGATACTTCTCTGTTGGAGAGGGATGGGGCTAGATCAGCCAGGGATGCATTGATAGTGGAGCGGGATGCTGCCTTATCTGCTAGGGATGTGGCCATTGCAGATAACACTTCAGTGAGATCCCAGATAACTGTCAGCCTTTCTGACATGAGTGCTTACATTGATGAGCATTATGCCACCTTGCAGTTAGCCTCTGATCTACTAGCTCGTGTAGATACCCTTGGGCAGGAGCTTGCAGTGCTTCCTCCGTCTTCAGAGAGGGATGCTATGTTAGATCTGATAGTCCGCATACACACAGATTTGTAGATAGCTTTGTATTTTCCTGCACAGACTAGCTTAGCCATTTTATCATGTACAACACAGATGTATATATCAAACAATATTATATATTGCAGGGAAATACATTTTGATTCACTTCCCTTTTAGTTATGCCTCGATACTTGCTTGATGTTTGCCTGTTTTTCTAGAGCCTTGTAATCTTGATGCATTATGAACTTATCCTTGATAGATGGACATTGAGACGTCGCAAGATCTCTCAGAACGGATCAATGATTTCTATAAATCCCTACCATCTTTGGTGTCTTGGGACTGGTATCTATATGGAAAAGTGGAGAGAAGGGTAGTTTCTTCTTCTCTAAGATTGACCGTACCACAGATGGTCATCAGTACTTTTATTTATGAGAAGCCTAGTTAATTCCATCTCTTATCGGTTGGTATTTCTCTTTGAGGCACGATCACAGCTTAGATTGTCACCGAATCTTCTATTTGTGAGAAGAGGTTGGGTAATTCCATCCCTTTGATCTGAAACTGATGAAATGGGGCGAATTGAAGATTGATCTATGTACCGTGTGACAAGTATGTTGTTATGGTAGGGGTTAGAATGCACCATGAATGGCTGCCTACGTACTCCTATTGAAGAGGAGATCAAGTCTGCGTAGTTCGAACCTAGTGTAGGAGGTTCAACGCTGAATGTGGAAGGCAGATGGGTGTAGAAGTATTTTTGTTGTTTTGTAGAGAAAGGGCAGAAATGTTTTTGTTGTTTTCTTTATTACGACCGGCCATAGAGAATATGGTTGCCTACATAACCCCGGGTATTAGGGAGATCAGGTCGACGTAGTTCGCCCCTCAAGACGAATTGAAGGCGAAGAGAAGTTTGAATCCCATGTGCAGGCTACACTGCGGGGAGAGGAAAGTCTGATCTTATAATGGGGACAAACCACAAGTGTGTAAAAAGTTTGATTCCGTCCTCAGGACAAACTACAGGCGTAGAAAAGTTTAATCCCATCTTCAGGATAAACTTCAGGCGTAGAAAAGTTTAATCCCGTCTTCAGGATAAACTGTAGGTGTGAAAGGTTCAATCCCGTCTTCAGGATAACCGAAATTGTGAGAGGTTAAATCCCGTCTTTAGGATAACCAAAATTATATGAAAGATTTGAAATGAAGTAAAAATTAGGCTGCTAGCTTGAAGTGTATATTTCCCTGAGGGGCAAAAGAGTATGTAGAAAGGAAAGGGTTCAAAACCGGAATGACTGGTGATTTGAGGATCAAAACCAAGATGTTTGTTTGATGGTAACTTCGGACATAGTACCGTTTCATGGTGTCCGAGTTGATAAGCTGTGAAAATTTATCGCCATCCATTTCCTGCAATCTGAGAGCACCTCCTGTCAATACTTCCTTGACAACAAATGGGCCTTCCCAGTTAGGAGAGAATTTTCCCTTAGATTGATCTTGGTTGTCAATGATCTTCTTCAAAACCAAGTCATGTTATTTGAATTGTCGTAGTCAGAATTTTCTATTGTAGGATCGTGCGATCCTTTACTGATATAGTTGACCATGGAAGATTGTTGCGGTTCTCCTTTCGTCTATCAAAGAAAATTGGTGATACCTGTCTTGTAACCATTGGTCTTCATCCAACTTAACATTCATCAATACTCTAAGGGATTCCATTTCCACTTCTATGGGGAGCACTGCTTCCATCCCATAGACTAATGAGTAGGGGGTTGCCCCAGTGGAAGTTCGCATGAAAGTTCTGTATGCTAATAAAGTCAGAGGCAAGAGGTCAGGCCATCCTTTATGATTGGTGGACATTTTCTACATGATCTTATTGATGTTTTTATTAGCCACTTCAATAGCACCATTCATCTTTGGACGGTAGATGACAGAGTTGAGATGTTTGATGTGGAATTTTTTGTATAACTCCTCCATCATTTTGTTGTTGAGGTTTTTCGCATTGTCTGACACAATGACCTCTGGTTGTCCATATCGACAGATGACATTGTTTCTAATGAAAGCAATGATAACTTCTTTAGTGACCTTGGGGAAGGATGCTGCTTCTACCCATTTAGTGAAGTAGTCAATCATGGTGAATATGAATCGATGTCCATTACTGACTTTGGGCTCGATGAACCCGATCACGTCCATTCCCCACATTGAGAAGGGCCATGACGAACTCATATTGTGGAGTTCCCTTGGAGGGGCGTGGATAACATTTCCATGAATCTGGCATTGATAACACCTCTTGACGTGATCATCACAGTCAGCTTTGAGTGTAAGCTAATAATGTCCCGTTCTGAGAATTTTTTTGACAAGTAAGGGGCCGCTCATGTGTGGGCCACATACTCCACCGTGGATCTCATCTATGAGTCTCTGAGTTTGGTCTTTGTCTAGACATCCGAGGAGACCTAATCTTGCATCTCTTTTGTAGAGCGCCTCTCCGCTCAGGTAGAATTTCATAGCAAGTTGATGAATCCGCCTCTTCTTAGTCAGGCTCACCTTAGAGGGTGTAGATCCATCTCATAGATACTCCTTGATATATTGATACCAAGGGTTATGGATGGGAGGTAGCTCATCCGATACTTCTCCAACGTAATTCCCATAGACTGGGGCTCTTTGCAGAGTAAACGTGATGGTTGGCATGTTTTCTTTGTCCGGTATGTAAACCAAGGAGGCCAACGTTGCTAATGCATCTGTAAAATCATTTCTATTACGAGGAATATGTAGAAAGAAGATTTCTTCGAACTCCAAAGCCATCTGTAAAACTTGCCGATGGTAAGGCAGCAAATGTAATTCTTTGGTTTGATAGAATCCTGTGGATTGCTTGATTACCAATTTGGAATCCCCAAAGACAGTTAACCGCATGATGCCCATTGAACGGGCAAGTTTTAGCCCCATGATACAGCCTTCATACTTAGTTATGTTTTTGGTGCTGAAAAACTGCAATTTGACGGCGAAGAGATGCTGCTCCCCTGTACCAGATATTTAAATTGCTCCAGATCCAGAGCCTTCTGTATTAACAGCTCCATCAAAATACATTCTCCACTTACGGCATGTATTGTACTGATGTTGTAACTGAATTTTCATTACACCTTCATCGGGAAAATATGTTTTTAAGGGTTTGTAATCCTCTGTAGGTGCGATGGCCAGTTGATTCACAATTTCTTGACCTTTGACAGACTTTTGCGTCACATAGACAATGTCAAATTGCTGTAGGATCAACTGCCATCTGGACAGTCGACAATTTAGTATGGGCTTACTGAACACAAACTTGAGAGGATCCATTCGGGATATGAGATGGGTTGTATGACCATGGAGGTAATGCTGTAACCTCATGGAAGCCCATGCTAAAGCACAACAAGTCTTCTCAATCAGAGTGTACTTGTGTTCACTAATGCTGAGGTAATTGATAGCTCGTTCTTGGCCTCTATTGTCTTTCTGCCCAACATGAAGCCCATGGCATTCACATTTATGGACAGGTACATGAACAGGGGAAAATCATCCCTGGGAGGTACCAAAATAGGAGCGTTAATCAGTTGCTCTTTAATGGTAAGGAAGGTTTTCTGACACTCATCGTTCCATTTCATGGAGGAGTTCTTCCTTAACAGCTTGAAGATAGGCTCACAGGTTGCTGTGAGTTGAGAAATGAATCTGCTAATGAAATTGATTCTTTCCAAAAATCCCCGTATTTCCTTCTCTATCTGAGGAATGGGCATTTCTTTGATGGCCTGGATTTTGGTAGGATCCAGTTCAATCCTTTTGTGGCTGACTAGGAAACCTAGCAACTTGTATGACTTAACACCAAAGGCACACTTGGCGGGATTCAACTTCAAGTTTTACTTGCGCAACCTGTTGAAAAGTTTTGTGAGATGGTCTAAGTGGTCATCCTCCTTTCGGGATTTGACAATGATGTCATCCACATAGATCTCTATCTTTTTGTGCATTAAATCGTGGAAAAGAGCCATCATAGCTTGCTGATAGGTTGCCTTGGCGTTAATGAGACTGAATGACAACTGTCTGTAGAAAAAGGTTCCCCAAGGCGTGATGAAAGCAGTTTTCTCACGATCTTCCTCAGCGACCATAATTTGATGGTACCCCGCAAAGCAATTAGCAAAGGAGTACATGCCGTATTGAGCAATATTGTCAATAAGAATGTGGATAAAGGGCACGGGAAAACTATCTTTAAGGCAAGCTTTGTTCAAATCCCTGTAATCTAAGCAAACTCGCAACTTTCCCCCTGGTTTAGGCACGGGAACAATTTTGGATATCCACTCTGGATATGTAGACACCATGATGATGCCAGCTTGAAATTGTTTCATAATTTCCTCTTTGACTTTTAAACTCCATTTAGGTTTCAATCGCCTGAGTTTTTCCCTAACGGGCTTGAATCCTTCTTTGATGGGAAGGCGATGAAAAATAATGTCAGTGGACAAACCCACCATGTCTTCATGAGACCATGCAAACACATCCTGGAATTGGGTTACTAGTGCAACCATGTCATTTCGTTGATTTGTGGTAAGGTCTGAACCAATCTGGATTAACTTAGGGTTGTCTAAGGTTCCGAGATTGAAAGGAGTGGTTTGATCACGATTGGGTTTGGGTTTGTCTGTGACCCATTCCTTAATCTCCTGAGGTGTCTCAATGTCCTCTTGGATGTCCATCCAGTCTGAGTCCAACTTTGCATCAAAGTTACAGCCCTTATGGAGAGAAGGCATGTCATCAGCAAGGACATGCACATCTAAATTCAGAGTCCTGAAATAAAAGATGCTTTCACTTAATATATGAAACTATTCGATCATACAAAAGTGTTATCATGTACTTGATAAAATAACTGCTAGTGCTGTAAAGGAAAGCAAGCAATTAAAGTTATCTACAGGGCAGAGGGATTTTCTGCCCATTTTACCCTCATCGACCAATGAATGGAGTGCTGCTCTAATTATCGAGGGTAAAGTCCTGATGGACTACAGTGATGGAAGGATCTTCATTGTCCTCCTTCTCCCGAATGATAACCATGACATCTGGGCAATCATCGTCTGGGGTGTATCTATTTGTATGTTCATCATGAACAATGATGCGAATGCCTGCCATCATCAAGGCAATGTCATGTTTACATTTCTGTTCCTTTTCTTACACTTCGGGATCAGGAATCAACACCTCTTTTGCTTTGATTGGCACTGGTTTCAAAAACAGCATAGCCACAACATGTGTTGGAACCTTTACTGGAGATTGCATTAACTCATGAGGTAAAGGTATAGAGAATCGTCGCGCGGTGGAAGCTTGAGGAACCTGCTTGTGCTTATGAGGATTCCTGTAACTTGAACTGGCAGAATAGCCTAGTCCGGATGTTCCGATTTGACTGGACTTTTGAATAGGGTGCTTAATACCCTGCTTATCTTTACCAAGCCCTTGTCCAGGTTGATGACCCAATGACATCATTTCTTCAGTTTCCAACATAACCTTGGCAAAAATCTTGGGTACGGGAAGTGGCGCTTCAATAGAGTGGTATTGCGTGTTACTCACTTCCAGAGTATGGAAACTGGCCGGTTCAACTTCTGAATTGAAACTGATAATTGGTAGAGTTCCTTGTTCAGGACAATCTGGCTCAGCGTTGACAGTGACTAGACTATTGTTGATAATGTATTTGAGTTGTTAATGTAGCGTGGAGGGAACAACTCCAACCATGTGTATCCATGGTCTCCCCAATAGCAGGTTGTATCCTGAGTCTATCTTGAGGAAGTGGAAGGATACATTGAATTTATTTAGACCAATCTCAATTGGTAACTCGATCTTTCTAACGGAATTTCGCCGGGATCCATCAAAAGCTCTAATGACCGTGTGGCTGCTTTGGATCCGCTTGAGATTGATATTCATCTTTACCAAGGTGGCATAAGGACATATATTTAGAGATGAGCCTCCATCTATCAATACTCCTGCTAGCATATACCCGGAAGACAAAACTACAATATATAAAGGCTTGCAATGACCGGTCCCTTCGGGAGGTATGTCGTCATCAGTGAAGGATATCACATTGTTGTTGAAAATGTGATCAACCAAATGTTGAAATTTTTCCACGTCCACTGATTTTGGCAAATAGGCTTCTTCTAAAACCTTCAGTAAGATCTTCAGATGATCCTCGGAAGAGAAAACCAAGTCCAATATCGAAATCTGGTGTGGAGCTTCTCGCAAGATTAAAACCACTTTGGCTTCATTGTGGCCCATAGTGCGGAGGAATTTTTCAATCTTCTCCACGAGCAACTTTCCATTTACTTTGTAAGTAGGTTTAATAACCAATTGAGGATGATACAGTGGATTTTCCTTCGACACTATAGCAGTAGTATGAGACATGAATCTTTCAGCTTCTCTATAATTCCATGGAACATTGTGTAAGCTGACAACAAGATATTATGGTCTGAAAGATAAAGAAATTGGCTCTGGTGCAGCCACTTTCAAAGGATTGTCAGCTCCTTTGAGTTGAATTGGTTATATGGGAAATACTTTGACAGTTCCATCATCCACTTCGGATATAACTGCTACTGATCCCTTCCATTTGGTAGGACATGCATTCCCACCCTTGAGTTGTATAGTGTAATCATCTCCTATTTGCAGGACACCATTATCAATAAGATTCTGAATAAGATGGCGGAGTGCCCATCATTCTTCTGTGCTGTGACCGCGAGAATGTGAAGGATATTGACACATTTCATCAGGGTTGAACCGTCCTAAACGAGGATTGATGGGAGGGAGAAGGAAGGCAATTCTTCCTTCGTTGATCAACATCTGTAATATCTCCTCCATAGATTGACCCAAATAGGTGAATTCCCTCTGATTGGCAAAATCCCGACGGGATTTAGCATTTGTTCGCTTCACAACCTTATCCTCTATAGCTTCGCTTTCTGAATGTGGTAAGGAGGCATTTATAACAAAAGGAAGGAGATAGGCATGCTCCTGCCTGAT
The DNA here is from genome assembly GCA_020205505.1 of Panax japonicus. Classification (NCBI taxonomy): domain Eukaryota; kingdom Viridiplantae; phylum Streptophyta; class Magnoliopsida; order Apiales; family Araliaceae; genus Panax; species Panax japonicus. The sequence goes on along the minus strand of CM035112.1, from coordinate 549,015 downwards.
TAATTGGCGTGTGACTTGATGCTGGTGGGTCACTAGTTCTGCTAATTGTTCAATTTGTTTAGAAAGAGATTTCATCTTTCGTTCCATGGTAAACTGGAAATTTGCATAATTCCATTTGTCAACACCGTCTTTGATGGGTTGGGATGATTCGCCATTAGAATTGAAACCGTGTACAGTGCTCCAACTGATCATGTTGACCTCTTCTTCTTTGTGTTAAGGAAGAGGGTTGTCTTGCACATGAGGTTGATCTGGTTTGATGACCACGATCTCACCATTGTCTATTAGATCTTGAATCTTATACTTCAAGGCCCAACAATCTTGAGTATCATGTCCAGGTGCCCCAGCATGATAAGCACACTTTCGAGTTGCATTAAAACCCCTCCCATTAGGGTTGGATGGTGGAAGAAGATGTGTAATTTTCCTCTGAGCAGTCAGAAGAGAAAGAATATTCTTGAACGAGTCCCCTAAGGGTGTGAAAATTCGAGGTCGCTTTACTTCTCCACTTTTAGGCAATGGAGGGTTTGAGGGTTGTGCTGGAAAAGGGGAGTAGTTTCTCCTCTTCATAGGCATGCTTGGATTGCCTTTTTGTCCTTGTAGTATCAAAGAAACATCCTCCTCTTTGTTTTTATGGACCCTCCGGGGGTTGTTTCCATAATATCAGGACTGGATGTGCTCAGCAACAGCTTTAAGAACGGCTAGGTCTTGAATTTTACCGGACTTCAATCCCATCTCAGCCATCTCGTCGTGTTTGATCATTTCAGAAAATGGTTTGCCAATACCAGCTAGAACTCTTTCATAGAAAGGAGCTTCCTGTACATCTATGAAGTTCATAACCATTTCTGATTCTGTCATGGAAGGAATAACTTGAGCAGCAAGGCGCCTACACCTTTGAGCATACTCTCTAAATGACTCATTAAATTGTTTCTTGACCTTGGTAATTTGGTACCGGTCAGAAGCCATCTGAGATTAAAAACTGTATTAAGTAAGGAAGGCGTGGGCCAGCTCTTCCCAGCTATGGATCTTAGAGTTGTCTAATCTGGTATACCATGAACGGGCTTCTCCAGTTAGACTTTTTTAGAACAGCTGCATTCGGAGCTTTTCATTTTCTGCGTAAGACCCAAGTTCTCCTATGAACACATTCAACTGTGTATAAGGATCCCCTAATCCGTCATATTTCTTAAAATCAGGGGTCTTGAATTTCTATGGATATTGAACACCAGGAAATATACAAAGGTCTGTATATGAAACACTGCCATGTGTTCCAATCCCTTTGAGAACGCGGATAGTTTCCTCCATTTAAATGAACTTTTTCCTGATATCACCGGTGTCTGGATCTCCTTTGAGATGGGTGTTTTCAGGGTCTTTGTTGGTTGTATCCAACTGATGTTCTGGAACTATTTTTTCTAGACCTTGAACTCCTCCTTGTGTAGAGGATTCTGTATATGTAGGTATCTTCGTACCCTGAGTAGACTGGTGTAATTCTTTTAGTAGGACAACCAAGTCTGTGATTTGTTTACTCAATACATCAAATTCTTCTCGGGAAACAGCATTAGACTGATAAGTAGAAGACATGATTGGCTGTAGGCCTGTGGCCTTTTTGGACTTTGAACGGGTAACAGGCCCAATTGCTTTCCTACAAAAGACTTACGTAGTTTAGTCTTAGAGTAATATAAATGTTATCACAACATGTCCGTTTAGGAATTTTGTCCTGCAAAACTGGTTGTTAATTGATAACATGTCATGCATGCACATATATTCTTTATATTTTCCATTATATATGAATGAACATGGAATAGAATTAAAAGTAAATGTTTTTACAGGTAATTGAAAATGGAAATTATGAAGAGACCTCCTTCCGCGTTTGGTTTATTAGAGTCTGACCTATCTTAGGGTTACTCTCGTGGATTTTCGGCATGAAGGTTCCCAGATCATCACAATCTACTTGACGGGAAGTTAATCCGGTCGTTCAACTGGAGAGAATCTGAGTGGTGCCTTTCCTAAGCCCCAGGGAATCATCCTTCCCACAAGTCCAGTAATCAAACACCGACAGGATAGCCTCCTGGTGGAGGGACCACACAACATATATTCACATACAACGTGTCTCACTGTTTATGCAAAATGATGACATATGCGAAGCACTAATATCACAGATAGGTATTTAGCATTACAGTAATTAAGATGCATTCGTACACATTCATCATAAATGTAAATGCAACATTCACACATAAGCATATAACAATTTTGAAAAGCTTGTAATGGCGGTTTAAGCCCTCTTACTGGAGTCCCCAGCAGAGTCGCCACCTGTCGACGTCGGGATTTTTGAGTGTCCCTTTTCGTTACTTGTTCTTTGGTGTTCTCATGTTAATGTGAGATTTTTTTGAAAAAATAATTGAAAAAGGTCCGATATGTATAATGTCGACGATTTGACTTTAAGAGTTACCAGTTGGTGTATTTAACTGGTTGCACCAACGCAATCAAAAAGGTTTGCATATTGACCCAGTGTTTTGACACTGCTAGACGGGTCTATAAAACCGAGATTCATTTTGGGTCCGGGGGCTTGATTATGCGGAGAAAAGGTGTTAAGCACCCCTCGACATCCGTTTTACCACGGTGACCGTCACTTTTCAAAAAAATTGTTATATGAATGTGTGTGTGTGTGTGTGGATCAATGTGTAATTATTTGAAAGTAGTGCGAGGCCTCGTTCGCACCTATATACACAAGGTTTGAATTTTATAGAAAAATTCAGTTTTAACCAAGATATATCAATGAAGTTTTTGTAAAAGAGGTTTTTCAAACCCTGTGCTAAATAGGAATTGAGACATTTTCATACTTCCATTTTATTATTAAATGTTCGGCTTGTTTGCTTTTATTTTCGAGATGTGAAGCATTATCGAGAAAATAATATACACTAGTGCCGAACTCATCATGGGCATGACAACAATCTAAGGAAATTCAGACACTGTAAAATAATGTATAGGCTGCTTACAGCTGAAAATGTCCATCATGGGAACCGAATCTAGATTCAGTAAACTGAACTTATAATCACATGATTCCTAGGCTCACATGATACTGCAATTTGTATAGAAAGCAATAAGCAATTATATATATAAAAGCTGTAAATATATATATACAGACATGATCAACCACCACGAAGCAACTCCACGGGGGATTGGAAATGTAAATATATAAAAGCGGTAAATATATATATATATATATATATATATATATATATATATATATATATATATATATATATATATATATATATATATATATATATATATATAGACATGATCAACCACCACGAAGTTAACTCCAGGTGGGACGAACTGTAAATAAACCTGTAAAAGCGATCAACTGCCACGAATTAAACTTCAGGTAGGACGAAATGTAAAAAATGTTGTAAAAGGCCACGAAGTAAACTCCAGGCCGGATAGGAATGCAAATATATATATATATATATATATATATATATATATATATATATATATATATATATATATATGTACAAATATATATATAAGCAGTAAACGCATCGGATATGAATCTAGGCTCATCAGATATGTCCGACAACAATTATATATATAAGCAATTAAACGCACCGGATATAAAATCCAGGCTCATCAGACAGAGTCTGACCACAGTTTATATATATATGTGTGTATATATATATATATATATATATATATATATATATATATATATATATATATATATATATATATATATATATATAAAAGAAATTAAATGCTCCAGGCCGAAGTCTAGGCTTAATCGAGGCATAACTCGATAATGTTAGTCCATATATGAAATATATACATATATATAAGTATATATATATATATATAGACAGAAATGAAAACCACGGACCGATGTCCAGGAAAAAACACTCACACTACTCTCAACGTGTACAATAGTGTGTGCTAATATGAGAAGAAGGCTTTATTGAATATAAGAAGGCTTACAGTGGGCTGCCAAAGTAGACTTCTATCAGTTTAAATGGATAAACACTCAGCTCTCGCTGGATAAAAAATAGCTATATGTGAGCTAACTAGTGTTTAGAAGTGAGGAAACACTCAAAAGATGTGTATGCAGAGCAAAATAGACAGGGCTTCCTCGCCTTTTTCCCTCCCTCTTCTTTTCAAATGGCTGACCCCAAGGCTTGTATATATAGACAGATGGCCGCAGGTACACCTGCGGAAGCCACAGTTGTACCTGCGGCTGGTCGTGGTGCATTCGAGCCTCGCGGGTCCCGTCGTCTCGGATTACATGCACTTATGCACTGTAATATCTGCTCAAACTTGCAGAACTTCAATCTGAGCATCCGAACGAGGTATATCTGACCTTCTTCAGACCGCTTGTGTTGAGAGTTGCGCAATGACATGTATTAGAGGTTGTACGAAGTCAGGAAGAGGGGTCTATGCCCATGGTCTTCAAGCTTTAAATTATATCCAAAGTACTGCCACGCGTAATAGTCACTTGGGATTGTTAATCCTCGGCTCTTGTGGGACATTGTTGGATGTATGTATGTATGTATGAAGTGTTGAGACGACGTGCCATTGTCGAAGGAATAAGATGACGTATGAATCCTCGCCGGGGTTATCGCCGATTTGAGTTGAAAGTAGACGTTGCTCAGGGTTACAGCTGAGATTGGACTACTTGTTGGTATGCCGCGATATCATCTTGTTGAGATGGTAAGATGACGTAGTGACTCCTCACTGGGGTTATCACCGATTTAAGCGGAAAGCAGACATTTTTCAGGGTTATAGCTGAGATTGGACTGCTACTTGTTTGTATGTCTCACTGTCATCTGTGGATGCTCCTGTCTGCCCATTGTTATCTCTGAGTCTGAGGTGTGTGTGCCTCGATAGGATGTCTGTCGTTGAAGCTGATTGCATATGTTTGAAGCAAGCATATCCGGGGTTATCGCCGGAACTGCAATGACATCTGTTGGGGCTATCACCAAGGATGGGGTTGCTACTCCCAGTGTTGTCTCTGGGACTGGAACTGAGTGTCGCCGTGTTATCGTCGAGACAGAACTGTCCTCTCCGGTGTTGTTGTCGGTCTTTTGATCTTTTAAACCTCGGGGTTATCTCTGAGATTGGAAATGACATTCCCGGTGTGTGTTCCGGGTTTGAGATTGAGTTCCCGGTTTGTGTTCTGGGTTGGAGCTGAACTTCCGGTAGTATCCGGAATGGATGTAAGCTGTCTTTCAGGGTTATCTTCAAAAGGCAAATCTACCCTCCTACAATGTTAGTAATAGGAGTGCAAAAAATTTCGAGTGTCTACAAGTAGTTTACATTATCAAACCAATAATTCATATTATTTGAATAATATTATTAGATAACATTATTGACAATGTCTAAAAAATTCTGTCGAGGAAAAGGGTTAGGTTATCTAATTGCGTGCCAGTAAGAAGAAATTTTTCCTGAAAAGCCCCCTCCTTCCTGGGAATGACCTGGTTGTCATTATTGTGATTCTGTAATATTATTTGTGAATAAATAATTATTGATAAAAATGATAAGAAAATATTTATTTAATGGAGGAATTTTTAGAAAAGTGACAATTGTTGAAAATTAATATTTTATCTTTTCTGATAAAATAATTCATTCAAATATATTATTATATTACATTATAAATATATAATGCGATAATATAATAATATAATAATGGTGATATTTTTACAATAAATATGTGATATATGAATAAATAAGGAGGAAGAATATTTTTGTTACAATAAATGCTAAAAACATGTTAAACATGTTGGTGAACCCTATTTTGGACTGAAATTTGATTATAGCCTGCAAAATCGTCCGTATGTAGATTTTGGTCAATTTCTGTTTAGAATTTGGAAAAAATTAAAGCTACAAAGTTGTAGAGAATTAAATTTTTTATGGAATGGTCATAAGATTTGAATTTTTCTAATTAAAGGGCTATTTATTATGAATTATTGAAGTTCTAGAATATTGGGTCAGAATTGAATTTGTTACAAAAAATGTTTAAAACATGTTTTATGTGTTGGTGGGCCCCACTTGTTGTTGCAAAATGCTGAATTCAGATTTTCTAATTGTGCGTATAATTTTTTTTAAATATTAATATTTTATTAAATTTTCTGCTTTGGTGTTCTAAGCATTTTTCTATAAATAGGATGCTTAAGTTAGAATTAAAAATCACAGCAGAATCTGAAGTTTTCTCTCTCTATATTATCAAGCGTATTTTTATGTGTATTTCGATACTTTGAGTGTTGCTATACGGTGCAAGTTTTCTTTAGCGTTATATCTGATATTTCAGTCAGAAGTACTGTCCTTTTTAGGTAAGAGATGTTATTTTCTTCGTAAATGATATTATTCTCTCAATATCATTATACCGAAATATTGGTATAAATTTTATTATGAAATTTTTATCTTTTTATGTCAAGTTTACTATTTATGTATACGGTACTATTCACGTATACGGTACTATTCACAAATACGGTACTATTCATGAGTATTCTTCACGAAGTATGATTTTTCTTGTAAAATTTCTACCTTTTTGTGTCGGGGGTTACTATTCATGTATACGACACTATTCACGAATACGACACTATTTACAGAAAAATTAAATTTTTGTTCTTTGTCCAAGATGTTTATTATGGTTACTGTCTTTGATTGTATCCATGTTTTGATCTTCATTCTTGAATTTTACTCTACTATGGTTTATTATGGAGTGTTTTTGAACTTGGATTATCTAAAGTACGAATCCCTAATCTTTGTTCTTTTGTCTCACTGGATTTATTTCTTAAAAATATTTTTCATCATCCTCAGCCCTAAATGATGATATAACTGAATATCTTTGGCCTATAGTGCAAAGATGAATGATTACCTGATGAATATCTTTGGCCCGTAGTGCAAAGATGAACAGGTGTTGAGAGGAACATGACCAGCTGGTGATACAGATGAATATCTTTGGCCCGTAGTGCAAAGATGAGTATTTGATTCAAGATGTATATTGATTGATGTTACAGGGATAAAATATTGATGATGGACTTTTAATTTCATAGATGATAGTAGATTTCATTTTCTACTTAACTCTTCTAATGAATTGTTATTTTCGCTGCGAATATTGATTTGAAACTGATTATCCATTATATTTTAACTGATTTGTTGAAGGCTAACGATAATTTGTTGTCTATTATCTTAGTCATAACCAGGGATCATTCGGTATAATTATGACCCGTAATGTTACAAATGATGTGGTAAAATCCTCATTGGCCCGTAGTGCGTTGATGGAAAGTTGTTGGTATGATTATGACCATAGATTATTCGATATAATCATGACCATTGATGATTACATGAATATCCTTGGCCCGTAGTGCAGGGATGATTCGATAATGTGGTTTATTTATTAAACTTAGTCTTAGTGACTAAGTTGATGAAATTTTTTTAAATCATAGAGGATAATAGATATCATGCTCTACTTGTCTCTTCTAATGAATTTCTTATTTCGCTGCAGTTAAACTTGATGTTTATTGTATTTTATCAGTTTAACACTATTGAAGGCTAATGATAATTTATTCTGCCTTATCTTGGTCATAATATTTCTTACTAGGCTAGTTAAACTCACCCTTTTGCTTTCATTGTTCTCTTCAGAAAATGAGAACGTAGCCGGGACTAGTCGGGGAACGGAGTGATGGTCCAAGATGATGTTATAGTAGTCCTCACTATTCTATAAAATAGTGTAACAATAAATATAATGAGGACTCCATTTGAGTTTGGATATTGTCTAGAAGACAATATTCGTGTAAAAACTCTCAGCTCATGTTGTATAATTAAATTTGTATTTGTATTCAGTACCATGTATTTGGCGACCCAAGATGGGTGATGTATACCTATTTTGGGGGCATCACAGTATAAATTATTGATGCTTACGTGAGAAGTCACTCAGTTTTATTCAATTATTGCTACAATAATTGTTGTATAGTATCTCACGTTATTTGATTCAATTATTGTCGATATTTTATATATTATTAAATCAATAATTGAGACGATACAGTTATTCATATTATTATTTTCAATATTGACGATGTCTAGAAAGTTCTGTCGATGAGAGGTTTAGTCACCTAATTGCGCGCCAATAGGGAGAAATCCTTATTGGAAAGCCCCTTCTTTCCTGAGAATGATCTGGTTGTTAAATATTGTGAATTATAATAATGATTATAAATGTTGTTAAAAATATTGAGGGAATTTTTATGAAGTATTTGATGTAAATTTTGCTTATTAAATGGACTCCCAGTTACCTATTTTTCAAAAATGTCGATAAAAGTTGTTTCTGTTTTGTTATATATATATATATATATATATATATATATATATATATATAATATATATATATATATATATATATAAATTTATCACATGTTTTGGAAATGGTGGGGGGGTCACGGGGAATAAAAAATGAAATGGAATGCCTTGGGAGGTAGGATATATATATATATATATATATATATATATATATATATATATATATATATAGGGTCCGGATCCTGTCCGGACTCCCGGACAGGTTTAAAATCCGGACCTTTTTTTTTTTTTTTTTTGCTTTTAAAAAATAAATAAATTATGGAATTGGAATTTTTACATTATACAGTGTTTTGGGCGTGATTTGGATGCCTATAACAAAACATGTCTGTACAGTCTGGGCAGACTGTACATACATTGGTTGGTGTAGGTGTTAAAAACACACCCAAAACACTGTATTATTGAAAAATTTCACTTCCATAATTTTTTTTTTTTTTTTTTAGTTGTTCTACAAAAAAAAAAAAAAAAAAAATTCAGGTCCGGATTTTATCCCGTCCGGGAGTCCGGACCTGATCTTTATTCTATATATATATATATATATATTATAAGTTTTTTTTATAAAAAATAGAATATATTATATTTTATTATGCATAGTATTTGCATAGTGTCTGCATAATATTTGCATAGTAAAGTTATATGAAATCTGATTTTTATAAGGCGTTCGTGATTTTTTTTAAACTGTGCGTCCGTGAGAATTTCAAACAGTATCATTTCCATTCTCCTATAAATAGGATGCTTAGTTAGAATTGAAAATCACACCAGAATCAGAGAATTCTTCTTCTATAATATTGAGCGTATTTCTTTCGAGTTTTAGGAAGTTTTGAGCGTAGAAAACAATGAAAGTTTTTTTCAAGAATATCCTCACTATTCCAGTTGGAATACTCTTCTTTTCAAGGTAAGGGATATTATTTTTGTTCAGTATTCATATGAAATAATATTTTCTTCTATACTCTGTAGTATGTAAGTAATATTATTTCTGTGAGATCCCAAAATTTATGAAATGAAAGTATTCAATTTTCTTATAATTATTATGTTATTTAGTAAATGGTTAAATTGATAAAGGTTAAAGTAAATGGTGATATTTGAAAATTTTACAAAGTAACAAGTTGATATAAAATATTCGTTGTGTCGGGGAATATTCGATTGGTCGGGGAATATTCATTTTAACAGGGAATATTCGTACGACGGCACAATCATTAGTGAACCCCAAAACGGAAGTATTGTCGTATTTATAAAACGACATTATTATCTTTTTATAAAAATAAACGACGAAATTTTTTTCGTTAAAACTGTTGAATTACCCGGTAGTAAAAGTACAATAATACGCGTGATTGCATAGTAGCACACGATATTGCCCCCTCTTTCCTGGGAACGACCTGGTTGTTAAATATTGTGAGTTATAATATTAATGATGAATAAGTTCATGTTGATTAAAGATGAAATTGATAGTTCCATTGTGTTGGGATTATTAGTGTTAGTGGAAATTGACATTTATTTCGATAATAATTGATGTCTGAAAGTTATATTGACCAATCGGGTAATTAATCGGATAAATGAGCAATTAATTGTTATTAATTCACATGCTTATAACTATTTATTCACATGTGTGTACTATTGATTCACATTCATGTACTATTAGGGGAGGTGGTGCAAGATTGATAATACTTGCATGACTAAGTTAAAAATGGAGGTATAGATGGAGGTACTATACTATAATTCCTATTTTCACATGTATAGAACTATTGATTCACATGATTTACTATTAGGGGAGGTGGTGCAAGTTTGATAATACTTGTAGGACTAAATTAAAAATGAAGAAAAAGAGAAAGGTATTATACTGTAATATTTTGAGCCCCAAAATATGCAATTATCGAAACTATATTTTCCTATAAATAGAAGTTCATTCTTCCTTCATTTCTCACCAATTCACTAAAGCAATAGAGCAATTATTATAGAGAGAAATTATAGAGAGAAAGAAGAAGAGAAGTCTGCTACCTCACTATTCCAGTATCCAGTTTTCTTTTGAGGTAAGGGGTATTATTCTTTTGTATTCATGAAGAGAGTTATTTTCTTTCAATACTCATATGGGTTTTTATTCCATTCTTTATTATTATGTTGGAATAACATATCTATGTGAAGTACTGCATACACAGTGAAATTCTTCTATTATTTCATTCTTTATTATTTTTTTGGAATAACCTGTCTGTGCGGTCTATCGCATGCCTGGTGAATTCTGTTGTTATTCCATTCTTTATTATTCTGTTGGAATATCCTGTCTGTGCGGATTACGCATGACCTGGTTCTATTCTTTATTATTCTGTTGTGAATAACCTATCTGTGCGGTCTATCGCATGCATGTTGAATTCTTCTGTTATTCCATGCTTTATTATTCTGTTGGAATAACCTGTCTATGTGGATTACCGCATGCATGGTGAATGATCCTTTGTATTCATTCCTTATTAAATTGTGGAAATGATCTGTCTATGTGGATTACCGCATGGCGGGTGAAAATCCACTTGCAGTTTCATATATTCTATTATACTCAGTTGGTTAAAGTTTTGGCTTCTATACTCCATGAAATTAGTAGAATATCCTGGATATTTGCGCTTCATCCAGTATCTTTTCATGGAAATATTCTTCTGAGCATTCTTGAATTTTACTCTATATAGCAGTATCATGTTGACAATTTGGATGTTATTAATTTCTGGATATATTAAATTATAAATCTTTAAAATTTATCCTTGAACTTGTTTTATTGAATTATTATGTCATTGTCATCATCCTCATGCTTATATTGTGATGAAAGTCATCTTTGGCTTACGTTCATAGATGGACTTGGTATGATTATGATCATGGATTATTCGGTATAATCATGACCGTAATGTGACGAATGAAGTGGTGATAGTCCTCATTGGCCTGTAGTTCATTGATGGACAGTTGTTGGTATGATTATGACCATGGATTATTTGGTATAATCATGACCATTGATGATTACATGAATATTCTTGGCCGTGATGCATGGATGATTCGATTTTATTTATTAAGCTGAGTCTCAGCGATAAAGTTAATGATTTAAATCATAGAAGATAGTAGATTTTATGCTCTACTTGACTCTTCTAATGGATTGCTTATTCCATTACAGTTGTTGATCTAAAACTTGTTGTATATTATATTCTATCAGTTGTTATACTGTTGAAGGCTAAGAATAATTTATTCTGCATTATCTTAGTCATAATATTTCTTACTGGGCTAGTTAAGCTCACCCTTTCTTTCACTGTTCTCTTCAGGAAATGAGAATATAGCTGGGACGAGTCGGGGAACGGATTGATAGTCCAGATGGTTATTTTAGTAGTCCTCACTATTCTATAAAATAGTGTGACAATAAATGTAATGAGGACTCCATTGAGTGTGGATATTGTCTAGATGGCAATATTCTTGTTGAAACTCTTAGATTATGTTTTGTCGTATTTTACACGACTGTTGTATAATTAAGTTGTATTTGAATTTTGTACCATGTATTTGGCGACTCAAGATGGGTGATGTATACCTGTTTTTGGGGCGACACAATTTCGTTTCAGATTTTGAATTCTACACTCATTTTTTTAAAGTTTTGGCTTCTATACTCCATGAAATTAGTAGAATATCTTTTATATTTGCGATTCATCCAATATCTTTTCATGGAAATATTATTCTGAGCATTCTTGATAAGTTTTAACTTTTTTATGCAGGAGTACTATTCACGAGGTTACTATTCCTAAAGTACTATTCACGGGGTACTATTCTCCCGGGGTACTATTCATAACAAAAATTGATTTCTTTTCGGTTCAAATCGTTTTTGATACAATATTATTCTTGAATTTTACTCCACAAGAAGTATCATGTTGACAATTTGGACATTATTGAATTCTAGATAAATTAAATTATAAATCTTTAAAAATTTATCCTTTGTTTTCTTTTAATTGAATTCTTATATCATTGTCATCATCCTCATGCTTATATTGTTATGAAAGTCATCTTTAGCCAGTAGTGCATAGATGGACTTGGTATGATTATGACCATGTATTATTCAGTATAATCATGACCTTAATGTTAAAAATAATGTGGTAAAAGTCCTCATTGGCCCGTAGTGCATTGATGGACAGTTGTTGGCATAATCATGACCATTAATGAAAACACGAATATCCTTGACCCGTAGTGCATGAATAATTTGTGATCGTGATACTAATGAATATCCTTGGCCGTAGTGCATGGGTGATTCGATGATGTGGATTATTAATTAAGCTGAGTCTCAGCAATAAAATTGATGATAAATTCTTTTAAATCATAGAAGATAGTAGATATCATGATCTACTTAACTCTTCTAATGGATTGCTTGTTCTGCTGCAGTTAAACTTGATGTCTATTGTATTTTATCAGTTTAACACTGTTGAAGGCTAACGATAATTTATTCTGCATTATCTTAGTCATAATATTTCTTACTGGGCTAGTTGAGCTCACCTTTTGATTTCATTGTTTTCTTTAGGAAATGAGAATATAGCTGGGACTAGTCAGGGAACGGAGTGACGGTCCAGATGTTTGCATTAGTAGTCCTCACTATTTTGTGAAATAGTGTGAAAATAAATGTACTAATATTGAATTTGAGTTTGGATATTGTCTAGAAGACAATATTCGTGTTGAAACTCCCAGCTTATGTTTTGTCGTACTTTACACGACAGTTGTATAATTAAGTTGTATTTGAATTTTGTACCATGTATTTGGCGACTTAGAATTGGTGATGCATACCTATTTTGGGGGCGTCACAGTCGGTTTCAAAGCTTAGGGATATGATCCTTGGCTGAGATGTGAGACTAGAACTAGGAGGGGAGAGTCGGGTAATTCCTTTGCTGGTATGACTTAACTAAGTTTAATTGTTATTTAATTGGTCGGTCAGAATATAGGGATAATATGTTGCATGTCAATTAACCCTTATTTTATGAAAGTATTTGAAAATGACATCCGAGAATGTTGAGAATAGAAATGGAGCACATGAGACCGTTGAATCACTAACGATCAATAACTAGGAAAATGTGCATCAGGAAGGCAACAATCCTCATGCAAACAACGACACCGACCAAATGATGAAGACGGAATGTTTAGGGGCTTTTTGCAATTATTGCAACATCAGGCGAGAGAGACTCCGGTCCAAAATACAGGTGAAAACACTGGCAACTCTCGGACGGTCACCGCTAAACAGTTTAAGGAGCTGGGACCACCGAAGTGTTTGGGAGAGCCAAAACCACTTAAGGCGGAGACGTGGGTAAAGCAGATCACCAAGATATTTGATGTGTTGGGATGCTCCGAGGAGAAAAAGGTTCCCTTTGCCACTTTTATGTTGCGATGAGAGGCAGATTATTGGTGGAAATTTGTAAAACGTACCCAGCCTGCTGCACTGAAGATGTCTTGGGAGAAGTTCCAATAACTCTTCAACGACAAGTACTTTCCCGAAAGTATTCGTCACATAAAGGAGGTAAAGTTCATCAAGCTGGAGCAAAACAATATGACCGTGTCGCAGTACGAAGCTAAGTTTTCCGAGTTATCCCGGTTTGCGTCCCACTTAGTTGATAATGAAGAGAGAATGACGCAGATGTTTCTAAGAGGTTTGAAACCCGAGATACGTCAATACCTTATCTCTCATAAAATGTGTTTATATTTAGATGTTATAAATAGGGCTCAGTTATTGGAACACGATAATGAGTCAACCCAACTAAGAGAGAGTAGCCGGTAAGTCGATAATACCAATGGTAGCAGTCATCAAAGCGGTGACAACAAATGTTGAGGGAATCAATATGCCAGAAATGGTAACCACTTCGGTGGTAATCATGGCCAAGACAATAAAAGTGGACATTTCAAGAAGAGGAGATTCAATAATGATGAAAAGACGTCAACACCAGCACCCGTTGTTAAAGAAGGAGAACGACCACCTATCATATACTTCAAATGCGGAGGGGAGGGACACATCAGTCCAAACTCTGCACAGTAGTCCAAAACGTGTTACAATTATGGAAGAGAAGGTCACCTAGCTCAATTTTGTCGTACAACAAAGCCAAGTCCAGTTGGGATGGTGACACCAAATGTCGTCCCAGACAAGACAAAACCAGTAGTTGAGGGGAGAGTGTTTGTAGTGACCTCCCAGAAAGCAAGGAACCCAAACTAGGTCATCACGGATAAGCTAATTGTAAACTCTAGCAAAGTATATACCTTATTTGATACCAGTTCTACCCATTCTTTTATTTCTCCTACTTGCGCTCAACGTTTAAATTTAACTCCAAAAACAATTAGACTTTGACTTATCTGTTGAAACTCCGTTGGGAGAAACCTTCGTTACATCCACGATTTATAAGTTTTGTTTGATTCAAATCGGCACCCGCACGTTACCTGTTGATCTTTCTTCTTTGAAAATACTTACATTTGACGTGATTCTAGGGATTGATTGGTTAACTATTCATCATGCTAAAATTTATTATTTTCGTAAGGTTATTAGCTTTCATATTCCTAACCAACCTATTATGTGAATTCAAGCAACCAAACCACTAAAGTCAATCACTGTCATATCAATTCATAAAGCTATTCATTTATTGAAAAATGGATGTCAAGCTTTCTTAGCTCATGTCACGAATTTAAACAAAAATACACCAATTTTGAATGATATTTCGATCGATAATAAATTTCCTGACGTATTTCTTGAAGAACTTACTGGCCTACCCCAGAGCGTGAAATTGAATTTTTTATCGACCTTGAACCCGGTACAAAACCCATTTCCAAAGCCCCATATCGAATGGTTCCTATTGAATATCAGGAGTTAAAGACCCAACTGCAGGAGTTGTTAGACATCGGTTTCATTCATCCTAGTACGTCTCCTTGGGGTGCTCCTATTCTATTCGTGAAGAAGAAAGATGGGAGTATGTGACTTTGTATTGATTATCGGAGTTGAATCATGTCACCATCAAAAATAGGTACCCGTTGCCTCGCATTGATGACCTGTTTGACCAGTTGCAAGGCGCCAAATAATTATTTTTAAAGATCGATCTTCGCTCTGAATATCATCAGTTAAAGATTAAAACCGATGACATCCCAAAGACTGCTTTTAGAACTTGGTACGGGCATTATAAATTTCTAGTCATGTCTTTTGGATTGACTAATGCTCCTGCTGCCTTCATGGATATGATGAACCGAGTATTCAAGGAATATTTAGATTATTTTGTGGTTGTCTTTATTGATGACATCCTCATTTACTCTAAAATCCGTGAAAATATTATTCTGAGCATTCTTGATAAGTTTTAATTTTTTCATGCAGGAATACTATTCACGAAGTTACTATTCCTAAAGTATTATTTACGGGGTACTATTCACTCAATTATTATTCATTTGGGGTACTATTCATGACAAAAATTGATTTCTTTTCGGTCCAAATTATTTTTGATACAATATTATTCTTGAATTTTACTCCACAAAGCAGTATCATGTTGACAATTTGGACATTATTGAATTCTGGATAAATTAAATTATAAATCTTTAAAAATTTATCCTTTGCTTTCTTTTAATTGAATTCTTATATCATTGTCATCATCCCCATGCTTATATTGTTATGAAAGTCATCTTTGGCCCGTAGTGCATAAATGGAGTTGGTATGATTATGACCAGGGATTATTCGGTATAATCATGACCGTAATGTTACAAATGATGTGGTAAAAGTCTTCATTGGTCGTAGTGCATGAATATGACCATTGAAGAAAACACGAATATCCTTGACCCGTAGTGCATGGATAATTTGTGGTCGTGATACTAATGAATATCCTTAGCCGTAATGCAGGGGTGATTCGATGATGTGGATTATTTATTAAGCTAAGTCTCAGCGATAAAATTGATGATAAATTCTTTTAAATCATAGAAGATAGTAGATATCATGCTTTACTTGACTCTTCTAATGGATTGCTTGTTCCGTTGCAGTTAAACTTGATGTCTATTGTATTTTATCAGTTTAACACTGTTGAAGGTTAACGATAATTTATTCTGCATTATCTTAGTCATAATATTTTTTAGTGGGCTAGTTAAGTTCACCCTTTGATTTCATTGTTCTCTTCAGGAAATGAGAATATAGCTGGGACTAGTCGGGGAACAGAGTGACGATCCAGATGTTTGCATTAGTAGTCCTCACTATTTTTTGTGGAATAGTGCTAAAATAAATATAATAATATTAAATTTGAGTTTGGATATTGTCTAGAAGACAATATTCTTGTTGAAACTCCTAGCTTATATTTTGTCGTACTTTACACAACAGTTGTATAATTAAGTTATATTTGAATTCTGTACCATATATTTGGCAACTCAAAATGGGTGATGTATATCTATTTTGGGGGCGTCACAGATCATATACTTGTATAACACCTCACTCTCATGTTGAAAGATATTGAAAGTCCAATAATAATCTAGAAGGGGGGTTGAACATATTGTTACAAATTAAAAAATTATCATAGGCCTTTTTGAATTTTTAGATAATTAATTTGCAGGGTTAGAAATTAATATGCAAGACAGTAAAATTCAATCACACAATGCACATAGATTTGTCTAGTTCACAAAATACAACCCGGATATGTTGTTACATCCGGTCCCAAGCTCCTCTCCAGGAATTGAGATCCTATTACTATCTGTAATAAATACTTTTTTAATAGGAGAAACAGATTTTATAAAGTTTTATAGACAAACTTACAACTATTTTCAACTAACTATGTTGGAGAACAAGCTCCCAGCTCCCTCCTCAAGCTTAGTCGTACATTATTTTGAGTTCAGTCCTATTATATGATCTGGTCTTATAACAACATTCTCTTCTTCACCTCACAAGTACACTAGAGACCCAATTCCCAGCTGACCTCTCTAAGACTCGTGTCTTGATCGAAGAATTACTCGTCTTTTTCACAAGTTCATAAAATAAACTAACTCTGCCATTTTTACTTTTTACAAAAGTTTTGATAGAGAAATGCTTCTAAAATAAGTAGATAGAAATTTTGAGATCAAATAATTCTATAAAAGTTCAATAACTTTTATGTGTGTGAAATATGCTTTTATATAAGAAAATAAAAATTTAAGCTCGGTTATAAAAGTTTAACAACTTTTATATTTGTAAAAATATGCTTCTTAATTAAGCAGATAAATTAGTTTGAGTGTATTTCGAATAATAATTTTGAATAAGTATTTATATAAATAATGGATATATAAAATATTTATATAAATATTTTTGATAGATAGATCACTAAGAAGTTCAAAGACAGTTCAGATAGTTCTCTATTAGAAGTAGCTCGGGGTCGTTTTGACGATCAAAGTGTTAAATCTATTTTACGATATTTATATAAATAATAAATATATTTGAAATACTTATATAAATATTTTTGATAAATAGATCACTAAGAAATTCAAAGACGGTTTGGATAGTTCTCTATTAGAAGTATCTCGGGGTCGTTTTGATAATCAAAGTGTTAATTTATTTTACGATATTTATATAAATAATAAATAGATAAATTATAGTTATATATAAATGTATATAAAAATTTATATTTATATATCTATAACAATAAACAAGTAAGAGATAATATAATCAAGTAATTTAAACAATTTATCTCAAAATACTTGTGACCAATTTTAACTTTATCAAATAATCAGAATTTTGAAGTAACAGATAGAGATTAAAGCTTTAGAGATAATGTAGGCAAGGAGTAAGCTTTTTCTTTGATAGTGAATTGGTAAGTTTGGAATGAAGAGAAAGCTTCCTATTTATAGGATTTTCAAGTTTGGGGCAAAATTGTCTTTCTGAAAAATCAAAGGCTGAAAATCATTTGTTTGAAATAAAAAATTGTAAGAACCCAACTTTTTATGAATACAAATTTAATTTCCTCTAAAAATTATTCTAAATAGTAAGATGATAATTTAATAAATGTTATAGTTATGGGTGATATGTGCAAATTTTACAAAGTAAGCAAGTTGTCATAAAATATTTGTTTTGTCGGGGAATATTCGTACGACGACGCAATCATTGATGGACCATACAACGTAATAACTGTTGGATATAGAAAGCGACAAAAATAATTTTTTTAGAAAAATAACGACAAACTTTTACCGTTAAATTGTTGAAATACCCGGTGATAAAAGTAAAGTAATATGCGTTGTTACAAAGTAGCACGCGATATTGCACAATATCTCTAATTATTGATGCTTACGTAAGAAGTCATTCAGTTTCATTCAATAATTGTCACAGTAGTTGCTGCATAGTATCTCATATTATTGATTTTATTATTGTTACAATATCATATGCATAATATTTTATATTATTAAATCAATAATTGACACGACACAATTGTTCATATTATTATTTGTATTATTGACAATGTCAAGAAAGTTTTGTCGAGGAAAGGGGTTAGGTTATTTAATTGCACGTCAATAAGGAGAAATCCTTATCGCAAAGCCCCCTTTTTTCTGGGAACGATCTGGTTGTCAATATTGTGAGTTATAATATTAATGATAAATAATTGTTAAAAGATTAAAAATGTGTTGATTGAAGATAAGTGAATTGTGATAAATATTTATTAAATTTTTGATATAAATAGAGGGGTTTGTCATGAGACGTTTGTTGTAAGTTTGGTTTATTCTATTGAACCCATATGTCATCATCTAATTAAGAGTCACTTTTTCCAATAGTATTTGCCTTTATCAAGCGTCAAACCACTTGCCTTTTTACATTACAGGCGTCAAACCACTTACCTTTTCACATTACAGGTGTCAAACCACTTGCCTTTTCACATTACCAAGAGTCAAGCCACTTGCCTCTTCACATTGCAAGGGTCAAGCTAGAATTCTTCTATAAATAGAAGCTCATTTCTTCCTTCATTCTCACCAATTCACTAAAGCTATAGAGAAAGAAACTATAGAGAGAGAATAAGAGAGAAATAAGAAGAGTATTCGAGAAGCAAGCACACACCACCAATACAAAGTTCTGCTACTACACTAGTGAAGTATCTAGTCTTTTATTAAGGTAAATGATGTTATTTTCTTAATACTTATAAGGGTTTTCATTCCATTCCTTATTAATATATGAGAACAATCTGTTTACGCGGATTACCGCATACTTGGTGAATAACCCTTCGTATCCATTTCTTATTAATATGTGCGAAAAACTTGTCTACGTGGATTACCGCTTGCCTGGTGAATAACCCTTCATATTCATTCTTTATTAATCTGTGGGAATAACCTGTCTATACGGATTATCGCATGACTGGTGAATAGCCCTTCGTATTCATTCTTCATTAAGTTGTGAAAATGATCTATCTACGTGGATTACCACATGACGGGTGAAAATCTATTTGCAGTTTCATATGTTCTTTCATACTCGTATGAGATATCATTTCTTTTGTACTCGTCAAGGGATATCGTTTTCTTTCATATTTTTCTCCATTTATGGTATGAATTTATTGTTTGTTTCCATAACCTTATTGTTAAATGGTGAAAATACCTGAAATTAGTAGAATATCCTTAATAGTTTGCGCTTCATCTAATATCATTTCATTGGAATATTGGTCTAAACTTTCTTATTAAATTTTAATATTTTCATTCGGGGTAATATTCACGGGGTACTATTTGTTCGGGGTACTATTTACGATAAAATTGATTTTTTTTCTGTCTAAATTATTTTTGATATATGAATATCATTTTTTGAATTTTACTCCAAAATTGGTGATCAGGTTAACAATTTAGACATTCTTAAACTCTGGATAAATTAAATTATAAATATCTAATATTTATCTTTGATCTCACTTGATTGATTCTTTATATTGTTGTCATCATCCTCATGCTTATATTGTGCTGAAAGTCATCTTTGGCCCGTAGTGCAAAGATGGACTGTTGATTGGTATGCTTATGACCAAAAATTGTGTATTGGTATTATCATAACCTTTAATGTTACTGATAAAGGTTTGTGGTGAAAGTCCTCTTTGGCCCGTAGTGAAAGTAGTATGCACACAAGCCAATCATGTTTGATGATAAAGCATAAACTTTGTAACAATCTTATTCATTTATTAATAAAAAGTATTAATTTATTAAATGCTTTTAATTATCTACATGTTACTGTTTTATAATATGTGATAAACCCATAGTTTTAAGCAATGTTTTTAGAATAATGATGATGATCATTCTAATGAGATCTAAATTCTTAAAGAACTTAAAACTAAAATAGTTCCAAATTGTTGGATTACTAAATTGGGGATTAGTGAATCTGGATAGATTGGTACATACGTTGCTTGCTCATTGGATGAGGATCATTGATCTCATGATCATTTGTGTGGAGACACTAAAGCAAATATGTAGGTGCTTATTAGAGAATAAGTTCACTGAACGTGGCTCGCTAAGGAGTACCTAATGGAGTTTTACTTGCCTGTCAATAGGAATTCCTGTAGTGATATTAGTACAAGTGATCCTTGGACTTGAGATCATCATAGTATCTTGTGTATGATGAGTTATACTTTGACTTATTCCTTAAGAACCTTAGGGTATATCAAAGGGTATGCGTATGCTTGGGTATAATAAGTTGTACATGGAGATAATGTATGATCAATAAAGAATCTACCACTTCTAGTAAAAGAAGAGAAATGTCTTATGTGATTCGATAATTGACAACCCAATAGTCCTTGACCAAGGCAGAATGAAATTAGAAAGGAGTTTCTAATTTGCATGATTTGGTGTTGTATATTTAAGAGTCGAAATACATATAATTAAATAAAATAAGACTTAACAATAATTTCATGTCTTATATTTAATTGGGACATTGTATGGTGGAATGATTGAATTGTACGGTAACTATTTACTCAAATGTTCTTTTATGATTAATATTGAAATCTATATTATCTAGAAAGTCGTTAATCGCTAGGGAGGCTTATCCCTATTGTAGAATAAACATTATTTATTTAAATAAATTAATAGTTTAATTTATTTATTTAAATAAGATTAGAATTGTTCTAATTGATTTATTTACAACCGATTTAATATGGAGAACCTAAAGGGTCACACCATTAAAGGAAGAATAATTATTTAAGAAGTTAATGACATAATCGTAACAATATGTTAAGTATATTTAATTTAATCTATGGTGATAGAATAAATTAAATAGCTTAATATTTATAATTTAATATTTTTGAAATATTAAATATATAAATTAATAAGAGGAGTCTTATTAATATTATTATTATTTTAATTTCTAAAGAGTTGGAAATTAATTTAATATTAGTACTCTCATTTATTCCTAATAAGATTAGGAGGCTAATTAATTAAAGGATTTTAATTAATTAAAATAAAACCCAATTCCTTAATTATTAAGGATGGTTGCCCACATCTATAAATAAGAGGAGTCTTATTATGGGGTGAGGTGGTTGTTAACTTTTTCACAACAGACGTGATTCCAATTGTTGGAGAGTACGCTCTTTTTCTATAGAGATAGAAAAACTAGAATTTTGCCAAACATCCATCTTCTTGAATCTTTCTTCTTCCTTGGTGGATCACCTCTAGAGGCCAAACACTTGGGTGGCTAACTTTGATCAAAGGAAGGAACCAAACTCCGTGGATTCAAGTTGAACGCGAAAGGATTTGGAGGTGAACTAGTACCTGAGGAAGCTTGAATCTTCAAGGGTATGATTTTTGTTCTTTATCTTTTCGTTTAATTAATAATTGTGCATAAAGGATGATCTGGATATATGGTTTGTAAAATTTTAAAATTCTGATTTTCCAAATTTCTGCTTACTTTATGCAATTTGATTGCGTTCGTGAATATTACAAACCTAACACGTAGTGCATAGATGAACATGTGTTTTGCATGATCATGACCACTGGTGATATAAACGATTGTCTTTGACCCGTAGTCCATAGATAATTCGTTGATTAGAAATAATTATTGATTGGTGTTGCAATGATAAAATATTAATGATAAACTTTTAAATCATAAAAGATAGTAGACATCATGCTCTACTTGACTCTTTTAATGGATTGTTATTTCTATTGCAGTTGTTGATCTAAAAATTGTTGTCTATTGTATTCTATCAGATTTTTCTATGTTGAGGACTAAGGATAATTTTTTCTATATTATCTTAGTTATAATATTTTTTACTGGACTAGTTGAACTTACCCTTTTCCTTTTGGTTCCATTGTTCTTCTTAGGAGACAATAATGTAGCTGGGACTAGTCGGGGAGTGGAGTAATGGTCCAAGATGGTTATTATAGTAGTCCTCACTATTTTTTAAAATAGTGTGACAACAATTGTATAATGATGATATTGATTATATCACGTTCTAATAACCTAATGTTTTGATGATGACTTGTTCATTGGTACTAAATTCTTTATTGTGAATTTTAGGAAATTGTTTCAAGAATTATTTGATGGATTATTCAAGAAGACTGTAGACGATTTAAGTCTTAAGAAAAATATGTAAGGTCATTGCAAATATTTAATTTTTCAATTCAAGGCTCTAGGACATTTTATGTGCATTAATATTTTGTGCATGTCTAAAATATGTTATTCATTGCTATTATGTTTTATTTTGTTAGCATGCTTAATAGTACTGTCTGAATTAATATGAATGATACACGTGTGGAAGAAATGAAATATTTTGGTGCGCATATGTCTTGGGAACTCTAAGATAATTATCCTGGAAAAAGGTTCTTGTTAATTGATATTTAAATTTCTATGTGATTTACACTAAAAGTAGTATGTTTATCTTCTTTCCATTTATTACGGAATGGTTATATATTTGTTAGAAAGGAAGTATGATATATGTGGCGGTAGTGGATCATGATTAGAAGTCTAAAAGCTGCATATATCTTGGAAATTGATAGTAATGATTATCTTGGGAAGATGCATGTTGCCATTAATTATTGAACTAAATATTTCTTATGGTTGTTTAATAAAAAAAAATAGTATGGAAAAATAGAGGCTTATCGCTTTAAACGAGTCTAGCTAATTTCTATTTTTGTCATCCGGAGATATACTTAATTTTATCCAACGGGAATATTATTGGAACGTTTCTTATCTCTTTAATTATGTTGGCAGTGTATATATGGCAACGGAACTTAATAAAGCAATGGTAATATAAATTGGGCTATATAAAGAGAACTGATATAAACGAAAAAGATACAACACTTACAACACTTGAATTAATATTTTGCACTCACATACTTGGAAAGCTATTATGTTCTTGGTGAAAATCTTAAGCTGTTGATCAATTGATATTATCAGTCAACTTTCGTGAGCTTCATATTGGTGATATCTATCTTTTATTACTTGATCGTTGCATTCACTAGTTGAGCCTTGCATTGTTAAATTGCTTATTTGCTTTGATCATTAGACCTCTATTATTGTAATCTTATTTTTGTTTAGACTAAGTGTTGTCTAAGGGAATTTAATCCAGGTGGATTAAGGTTTGTTTACCAAACAGGTTCAAGGAAGCATAGGTGCTTAAGGGGTGCATTGGTGCACAAGGAGCAAGACTGCTCAAGTGAATTATTGTAATTCAGTTTTATAGATTCTGATTTGTAACAAGAGTCTTTTAAAGAAATAAAAGTGAGTCTCCAATACTAGTTGGTATTGGACATGGACTAGGCTATTATTATAGAGGGTAATAGCTGAACCACGTAAAAAATATTGGTGTTATTTTTATTACTTGCTTTAACTTAATTTCACTCAAGTTAATTGATTTTCTAAATAAACAAAATTTAATTATTTGTTTCATCGTGAGAATTTTTGTTAAGATTAAATATTCCATTTAACTTATAAAAACACCAAGATATTTTCTTAAACAAAAATTCAATTCGGTAGACCATATTCATTCAGCAAGCTGCATTCATCAATATAGTTGACTACATTCAATAATTTGGTTTAAAGTTTTTAAATTGGTCATAGTTTGTATCCACTTATTCAACCCCCCCCCCCCTCTTTTAAGTGTGCCTTATTTGAATTTCATTTGGTATCAGAGCTTGGATCTACTTATTTGGTCTTAAAGGTGACTTGTAGGGAAAGATTCTGGTATGGCACAGTTCGGAAGCAACAATCAAGAAGGTCAATAAACCAATAGACCTCCACTGCTGCATGGAACAAAAAACTACAACTTCTGGAAATTTCGAACGAGGATCTACCTTAAAAGAGATCCTTGGGAATGGTGGGTTGTGGAGAATGGACCAGTTATTCCAAGGAAAGATGACGGTACTCCAAAGACTTTTCTAGAAATGGATTCAACTGAAACCTTCATGGTCTCCTATGACTCAAGGGTGATGAATACTCTACTAAGCAGCATGGTGCAGTCCAAGATTGACAAAGTATCCTCATGCAACACAGCTAAGGAAATTTGGGATACCCTAGTGGTGATTCATGAAGGAACATCAAAAGTTCGAGAAGTTAAACTAAGCATGCTTATGCATGACTATGAGATGTTCAAACTTGAGAAAGATGAAACTATAAAGATGGCACACGCAAGTTTCCTTGTTCTTCTGAACTCTTTAAAGCTACTAGACAAATATATTCCACAAAGTGAGATTAATCGTAAGTTACTTCGGACTATGCCCAAGAGGTTTGCATCTAAAATTAATACTCTTCAAGATTCCTCTACTATATCTACTATGGATGCACTAACCCTTATTGGTGAACTTGAGGAATATGAACATCAGTTAAAGAGGTATGACGATGAGGAGAAAACTCCTCGTAGAAAGGTTCTAGCTCTTAATATAGGAAATATAGAAGAGCTTGAAGATGATTCTGACAAAGAGATAGCTATGATGTCAAGTAAGGAATTAATATTGAGGTGTTTTATCAGTATTTTTTTCGGAATGGTGGCATTAAAAATCAAATCAGTATTTTTACGATATATTGTGTGAGTTATAATTTTTAATCTGATCGTTGGATCGTTGTGATTTTTGGATATGTTATACATATATAAGTTTATTATATGTCCACAAATTTGAACTGTTAAAAATGAACGAATGATTTGTTATGAATTTTAAGAGGTGACTGATTCGGAAATTAGGTTTATAAATGATTTTGATGGAAAATTCTAGAATTGAGTGGATCCCACTTGTGGTTAGTGAAGAAATGTACAGGATTTTATTTCAAATGTGATGGATGGCAATAGTAGCAGGTAAAGCCATCATGTAGCAGGTCAAGTTTGATTCGGCGTGCTAACTTTTTCCTATAAATAGAGGGCTAAGTTAGAATTGAAAATCACACCAGAAACATAAGCTTTCTCTCTTTCTCTCTCTATATTATCGAGCGTATTTTGTGAGTATTTAGATACTTTGAGAGTTGTTGTTTAGTACAAGTTTCATTCAGCATCACTTCCGACCTTTCATTCTGAAGTACTGTTTCTTTGAGGTAAGGGGTGTTATTTTCTTCTTAAATGATATTATTTTCTTCAATATCATTATGCCGAAATATTGGTTTGAACTTTTTAATTAAATTTGGAACTTTTTTGTGTCGGGGTTACTATTCACGTATACTGATTCACGAATACGGTACTATTCACCGAAAAATGAAAATTTTCCTTTTTGTTCAAGATGTCTATTATGGTTACTATCTTTGATTGTATCTATGTTTTGATCTTTATTTTTGAATTCTGCTTCAAAATTGGTTATTATGAAGTATTAGTGATCTTGGATAAATTGTAACACGAATCCCTAATATTTGTCCTTCTGTCTCACTGGATTCGTTCTCTAAAATGTTTTTCATCATCCTCAGTCCTTAATAATGATATTATTGAATATCTTTGACCTGTAGTGCAAAGATGAATGATTAACTGATGAATATCTTTGGCCCGTAGTGCAAAGATGAACAGGTGTTGAGATGAACATGACCAACTGGTGATACAAATGAATATCTTTGGCCTGTAGTGCAAAGATGAATATTTGATTAAAGATTTTTATTGATTGTTGTTACAGGGATAAAATATTGATGATGGACTTTTAAATCTTAGAAGATAGTAGAACTCATTCTCTACTTGACTCTTCTAATGGATTGTTGTTTCCACTTTAGTTTTGATCTATAACTTGTTGTCTATTATGTTTTATCAGATTTTTCCCTGTTGAATACTAATGATAATTTGTTGTATATTATCTTAGTCATAATATTCTTTACTGGGCTTGTTGAGCTCACCCTTTTCCTTTTTTTCCATTTTTCTTCTCAGGAGGTGAGAATATAGCAGAATCTAGTCGGGGTATGGAGTGATGGTTCTAGAAAGATGTTTTAGCAGTCCTCACTATTTTTGTAAAATAGTGTTTGAATAATTGTAATGAGGACTTATTTGAGTGTTGATATTGTCTAGAAGACAATAATTGTATTTAAACTCACAGTATGTGTTGTCGTATTTTGCATGACAATTATATTATTGAAGTTGTAGTTTGCTTTTTGTACCATATATTTGACGACTCAGGATGGGTGTTGTATACTTATTTTGGGGGCGTCACACTAACATAACTGAATGGTAGAGAGAGAACACCGACGATGACCAAACGGAGGGGAGGAGGTTGAGTGGTCGGTCGAAAGCTTGAGCGAGGTGGATGGAGAGGACAGAGAGAGCAACGACGATGGTGCAGAGAGAGAGCAACAGTAGAGAGAGAGCGAATGAATTAGAAAGGATATGTCATCTGGGGCGGCTGGTAAATTGTAATACCCGGTAAAAAACAAATAATAAATAAAATAAATAAATAATATTTAAATCCATATTTTAATTGGGCTTTTCTTATGTTGGGTCAAATTATATTTAATTTGTGTGAACTATAATAAGTATGTGATTACATTAATTTGGGCTTTTTTACTAATTGGGTCTATTTTGTATTTGGGTAATAGTAAAATCCTATTATAATTAAGAGAAATAATAAGACAATAGATAAAACCTAATTGCACTGCATTATATCTCATATATACAAACGTAAGAAAGAAATTTGGGCGTGAGGCGGCACAAGGAAAAGAGGAGAAAAGTACTTTTACACTGCAATTTGGAGAAGAGAAAATTAGTAGATTCACTTTGTTGCATAAGAAGCGAAAAGGTATTATAACTTTACTATTATTAATGAATTGAAGTTTTATGTTCTGTATGTATGTATGAATTGATGATTTCTTTTTCCTTTAAAAAAAACTTTAGTGTGATGAAGGTTAGTACATCAAGTTGATGAATATTATTTTTCTGTAACCAACTGTTGTTTTTACATTGGATTATATTATGAATACAATGAATATTATATTTTTTTAGGGGAATATGGATAGGTAAAAACCCTTCAAAATGTCAGAAACTTTGAGGGATGACACTACAACAAAAACAATCCAAAGCAACATGAATTAAACACAGGTAACCCAGTCCCAAATTCTTAGTCCTCCATGATTTAGTTATTTTGTTGGTTTCTGTTCAGTTCAATTCATTGAGTTAGTTACTTCAGTTCGTTATTTCGTTGTTGAAATACATTCGTTTTATAAAAATTCTTATGTGATTTTAAATTAATTAAGAGGTTTTAATAGATTATTGTTAAGATATGAGTTTTCCATAATCCATACTTGCTCGAAAAAGTTATGATGGGTAGTGTTAATCCTTAAATTTTTATAGTCTATGTTTGCCCACGTTAATTGTACGTAAAATTACTAAATTAAAGGGAATGGAGATCAAAATCATAATTAAGTTATAAAAATAGAAGAGATTGAATTATATGTTATGCTTATTATTTAATGGATTCGAATTTCTAGATTGCTTCCTCATTATTAGTTTTCATATTCTAGTTAATCAATTTTCAATCTTTATTTCTAATTGGCATAAAATAGATATTAAGGATACATTAAAATTAATCTAGCCTCTATAGGTTCGACCTGTACTTACCAGTTCTTTAATTTGACAACGTGCACTTGCAGCTATATATTTTTATCACATCAAGTGTTACAATCAATTGTCCTTCAAAAATTGTTACCTCATAATTTGGATACAACAAATTTACATATTATATATGTTAAGTTGTTTTCTCTCTTTATGATTATAAATTAGAAAAGAAGGTTGATAATTAATGAAAGATAGTTTGATAAAATTAATTAAAAGAAATATAATATTATAAATAAATTCTCTTTTTCACTCTAAGAAATAATTAAAGGGGCTATTTTTTTTAAAAAAAACCCATTTTTTGGGGATTGCAATATAATTTCATAGTCAAGTACATTGTTGCACTATTATAATATCAAGAATCAATCAAACATAACTAAATAAATAAAAAATTAACTCACAACCAAACAATTAAATCTCATATAAAGAAAAAAATAAGCTTTAAACTCACTTAAGTTAGAATAGAACCTGGGACCTAAATGTCACAGTAGTTACCTCAGAGACTACCAAAGCTAGTGATAGAGGCAGGACTGATCATTCGGTTATAACCGAACCGAATAGGCTATTCAGTTATAAACAAAAATTGAAATATTCCTATTTTCAATATCCGAACTAATAACCGAATTTTGGTAATAATCGAATAGCCGAATACCGAATTACCGAATTGTAATTCGGTGTTTCGGGTAATAACCGAACACTGTAGTTAATGTTGGACAAAAATAACATGCAGTAAGATTGAAACAAAATTGACTTTGATTCCAAAGTTGAAACAAAATTTACCAGTAGTGAAATTTACCAGAATTTTGAAGCAAAAATAACATGCAGTGAGATTGAAACAAAATTGACCCAAAATTATGATTCAACAAAATGACTAAGTCGACTTTAATGTTATCCATACCAAAATTGAAGAGTCACATGCAGTGAGATTGAAACAAATTTTCTATCTTATTATAGTTAATGTTGGAAAAAGATCGAATTTTCTAGATCAGATGACGGCGGCGCCGGGAGCCACGGCCACTGGACCGGCGAGTTGTTTACCGACCCAATTGACGGCCACGACGTCATCGACGATCGATGCCGATTCTTTCACGAAGCTAACGTGCGCCGGATGTATATATTGCATAAGCTTTGTGGTCTTCTTTGGAGTTTTAGCGGCTGTGGAGCATGTGAGTGAAGGTGAGTGAAGAGAAATGAGACTGTGTTCAATTTGGACAGTGTAACGCATAAGCTTTGGGTTTGATTTTGCAGATGACTATGTGTTCAATTTGGAGATCTGAGACTTAGTCTGGGGCAGTGGGTCTAGCCGGCTACTTTACTAAAAGCAGCTTTATGATGTAAAGTAGAGTAGTAGACCATAAGTAGAGCAGCTTTATTTAGTAAAAAGACAAGTAGTCCATAAGATTTGTTCGGTTATATTATTATTTCAATTTTCTAAAACTTTATTCGGTTATTTGGTTAAACCGAATAATCAAAAATGATACCCGTACAAACTAACCGAATACCGTAAATAATTTCGGATATAACCAAAATATTAAAAATAACCGAATTATCAGAAAATTTCGATTCGATTCGATAATTCGGTTATATCCGTTTTTTGCTCAGTCCTAAATAGAGGCAATACTACTTTCTGGCCAAATCCCATTAACTGACTGATCATAATCATGGAATTAATAAGATAGAAAGTGTTATTCTCGCATAGTATAATTTTAGTCTCACCACATCGTAGTTATTTGCCTTTGTTCTGGAATCGGGAACTCGCTTTTCCTTGACCAACTAGTCCTCAAATCAATTTACCCTCCCTTTCTATTCCTCGGTAAATATATATTTTCATTCATTAATTGATTGATTTAAGGTAGTTTTAAAGTCCAAATGCTAGCCGTAAAATTAAGTCGTCAAAAGTAAACTTCTGGACCGGAAGGTGCCAAAAAATGTGAGCGCTCCTGTGCGAATCCTAAAAATTAAAACAATATATTTTAGTTTCACCATGTAGTTGGGGGAAGCTACCATAACTTTTCAAAAGAAATACTAATATCACATAAAAAAAGAACTCACATAATATTTATATACATATACATGCATATTTGTAAGCCCCACACGTCAGGTCAAGACTCACTAACATGTGTGTGTATGTGAGTATTATATGAGTCTTTTTTATGTGAATATTATGTGATGTGATAGTAGAATTGATTGTAACTTCTTTTACTCTACTCCAATTCAACTTCACCATTCATAATTTAGTCTTCACATTTCCTTTTTCTTCAAGTAAAAGATTGATTGATCAATAAAGTAAGAGTCCTTCTACGCAGACAGGCGTAGAGGACCGGAAAATTGGACCGGTCCAATTTTTTTTTTTAATGTGACTCTCAAAAAATGTATAGTATTTATTCCAACAGAAATTTTTACAAAATATGGTGTTTTAGGTGTAATTTGGATACATATACAAATATCAGGGTTATACAGACTGTATAACCATGTATTTGTATATGTATCCAAATTACACCTAAAACACCATATTTTTTAAAAATTTCTGTTGGAATAAATACTATAAATTTTTTGAGAGTCACATTAAAAAAAAAATTGGACCGGTCCAATTTTCCGGTCTATTTTCCCTGTCCTCGTAGACTTATTCATAAAGTAATGTGACTATTTCAATCCCAAACTAACTCCCTTTTCCTAATTAACTGCAATTAGCTTCAAGAAAAGTAAAAATTCTTTTCCTCATTTTGGATCACAAGAAACCCAATTATCTTGTCCAACAAAATTTCAATATCAAAAAGCCCCAATCCTAGCCTTCAATCCAATTACTTTTATTCTCAATTCTAATCATGCATCTGTACACCACGCGCCACCAATAGCGCTTGTAATTATCCACTGTATAAACTAACGCAGTCTTTCACGTTCTACAGTTATTTCATGTACACATCAGCAAATCTAAAAAGCACAACAAAATTTAACTAATCTTACACGTGCGTCAGAACTCCGCTAACGAAACGTTATATAAACACTCCTCTCTTGACGGAGAATCTAACGGCAACAGCGGCATTTTTAATTTCTGAAAATACTCCCTTATATCTATGCTACGCCCTTCCGTCAACTCCTTACATTCCCTTGACGGCAGAAACGGCGGCCGTGAAACCTCCGTTAACAAATCCCACCTCAACCCATGAAAGAAAGGATGCTCCTTAATCTCACTCGGGCCTCTCCGGTACCCCAACCGGCGCGTGGGGTCTTTTTCAAGTAACTTCCCGATCAAGTCCGTCAATGTAGTGGGTCTCCCAATGAACTCCGGCGGCATCATGACGATTCGCCGGAAAGTATCTTTCTTATTTTTCCCACGAAAAGGTATTGTTCCGTACAACATTTCGTACGAAAGCACCCCCAATGCCCACCAGTCAACCGCGAATTCATGGCCGTCGCCGCGCACTACCTCCGGCGAAATATACTCCTCCGTGCCGACGAATGAGTTTGACCGTTCCCCGTTAGTCGAAAAGCTTGGTTTTCGCTTGCTCACAGGCGAAACCCGAGCGCTTTTCGCCTTCTTTAGTCCTTTTCTGGTCTCATAAACATTTTTTGGCGACACTGCTGGGAACATACGCGATAAATTGCTCTTCTGTTTCGGCTTTTTTTCAGTAATATCAATCATATCTGCATAAGCGATTGGATCACATTTAACGAGATTACGGGACAAATCGAAGTCGGTCAGTGTCAAGTGGCCGGACTGCTGTATGAGAATATTTTCCGGCTTCAAATCCCGGTAAACAATCCCCTGTTGATGTAGATGCTCAAGTGCACATACTATTTCCGCTATGTAAAACCGGATTACCGTCGGCGAGAAAACGTGGTCGGTCTGATTGTACCGGAGAACGTTGAGATCCCCGCCGGGGCAAAACGGGATGGCCCACCCGAGGAGGTCATGGGTTTCGAATGACCCGATTAGGGAGGGAAGGAAGGGATGTGTCTGGTTTTTGAGGCGTGCAAGGACGGAGAGCTCCCACCGTGCACGGCGGTCGGCGTCGAGTTTTGTGTGGAGGGAGGATTTTTCGACGACTTTGAGGGCGAATGGGGCGGTGGCGAAGGGATCGGAGGATAGGTGGTGTACTAAAAAGACGGTGCCCATGGCGCCTTTGCCTAGTACTTTCATGGCTCTCAGGTTGTCTATATCTAGCTCCGGAGAAACTTCTGTATCCATTTTTTGGAGAGAAAAAGATTCTTAGGTAAGAGAAAATGGGGAGATGAGAGATGAGAGATGGAGTTGGGAGAGGGAGAGGGAGAGGGAGAGGAGTGAAGTTGAGGTTTAGTTTTTGGATTATATATGGTTGAGCTATTTTTTTGTTGCTGTTCGTGCAGAATTCTGTTGCAGTTTTTTAAGGGAGTGTTTGGGTGTATTTTTCTGTACGAATTAAAGTTTCATCTACTGTTAATGGATCAGTTATCATAAAGTTAATTTATGGTAAATTAATTAATTAATTAATATAATATTAACAAACAAAAAAATCACTTCCAGAGTTCCAGTGTTGTCATTGTATTAATTAATTGATTAAAATTAATTTTATATTAGTTACTCACACCACTAATATATACACAAACATCATAAGATTTTATTAATAAAATATTTATGTTTCATATTATTACCCCTATTTTTATGAGTCATAATTTTCATAATCAAATTAGGATCATTTATTACATTTTTTTAAAATTTTTCTTCATTATATTTATTCTTTAACTTCTCTCTATACATATTTAACGACATTTTCAGCGACACAATTATTTACGTCGAAATGTATTGTGTCATTAAATATTTGCGATAAATTTTATTTTATCATTTTATATAATATTTGTTTTGCTAATTGTATATTTAGAGAAATTGAAGAATAAATACCTTATATATAAATACATCAAAGACGATCCCAATTTGAAGTCGACTCTTAGTCAATTTGAGTTAATTTATTTAATTTCATCGAGTTATTTACCGAATTGGTCTATATACGAGTTGGTAAAGAAGCCAAATCATATATAGAAAAATTAAGTGAAATCAATATCTTATGTTGTGAAAATGAACTACGGATGTTATGTGTGTGTATAGGGATTTAACCTTTAAAATATCTAAAAGTGTAAGAATAAGTCTTGGGCGACCGGTTATGAGCGACCGGTCTAGCGATCGGCCGGAATTTTTTT
Organism: Panax japonicus; assembly: GCA_020205505.1. Taxonomy (NCBI): domain Eukaryota; kingdom Viridiplantae; phylum Streptophyta; class Magnoliopsida; order Apiales; family Araliaceae; genus Panax; species Panax japonicus. The sequence goes on along the minus strand of CM035112.1, from coordinate 515,596 downwards.
TTTTTTTTTTTTTAAATATCTCCCAAATAATTTATAAGATTTATTGGAACTGGAATTTTTACAGAAAAAAAGTATTTTGAATGTCATTTTGGATACACGTAAAAAATATGCCTGTACAGTCTGGCCGGTCGCTAGACCGGTCGCTCATAACCTGTCCCCGTAGAAGGACTGAAAGTGTAAAAGATTGTGCCATCCTTGCCACTTTTGATCCTGATTTTTGTACCGAGTCAACTTGGGCATTACGTACTAAACAGATTTTGAGTGTATTCAATTATCTAGGTGTCAGTACTGTTCGGTTTGAATTGCAATTCTTATGTAATAATGCCTTCCCTTCAATTATGGTTGTAGAATGGAGAGCCTAAAATGGATATGAGTGATCATTCGGTTATAATCGAATCGAAATAGATTATTTGGTTATAACCGATTATCGAATTATTCATAATTTTACTATCCGAAACACTAACCGAAATTTGAAATTAACCAAATTATCGATTTGTACATTCGGGTAATAACGGAACTTGAGAGAAGAAGCACGCCGAGAAGAAGCCAGCGGAGGAGAAAAAGACCACCATGGCCGAGAAAAGTCCATGTTAAGAAGGCCGAATAGAAAACCCTTTTCAATCCAAGCCGTCCAACAGATCCAAGCAATCCAAGCCGTCCGAAACCCAAAAGGGCCCAAGCACAACCAAGCCACAAATCCACCAACGACAACTCTCAAAAGATCCAAGCTCTCAACACTTATTACAACACCCAAGTCGTACTAACTAGTACGGGCACTACCCATTCAAGATAGACGAAGCTAGAAGCTTAGAAGTATAGAAAAGAAAAAGAAGATGAGACGAGCTAGAGAGATTCAGAAGCAACTAGCCAACAATAATTCAGGGTTTTTGACAAGGGTTTTTCGATTTGGCGGAGCGTAGTAGCGAATCTGTGCACTAGTCAACAGATACAAGCAATCCAAGCCGCCGCCGCCGCCGCCGACTGTCTCCAAGACCTTTTTTCGTCTCGTTAAATCCGACCTCATTGTCATCGATCAAAATATTCGTACAGAACTTTATTGTATATTGACATTTTGACAGTTTGATTTGTGGTTTGGAAGGGGGAGGTGTGATTACCTGTGATGGGAAGGGATTAGTGACTCTGAATCAGGATTATGGGATGATGAAGAGGAGTGGTTGGGGTTCCACTTGTGCGGCGGATGATTATGTGGTTAAGGTTTTGAGTACTGGGTTGAAGAGTTATTGTGATGTTCGGTTATTCAGGTTTTCGAATAGCATATTTTTTAAAATCATACCTGATATAGAATACAGAAAATTAATAATACCCTTTATTGTAAGACCCCAACTTATTATTAATGAAATTAAATTTCTTCTATTTATTATTTTAAAATAGTAAGAGTTGATTTGATTAATGTGGTTAGTTATGTGTAAAATGCGCAAATATTTCAAATAAGCAAGTGGTTATAAAATATTCATTGTTGTCGGAGAATATTCATTTGGTCGTGGAATATTAGTACGACGGCGCAGCCTTGTGTGGGCCCCATAACGAAAAGTGATTGGATGAAGAAAACAACAAGCATAAGTTGTTTATAAATAACGACGTAGTTGTTACCGTTAATACTGTTGAAATACTCGGTGGTTAAAACACAGTAGCGCACGGTATTGCACCAATTATTGATTCTTACGTAAAAAGGCACTACTCAATAATTGTTACAGTAATTACTATTCAATATTTTATTTTAATGATTCAATAATTGCTACGTTGATATTTTATATTATTGTTGTTTCAATAATTGTCACTACACAATATTTTCCATTATCGGAGCAATAATTCATATTATTTGAATAATATTATTAGATAACATTATTGGCAATGTCTAGAAAGTTCTGTCCAATGAGAGGGTTGGTCACCTAATTGCGCGCCAGTAAGGAGAAATCCTTATTGGAAAGCCCCCTCTTTCCTGGGAACTGTCTGGTTGTCAGTATTGTGATTCTGTAATATTATTTGTGAAAAATTAATTATTAATTTATATGATGAGAAAAATATTTATTTTATGTGGATATAGATGGAGAAAATTTTTAATGTGACAATTTTTGAAAATAAATATTTTATCTTTTTCTGATACAATAATTCATTTAAATATATTATTATATTTTAATAATATAATAATGGTGATATTTTTACAATGAATGTGGGATATATGAGTAAATGAGGAGGAAGAGTATTTTTGTTACTAAAAATATTTAAAACATGTTTTTCATGTTTGTAGACCCCATTTCTTGACTGAAATTTGATTATAGCCTGTAAAATTGTCCGTATGTGGATTTCGGTTAATTTCTGTTTGGGATTTGGAAAAACTTTATTTTGTAAAGTTGTAGAGAATTAAATTTCCTATAGAATGGACATAAGATTTGAATTTTTCTGATAAAAGAGCTATTTATTATGAATTATTGAAGTTCTAAAGTTCCGGAATAATTGTTTTTTAAAAGTTTTAATTTTTTTTAAAGAATTTTTTTTTGATATGTTTGGTGGGCCCCACTGGTTGTTGAAATGGCTGAATTCAGTTATTCAATGTGGACGTAGGAATTTAAATAAATAATATTAATATTTTATTAAATTTTCTGCTTTGGTGTTCTAAGCAATTTCCTATAAAATAGGGTGCTTAGGTTAGAATTGAAAATCACACCAGAAACTGAAGTTTTCTCTCTCTTTCTCTCTCTATATTATCAAGCGTATTCTTGTGAGCATTTTGATACTTTGAGTATTGCTAAACGCTGCAAGTTCCCTTCAGTACTATATCCAATATTCCAGTCAGAAGTACTGTCTTTTCGAGGTAAGGGATGTTATTTTTTTTTTAAAAATGATATTATTTCTTCTAATATCATTATGCCGAAATATTGGTAAGATTTTTCTTGTGAAATTCTTGCCTTTTAGTGTCAGAGTTACTATTTATGTATACGACATTATTCACGTATACGGCACTATTCACAATAAAATTAAATTTTTGTTTTTTTATCCAAAATATCTATTATGGATACTAGCTTTGATTGTATCCATGTTTTGATCATTCTTGAATTTTACTTCACTGTGATTATTTATGAAGTATTTTTGAACTTGGACTGGTTAAAGTACGAATCCTTATTATTTGTTCTTTTGTTTCACTGGATTCGTTTTCTTTAAAATATTTTTCATCATCCTCAGTCCTAAATGATGATATTATTGAATATCTTTGGCCTGTAGTGCAAAGATAGTTAATTTTCTTAAGAATATCTTTGGCCCGTAGTGCAAAGATGTACAAGTGTTGAGATGAACATGACCAACTGATGAATATCTTTGGCCTGTAGTGCAAAGATGAATATTTGATTTATGATGTATATTGATTGATGTTACAGGGATAAAATATTGATGATGGATTTTTAAAAATCATAGAAGATAGTAGATTTCATTCTCTATGTAACTCTTCTAATGAATTACTATTTCCGCTGCGAATATTGATTTAAAACTTGTTGTCTATTGTATTCTATCAGATTTTTCCCTATTGAGGACTAACGATAATTTGTTCTATGTTATCTTAGTCATAATATTCTTTACTGGGCTAGTTGAGCTCGCCCTTTTCATTTTTGTTCCATTTTTCTTCTTAGGAGGCGAGAATGTAGCGAGTACTAGTCGGGGTATGGAATGAAGGTTCTAGAAAGTCATTTTAGTAGTCCTCACTATTTTTTAAAATAGTGTATCAATAATTGTAATGAGGACTTATTTGACTGTTGATATTGTCTAGAAGATAATATTTGTTTTTAAACTCACAGTTTATGTGTTGTCGTATTTTGCACGATAATTGTATTAATAAAGTTGTAGTTATTTCTGTACCATGTATTTTGGCGACTCAGAATGGGTGTTGTATACCTATTTTGGGGGCGTCACAGTTGGTATCAGAGCTTAGGGATATGATCTCTGGCGGAGATCGGGGAATAGAACTAGGAGAGGAGAGACGAGTAAATTCTTCGCTAGTGTGTCCTACCTAAGCTTATTTGTTGGTTGGTCAGAATATAGGGATATTATGTGATATGTTAATTTTTTCAATTAACCCTTGTTTTATAGCAGTATTTGAGAATGGCAACCGAGAATGTTAACAGTGGAGTAAATGAGACCGTGGAGACACCTTTACCCACTAATGAGGAAAATATACAACAGGCCGTCAATGTTCCTCCTGTAAACAACACCACTGATCAGACGATGAACGATGGAATGTTTAGAAGCTTTTTGCAGTTCATGCAAAATCAGACGAAGAAGACTCGTGTACAAAATACAGGTGGAAATGATAGCAACGCACGGTTTGTCACAGCCAAACAGTTCAAAGAGTTGGGACCACCAGAATTCTGGGGAAAACCGGATCCGATTAAGGCAGAGACATGGGTCAAACAAATTACCAAGATATTCGACGTCTTGGGATGTACAGAGGAACAGAAGGTTCCATTCGCCACCTTTATGTTCCGTAACGAGGCAGATTACTGGTGGGAATCTGTGAAGCGTACCCATCCAGCCGCACTCAACATGTCTTGGGAAACATTTCAGAAACTTTTCAATGACAAGTACTTTCCTGAAATTATTCATCATATGTAGGAGGTAGAGTTTATTAGACTGAAGCAGAACAACATGACAGTGTCCCAGTACGAGGCGAAGTTCGCAGAGTTATCCAGGTTTGCACCTCATTTGGTGGAGAATGAGGAACGTATGACGCGGATGTTTCTGAGAGGTTTGAAACCCGACATACGTCAGTATCTCATTTCTTATTAATTTTCTCGATATTCAGATGTTGTCAACAAGGCTTAATTATTAGAGCGAGATAACGAGTACGTTCAACCGAGGGACCACAACCAGGGTCCTACCGGTGACAACAGTCATCAGAACAACGATAACCAGCTGAAAAAGAAAAATATGGACAAAAGCGGTAACCACACAGGTGGTAATCATGGCCATGAGAATAAAAAAAACGAGTCCGGAGGAGATTTTAAAAAGAGAAGGTACAACATTGACAATGCGAAGACGTCAGCACCATCAACAATTGGTTCTAAGGGAGGAGAACGACCATCGGTCGTATGCTATAAATTCGAAAAATAGAGACATATCAGCCCAAACTGTCCACAACAGTTTAAGGTATGTTATAATTGTGGAAAGGAAGGACATATCGCTCGAGATTGTACGATAGCAAAACCAACTCCAGCGGGGATGGTGACTCAAAGGCTGTCCCAGAAAAGTCAAAGTCAACGGTTCCTGAAAGAGCGTTTGTTGTGACTGGTCAAAATGCGAGGAACCCAAACGAGGTGATCACGGGTAAGATAATCATAAATTCTTGCGAAGTTTATACCTTACTAGATACCGGTGCTACCCATTCATTTATCTCTCCTGCTTGTGCTCAACGTTTAAACTTAACTCCGGAGAAATTAGACTTTGACTTATCTGTGGAGACTTCGTTAGGAGAAACTTTCATTACATCCACTGTTTATAAATCTTATTTAATCCAAATTGGCACCATCACATTACCTGTTGACCTTATCTCTTTAAAGATACTTACTTTTGATGTGATTTTAGGGATTGATTGATTAACTACTCATCATGCCAAAATTGATTGTTTTCGTAAGGTTGTTAGTTTTCATATTCCTAACCAACCTGTTATGCGAATTCAAGCAACTAAACCACTAAAATCAATCACTGTCATATCAAGCAATAAAGCCATTCGTTTATTGAAAAACGGATGTCAAGCTTTCTTAGCCCATGTTATGGATTTGAATAAAGACACGTCAGATTTGAATAAAATTTCTGTTGTTAGTGAATTTCCTGAAGAACTTCCTGGTCTACCCCCAGAACATGAAGTTGAATTCTTTATTGACCTTGAACCTGGTATAAAGCCCATTTCTAAAACCCCATATCGAATGGCTCCTATTGAACTTCAGGAGTTAAAGGTCTAACTACAGGAGTTGTTGGACATCGGTTTCATTCGTCCTAGTACATCTCCATGGGGTGCTCCTGTTTTATTTATAAAGAAGAAAGACGGGAGTATGCGACATTGTATTAACTACCGAGAATTGAACCATGTCACCATCAAGAATAGGTATCTGCTACCTCGCATTGATGACCTGTTTGACCAGTTGCAAGGAGCACAATTCTTTTCAAAAACCGATCTTTATTCTGGATATCATCAGCTGAAGATTAGAACTGAGGATATTCTGAAGAATGCGTTTAGAACTCGGTACGGGCATTATGAATTCTTAGTCATGTCTTTCAGATTGACTAATGCTCCTACGACATTTATGGATATGATAAACCGATTATTCAAGGAATATTTGGATCAGTTCGTTGTTGTCTTTATTGATGACATCCTCATATATTCCAAAAGTCGTGAAGATCATGAGTACCATTTGAAGCTTGTACTCTAAAGGCTTTGTGAAAACAAGCTGTATGCCAAGTTAAAGAAATGCGAGTTCTGGCTTGAGGAAGTTGCATTCCTTGGGCACATAGTGTCAAAACATGGAGTACATGTTGACCCGGCGAAGATTGAAGCAATACAAAGTTGGGAGCAATCGAAGATGGTGACCGAAGTACGTAGCTTTCTGGGCTTAGCTGGTTATTATCGGAGATTTGTGGAAGGATTTTCTCGAATTGCTACTCCGTTAACTCAGCTGACTCGGAAAGATACAAAATTCATATGGAGCGAGGAATGCGAGAAGAGTTTTCAAGAGCTCAAGAGGAGACTCATTTCGGCACTTGTTCTGACAATACCATCTGGTTCGGATGGATTTGTTATCTATAGCGATGCTTCTGGAAAAGGGTTAGGATTTATTCTCATGCAACATGGGAAAGTCATATCATATGCCTCGCGACAACTTAAAGAATATGAGAAGAATTATCCTACTTATGATCTAGAGTTGGCAGCAGTCGTTTTCGCGCTAAAGATCTGGAGGCACTATCTATATGGGGAGAAAGTGGAGATATATTTAGACCATAAAAGCCTCAAATATTTCTTCACCCAAAAGGAACTCAACATGCAACAATGACGTTGGCTCGAGATATTGAAAGATTACGACCACACCATTCAATACCATCCTGAAAAAGCGAACGTGGTAGCTGACGCGTTGAGTAGAAGATCATATGCGGGAACGAGTGCGATGTTGTCAACACAAAGGCACATTTTGTGTGATTTACAAAAGATGAAGATAGAATTCAATACTCCAGGGACCCATGCGATGATGTCAAGTATACGCATAGAACTGACTTTAATCGAAAAAGTTAAAGTTGCTCAAGCCACAGACCCGGAGCTGATGCGTATGAAGAAGAAAGTACAAGAAGGTGCTATTCCAGAAGCAAGAATCGATGAAGAAGGAATACTTCGAGTCCACTCCAGACTTTGTGTTCCTAACGACTCTGATTTGAAGTACAAGATCATGATGGAGGCACACAATACACCGTTTGCAATCCATCCTGGAAGTACAAAAATGTATCGTGATCTTCGACATACATTTTGGTGGAACAATATGAAGAGAGAGATTGTGAAGTTTATCTCAAGGTGTTTAACTTGTCAACTTGTAAAGGCAGAGCATCAAATGCCAAAGGGTCCATTGCAACCACTTGAGATTCTGAAATGGAAGTGGGAACACATTAGCATGGAATTCGTTACGGGTCTTCCCACGGTTTCTCAAGGCATAAATGCTATTTGGGTTATTGTTGATAGATTAATCAAGTCTGCTCATTTCTTGCCGATACAGGAGACTTATTCCCTTGAACGTCTTGCTCGTATGTATGTAAATGAGATTGTGAGATTGCATAGCATGCCAGTATCCATAGTTTCAGAACGTGACCCAAGATTCACTTCATGATTTTGGGTTAGCTTGCAAAAAGCTATGGGGACGGATTTACGATTCATTTCGGCATACCATCCTCAAACGGACGGACAATCAGAGAGGACTATTTAAACTCTTGAAGATTTATTAAGACTTTGTATCCTAGATTTTAAAGGGAGTTGGGATAAGTATTTACCATTGGTGGAATTCTCCTACAACAACAGTTATCAGGCAAGTATAGGTGTGACTCCATTTGAAGCATTGTATGGACGAAAGTGTCACTCTCCAGTATGTTGGGACGAGGTGGGTGAAACAACATTGTTGGGACCAGAGTTGGTACATATGACTACAGAAAAGATCCAAATAATTCGACAACGTATACAAATGGCATAGGATCGACAAAAGAGTTATGCGGATCTTCATCGAAAGGACGTGGAATTTAGTATTGGGGATCATGTATTGTTGCGTGTGGCTCCATGGAAAGGAGTTATAAGATTTGGGAAGAGAGAAAAGCTCAATCCATGATTTATTGGTCCATTTTAGATTCTTGACCGAGTAAGAAATGTGGCCTATAGACTCGCGTTACCTCCAAGTATGTCTCGTGTTCATATTATTTTTCACATATTTGTGCTTCGTAAATATGTGAAAGAACCGAACCACGTTATTGAGTTAGAACCGGACGAGATAGCCAAAGACTTAACGTATGAGGAGATACATGTCAAGATCTTGGATAGAAAGGAGCATGTCCTACGTACAAAGGTCATACCCCAAGTTAAAGTTTTATGAAAAAACCATGCTATTGAGAAAATGACCAGGGAGTTAGAAACAGAAATGAAAGCGAGGTATCCTCACCTTTTCGAAACACCAGGTACGTAAGTCAATTTCGAGGATGAAATTTCATAAGGACGGGATGTTGTAAGACCCCAACTGATTATTAATGAAATTAAATTTCTTCTATTTATTATTTTAAAATAGTAAGGGTTGATTTGATTAATGTGGTTAGTTATGGGTAAAATGCGCAAATATTTCAAATAAGCAAGTGGTTATAAAATATTCATTGTTGTCGGAGAATATTCGTTTGGTCGTGGAATATTCTTGTTGTCGGGGAATATTCGTATGACGGCGCAGCCTTGTATGGGCCCCATAACGGAAAACGATTAGATGAAGAAAATGACAAGTATAAGTTTTTTATAAATAACGACATAGTTGTTACCGTTAATACTGTTGATATACTCGGTAGTTAAAACACAGTATGGTATTGCACCAATTATTGATTCTTACGTAAGAAGGCACTACTCAATAATTTTTACAGTAATTACTATTCAATATTTTATTTTATTGATTCAATAATTGCTACGTTGATATTTTATATTATTGTTGTTTCAATAATTATCACTACACAGTATTTTCTATTATCGGAGCAATAATTCATATTATTTGAATAATATTATTAGATAACATTATTGGCAATATCTAAAAAGTTCTGTCCAATGAGAGGGTTGGTCACCTAATTGCGCACCAGTAAGGAGAAATTCTTATTGGAAAGCCTGGTTGTCAGTATTCTTAACTGCCTGGTTGTCAGTATTGTGATTCTATAATATTATTTGTTAATAATTAATTATTAATTTATATGATGAGAAAAATATTCATTTTATGTGGATATAGATGGAGAAAATTTTTAATGTGACAATTGTTGAAAATAAATATTTTATCTTTTTCTAATAAAATAATTCATTTAAATATATTATTATATTTTAATAATATAATAATGGTGATATTTTCACAATAAATGTGGGATATATGAATAAATGAGGAGGAAGAGTATTTTTGTTACTAAAAATATTTAAAACATGTTTTTCATGTTTGTGGACCCCATTTCTTGACTGAAATTTGATTATAGCCTGTAAAATCGTCCGTATGTGAATTTTGGTCAATTTCTGTTTGGAATTTGGAAAATCTTTTTTCTGCAAAGTTGTAGAGAATTAAATTTCCTATGGAATGGACTTAAGATTTGAATTTTACTGATAAAATGACTATTTATTATGAATTATTAAAGTTCTGAAGTTCCAAAATAATTAATTTTTTAAAGTTTTAAAAAAAATTTAAAAGAAAAACGTTTTTGATATGTTTGGTGGGCCCCACGTTGTTGAAATGGCTGAATTCAGTTATTCAAGGTGGACGTAGGAATTTAAATAAATAATATCAATATTTTATTAAATTTTCTGCTTTGGTGTTCTAAGAAATTTCCTATAAATAGGATGTTTAGGTTAGAATTGAAAATCACACCTGAAACTGAAGTTTTCTCTCTCTTACTCTCTCTATATTATCGAGCATATTCTTGTGAGTATTTTGATACTTTGAGTGTTGATATACGGTGCAAGTTCCCTTCAGCACTATATCAAGTATTCCAATCAGAAGTACAATCTTTTCGAGGTAAGTAATGTTATTTTTTTAAAAAAATGATATTATTTTTTTTAATATCATTATGTCGGAATATTGGTAAGATTTTTCTTGTGAAATTCTTGTCTTTTAGTGTCGGGGTTACTATTCATGTATACGGCATTACTCACGTATACGGCACTATTCACGAATACATCACTATTCATAGAAAAATTAAAATTTTGTTTTTTTGTCCAAAATATCTATTATGGATACTAGCTTTGATTGTATACATGTTTTGATCATTCTTGAATTTTACTTCACTATGGGTATTTATGAAGTATTTTTGAACTTGGATTGTTTAAAGTACGAATCCTTATTATTTATTCTTTTATTTCACTGGATTCGTTTTCTTTAATATATTTTTCATCGTCATCAGTCCTAAATGATGATATTACTGAATATCTTTGGCCTGTAGTGCAAAGATGGTTGATTTTCTTAAGAATATATTTGGCTCGTAGTGCAAAGATGTACAAGTGTTGAGATGAACATGACCAACTGATGACTATTTTTGGCCTGTAGTGCAAAGATGAATATTTGATTTATGATGTATATTGATTGATGTTACAGGGATAAAATATTGATGATAGATTTTTTAAAATCATAGAAGATAGTAGATTTCATTCTCTATGTAACTCTTCTAATGAATTATTATTTCCGATGCGAATATTGATTTAAAACTTGTTGTCTATTGTATTCTATTAGATTTTTTCTTGTTGAGGACTAACGATAATTTGTTATATGTTATCTTAGTCATAATATTCTTTACTGGCTAGTTGATCTCACCATTTTCCTTTTTGTTCCATTTTTCTTCTCAGGAGGCGAGAATGTAACGAGTACTAGTCCGGATATGGAATGAAGGTTCTAGAAAGTCGTTTTAGTAGTGCTCACTATTTTATAAAATAGTGTATCAATAATTGTAATGAGGACTTATTTGAGTGTTAATATTGTCTAGAAGACAATATTTGTTTTTAAACTCATAGTTTATGTGTTGTTGTATTTTGCACGACAATTGTATTAATAAAGTTGTAGTTATTTCTGTACCATGTATTTTGGTGACTCAGAATAGGTGTTGTATACCTATTTTGGGGGCGTCACAATTACAATATGAAAAATAACATCCTTTACGAATACGAAAGAAAAAATACCCCTTACCTTAGTAGAAGATTGGATACTACAATAGACAGTAGCAGAATACTCTTCTTCTTTCTCTCTATAGTTTCTTTCTCTATAGTTTCTCTTGTGAGTCTTAGTGAATTGGTGAGAATAAAAGAAGAATAAGCTTCTATTTATAGGAGAATGGACTAAATAGTAACTGATTCATGGACGATCTAGATTGATTTACTATTAAAACAAACGATCCATATTCATTTACTATTAAAATCACAACTGACGGTCCATATTGATTTTCTATTAAAACCACAACTGACGGTCCAAATTGATTTACTATTAAAATCACAACCGACGGTCCAGATTGATTTACTATTAAAATCACAACCGACGGTCCATAAATTAGTACATCTCCCCATGGAATAATAAGTCAACTTACAACAAACGCCTCATAACAAACCCCTCTATTTATATAAAAAAATGAATAAATATTTACCACAAATCACTTATCTTCAATAAACACATTTTTAATCTTTTAACAATTATTCATCATTAATATTATAACTGACAATATTGATGACCAGATCATTCCCAGGAAAGATGGAGCTTTCCGATAAGGATTTCTCCTTATTAGTGCGCAATTAAATAACATAACCCATTTCCTCGACAGAACTTTCTAGACATTGTCAATAATACAAATAATAATATGAATAAATGTGTTGTCTCAATTATTGATTTAATAATATAAAATATTGTGCAGATGATACTGTGACAATAATTGAATCAATAATATGAGATACTATACAGCAACTACTGTGGCAATTATTAAATGAACTGAGTGACTTCTTATGTAAGCATCAATAATCAGAGATACTGTACAATACCGTGTGCTACTGTGCAACCACGCATATTACTGTTCTTTTATCATCGGTATTTCAACAGTTAACGGTAAAAGTTTTACTGTTATTTTTATAGAAAGGTTATTTCTATCAATTTTTATATCCGACAGTTATTCCGTTGTGGAGTCCACCAATGAGTGCATCGTCGTATGAATATTCCCCGAAAAAGGAATATTCCCCGACCAAATGAATATTCCCTGACACAACGAATATTTTATGAAAACTTGCTTACTTTTGTAAAATTTTCACATATCACCCTTAACTTTAAACTTTTATCAATTTAACCATTTACTGAATATAAAATTTGAATATTTTTATTTCATAAAATTCGGGATCTTACAAAATGTGCTTCAATATAAGCTTTGTAGCTATACTCTCTCTCTCCCCCCCCTTATTTTTTTTGTGTGCGCGCAAACGCTTACATTGTTTCTATTATTTCTTAAACCTTAAATTTAGATTTAGCAATCATTTCTTGGGAATGCTTGCTCTTCAATCTATGATGTGTATAGGCCAACAAATATGATATACCACTTCATTTTGTTATTATGGGGGCTTATGTTTTATGTTATATTTTAGTTGCAAAAGCATCATGTAATGGAGTAATTATTAGGAATTGGCATTGCCTTTATGTAGAAAAGTTGGGTTTACAAGTTTATATGCAATAACGATTCACTAATCTACTTCACTTTCAGATAATGAAACTAATATTTAGCTGAGATATGACATGAGTGTGTGACAAATTATACGATCCATTATTCAAACTAGCCCGTGCATCGGGCTATCACCTAGTGGATCAAATTTTAACTCTTATTTGTATATAATTTTTGGTGTTTTGAGACATTAGCTTTGGAGTGATATTATGTGATTTACAAAGTTTGTAATGACTTGTTTATTTGTTTGTTGGAAAATGATACACATATAGATATATATTTGAATAAGTTGGATTTCGACCAACGTGAAAGTATACGCAATAAGATATAATAAATTAAAATAAGACCATTTTTATTTCTTACATATCTCATATATATACATAGGTCGCAATCATAATTAAGCTAAACTTGAATTACAATAAATAATACTCGCTACATTTGAAAACTAGAATTATATATTTTAGTATGAGTTTTAAATTAATTTGTAAAATTTAAAAAATTTACAAATATAATGTTATTTAATTTTTTGAAATAACAAATATATCAATTTTTAATAATTTTTTAATTAGTTTCCAATAATTATAGTCAAATAATTTCATATCTGCTTGAGGAATTCGTTAATTATTTCAACATGTCAAATATGTATTTAAATATCACATTAATAAATAATTAACTCACGCAAAATAAGCCTAAAGATTAATTATAGCTTTTCAATCTTAACTATCAAATTAAGAAGTTTAATTAAACGTATTTGTGTGAAATAATAATGAAATGGGTGGACATTGTTTTTACCTAACACAGATACATTTATATTTGAACACAATGATTTGTATAATTTTGACCAGAATATCTACGGTGATGGTTGAACCGTTACCACATAGCCCAAAAAATCGTTATCATAGGCGACTATGTATTACATAGTTGTGTATATATATTTTTTCCATATATATATATATATATATATATATATATATATATATATATATATATATATATATATATATATAATGGATCTAAATCACTCCTCTTAAATAACACTATCTCTTAAATAACACTCATTTATTAAAATTACGTAATTTTGGACAGGAGCGGATCCAGAAATTTTGCCCAACAGGGGTGGATTTTAATTAATTTTTTTGTTGAAGTTAAATAAAAAATTGAAATAATAATAATATTAAGTAATTATAATAATGTTTATAAATTGTACATATTCATAATTCAAACTAAAAAAAGAATTTCAAATAAAAAATATTTAGATACAATTTAGAAACTTATTTCGGTTTCTTGTCATAGTTCAATAATGATTCTCCAAATGCTCAAAGTTTCAAACCAAATTTTCTTTCTATATTAAAACAAAATCATGAATTAATTTCAAAGTATAAACTAGTTTTGTTATCTTTTTATAATTTTCAAATAAGTTTTACTTTTATTTAGAATTAGTTTATAAATTTTTTTTGCCCCTCCAAATTTAACTTTTCAATTAATATATATGCCCTCTTAAATTTATTAATTTACATATATATTTGTCATACCCCTATACCCATATAAAAAAAATTCCAGCAGGGGCAGTTGTCAATGTTGCCCCTTTCTAGATCCGCCATATTAATTTTGGATATTCTTTTAAAAAACAAATGAGGTTGCAGGTGATATTTTTATAAATAAAAGGAATGCAAGTGAGACCACTCTATTTTAATATTATTTTATATTTTAAAAAAATATTCAAAGAGACGTAGTTTTAATAAATGAGTACTATTTAAGAGGACTACTTTAGATTCGTTCTGTGTGTGTATGTGTATGTGTGTGTGTGTGTGTGTGTGTGTATATATATATGTGTGACGCCCCCAAAATAGGTATACATCACCCATCTTGAGTCGTTAAATACATGGTACAAAATTCAAATGCAACTTAATTATACAACGGTTGTGTAAAATACGACGAAACATATGCTGTGAGTTTTAAAACAAATATTGTCATCTAGACAATATCCACACTCAATTGAGTCCTCATTACATTTATTATCACATTAATTAACAAAATAGTGAGGACTACTAATGCTATTATCTGGACCGTCACTCCGTTCCCCAACTAGTCCCTGCTACGTTCTCATTTCTTGAAGAGAATAATGAAAGTAAAAGGGGAGCTCAACTAGCCTAGTAAGAAATATTATGACTAAGATAATACAGAATAAATTATCGTTAGCCTTCAATATTGTTAAACTGATACAATATAACAAACATCAAGTTTAACTGCAATGGAACAAGTAATTCATTAAAAGAGTCATGTAGAGAATAAAATCAACTATCTTTTATGATTTAAAAGGTTTTTCATCACTTTTATCGTTGGGACTAAGCTCAATAAATAATCCACATCATCCCTGCACTACGGCCAAAGATATTCATTAGTATCACAACCACAAATTATCCATGCACTATGGGCCAAAAATATTCGTGTATTCATCAATGGTCATGATCATGCCAACAACTGTCCATCAATGCACTACCGGCTAATGAGGACTTTTACCACATCATTTGTAACATTACGGTCATGATTATACCGATTGATCCCTGGTCATAATCATACCAAGTCCATCTATGCACTACAGGCCATAGATGACTTTCAACATAATATAAACATGAGGATGATGACAATGATATAAGAATTCAATAAAACAAGTTCAAGAATTAATTTATCCAGGAAATAATAACGTCCAAATTGTCAACATGATACTTCTTTGTAGAGTAAAATTCAAGAATGCTCAGAAGAATATTTCCATGAAAAGATACTGGATGAAGCACAAATATCAAGGATATTCCACTAATTTCATGGAGTATAGAAGTCAAAACTTTAACCAACTGAGTATAATAAAGAATGGAATAATAAAAGAAATCATCAGGCATGCGATAGACCGCACAAACAGGTTATTCCAACAGAATAATAAATAACGGAACCAGGTCATGCGTAAATGCACAGACAAGATATTCTAACAGAATAATATATAACGGAACCAGGTCATGCGTAAATGCACAGACAAGATGTTCCAACGGAATAATAAAGAATGAAATAACAGAAGAATTTCACCATGTATGCGGTACTTCTCATAGACAGGTTATTCCAACATAATGATAAAGAATGGAATAACAGAAGAATTTCACCAAGTATAGGGTAGACCGCGTATACAGGTTATTCCAACAGAATAAAAAAATGGAATAACATAAGTTCTCTTCATGAATACGAAAGAAATAATACCCCTTACCTTAGAACAAACTGGATATAGGAGCAGTGAAGTAGCAGAATACTTTTCTTCTTTCTCTCTATAGTTTCTCTTTCTGGAGTTTCAGTGAATTGGTAAGAAATAATGAAGAAATGAGCTTCTATTTATAGGAGAATGGACAGCATAGTAACTAATTTCTGAACAGTCCAGATTGATTTACTTTTAAACAGACGGTCTAGATTGGTTTACTATAAAATATTCTAATAAAATAAATAAATTTATAAAATATAATATATTCTAATAAAATATAATATATTCTATTTATAATCTAATAAAACGAATAACTTTATAAAAGTATTATGTTTTATATAAAAAGATTTTACTATGCAAATACTATGCAAGCACTATGCTTAATAAAATATAATATATTCTATTTATAGTCTAATAAAATGAATAACTTTATAAAAGTATTCTGTTTTATATAAAAATATTTTACTATGCTAAACACTATGCATAATAGAATATAATATATTCTATTTATAGTCTAATAAAACGAATAACTTTATAAAAGTATTCTGTTTTATATAAAAAGCTTTTCTGTTTTATTACATTAATAATACTAATAAAATAAAACTTTATCATCATTATTATAATTCACACTATTAATCGACCAGGTCGTTCCCAGGAAAGATGGGACTTTCCAATAAGGATTTCTCCCTATTGGCGCGCAATTAGGTGACCAAACCTCTCCTTGGCAGAACTTCTAGACATCGTTAATATTGCAAATAATAATATTAATAACTTCGTTGTCTCAATTATTGATTTAATAATATATAAAATATTGAAAATAATTGAATCAATTAACGTGAGATACTATGCAACAATTACTGAAGCAATAATTGAACAAAACTGAGTGACTTCTCACGTAAACATCAATAATCAATACCATGTGCTACTACGTAACAACGCGTATTTCTGTACTTTTAACACCGAGTGTTTCAACAGTTAACGATAAAACTTCCGCCGTTATTTTGATAAAATATTTTTATCATTTTTTAATCCAAAAATAATTTCGTTGTGGGGTCCACCAATGATTGTGTCGTTGTACGAATATTCTCTGTTAAAACGAATATTCCCCGACCAATCGAATATTATATAACAACTTGCGTACTTTGCAAAATTTATAACTATTACCCACATCTATAACATTATATCAAATTCATTCCATAATATTCAAAAAATGTTAATTATAGAAAATTTATCTTTATTCATAAAAGTTGGGGTCTTACAATCTCCCCTTCTTATGAAATTTCGCCCTCAAAATTAGGGTACGTACCTGGTACATCAAAGAGTTAAGGATACCTTGATTTTATTTTAGATTCTAACTCCCAGGTCATTTCCTCAACATCGTGGTTCCTCCATAAAACTTTGACTTGAGGTATAACCTTGGAGCGTAGAATATGTTCCTTCTTATCCAAGGTTTGAACAGGAACCTCTTCATATGTTAAATCTTCTGCCATTTCATCCGGTTCAAACTCAATAATGTGGTTCGGGTCTTTCACATATTTACGTAACATGAATATATGAAAAATGTTATGAACACGAGACATACTTGGTGGTAAAGCGAGTCTATAGGCTACAGTCCCTACTCGATCGATGATTAAAAATGGGCCAATGAATTGAGGATTGAGCTTTCCTCTCTTTCCAAATCTCGTAACTCCTTTCCATGGAGCAACACGTAACAACACATGATCTCCAATATCGAATTTCACGTTCTTTCGATGAAGATCAGCATAACTCTTTTGTCTATCTTGTGAGGTTTTTATACGTTGTCGGATCGTTTGAATCATTTCTGTAGTCATACGTACCAACTCTGGTCCCAACAGTGTTGCTTCACCCACCTCATCCCAGCATACTGGAGAACGACACTTTTTTCCATACAACGCCTCAAATGGAGCCATGCTAATACTTGTTTGATAATTGTTGTTGTAAGAAAACTCCACCAATGATAAGAACTTGTCCCAACTTCCCTTGAAGTCAAGGACATAGAGTCTTAATAAATCTTCAAGAGTTTGAATAGTCCTCTCTGATTGTCCGTCCGTCTGAGGATGATATGCCGAACTAAATCGTAAATCCGTGCCCATAGCTTTTTGTAAACTAACCCAAAATCGTGAAGTGAATCTTGGGTCTCGATCAGAAACTATGGATACTGGCAGACCATGCAGTCTTACAATCTCGTTTATATACAAACGAGCAAGACGTTCAAGTGTATAAGTTTCTCGTATTGGTAATAAATGAGCAGACTTGGTCAATCTATCAACAATGACCCAAATTGCATCTATGCCTTGAGAAACCTTGGAAAGACCAGTAACGAAATCCATGGTAATGTGCTCCCACTTCCATTCTGGAATTTCAAGTGGTTGCAATGGACCTTTCGGTACTTGATGCTCTGCCTTGACTCGTTGACAAGTAAAGCACCTTAAGATAAACAGTGCTATCTCTCTCTTCATATTGTCCCACCAAAATGTATGTCAAAGATCATGATACATTTTGGTACTCCCAAGATGGATTGAAAATGATGTGATGTGCGCCTCCATCATGATTTTATACTTTAACTCAGGATCGTTAGGAACACAAAGTCTGGAGTTGACTCGAAGTATTCCTTCTTCATCGATTCTTGCTTTCGGCATAGCACCTTCTTGTACCTTCTTCCTCATATGCATCAGCTCCAGGTTTGTAGCTTGAGCAGCTTTAACTTTATCGATTAAAATCGGTTCTACTCATATATTCGACATCATCACGTGGGTCCCTGGAGTCTTTATCTCTATCTCCATCCTTTGCAAGTCATACAAAATGGGCCTCTGCATTAACAATATCGCACTCGTACCCGCATATGATCTTCTACTCAATGCGTCAGCTACCACGTTTGCTTTTCCAAGATGGTATGATCATAATCTTTCAACAGTTCAAGCTAACGTCGCTGTCGCATGTTGAGTTCCTTTTGAGTGAAGAAATATTTGAGGCTTTTATGATCCGTAAAGATCTCCACTTTCTACCCATACAAGTAATGCCTCCAAATTTTAAGTGCGAAGAAAACAACTGCCAACTCTAGATCATGAGTAGGATAGTTCCTCTCATAGTCTTTGAGTTTTCGAGAGGCATAGGCTATGGCTTTCCCATGTTGCATGAGAACACATCCTAACCCTTTGCCTGAAGCATCACTGTAGATGAAAAATCCCTTCGAGCCAGATGGTATTATCAGAACAGGTGCTGAAATGAGTCTTTTCTTGAGTTCTTGAAAACTCTTCTCACATTCGTCGTTCCAACTGAATTTTGTATTTTTCCAAGTCAGTTGAGTTAAGGGAGTAGCAATTCGAGAAAACCCTTCTACGAATATCTGATAATAACCAGCTAAGTCGAGAAAGCTACGTACTTCGGTCACTGATTTTGGTTGCTCCCAGCTTTGAATAGCTTCAATCTTTGCTGGGTCAACAGATATTCCATTACTTGATACTACGTGCCCAAGGAATGCTACTTCCTCAAGCAAGAACTCGTATTTCTTCAACTTGGCATAAAGCTTATATTCATGAAGCTTTTGAAGTATCAGCCTCAAGTGCTGCTCATGATCTTCACGGATTTTGGAATAAATAAGGATGTCATCAATAAAGACGACCACAAAGTGATCCAAATATTCCTTGAATACTCGGTTCATCATATCCATGAAGGCACCAGGAGCATTAATCAATCCAAAAGACATGACTAGGAATTCATAATGCCCGTACCGAGTTCTGAAAGCCGTCTTTGGAATGTCATCGGTTCTAATTTCAATTGGTGATATCCGGAACGAAGATCAATCTTTGAAAAGAATTTGGCGCCTTACAACTGGTCAAACAGGTCATCAATACGTGGCAATGAGTACTTATTTTTGATTGTGACACGATTTAACTCCCGATAATCAATAAAAAGTCGCATACTCCCGTCTTTCTTTTTCATGAATAGAACAGGAGCAACCCAAGGAGACGTACTAGGATGAATGAAACCGATGTCTAACAATTCCTGTAGTTGGGTCTTTAACTCCTGAAGTTCAATAGGAGTCATTCGATATGGGGCTTTGGAAATAGGTTTTGTACCGGGTTCAAGGTCGATACAAAATTCAATTTCACGCTCTGGGGGTAGGCCAGGAAATTCTTCAGGGAATACGTCAGGAAATTCATTAAAAATAGAAATATCATTCAAAATTGACGTATTTTTGTTTAGATCTGTGACATGAGCTAAGAAAGTTTGACATCCGTTTTTCAATAAACAAATAGCTTTATGGCTTGAGATGAAAGTGATTGATTTTAATGGTTTGGTTGCTTGAATTCACATAATAGGTTAGTTAGGAATATGAAAGCTAACAACTTTACGAAAATAATCAATTTTTGGTTGATGAGTAGTTAACCAATCAATCCCTAGAATTACGTCAAATGCAAGTATTTTCAATGAAATAAGATCGACAGGTAATGTGAGGGTACCGATTTGAACTAAACAGGACTTATAAATAGTGGATGTAATGAAGGTTTCTCACAACGGAGTTTCAACAGATAAGTCAAAGTCCAATTTCTCCGGAGTAAAATTTAAACGTTGAGCGTAAGTAGGAGAAATAAAAGAATGGGTAGAACCGGTATCAAATAAAGTATATACTTCGTTAGAGTTTATGATAAGCTTACCCATGATGACCTCGTTCGGGTTCCTTGCTTTCTGGGAGGTCACGACAAAAGCTCTCCCTTGCACTACTGGCTTTGACTTTTCTGGGATGTCCTTTCGTGCCTCCATCCTAGCTGAACTTGTCTTCGGTGAACGAAAAATTTGGGCTAGGTGACCTTCTCTTCCATAATTATAACATGCTTTGGACGGCATCGCGCAGTTTGGACTGATGTATCCCTCCCCCCGCATTTTAAGCATATGATAGGTGGTCGTTCTCCTTCATTAACAACGGGTGCTGGTGCTGACGTCTTTCCATCATTGTTGAATCTTTTGTTCTTGAAATGTCCATTCTTATTATTTTGGCCATGATTACAACCGAAGTGGTTACCATTTCTGGCATATTGATTCTCTACACACTTATTGTCATCGCTTCGATGGCTGTTATCACTGGTATTATCATTTTTTCGGCTGCTCTCTTTTGGTTGGGTTGACTCATTATCGTGCTCCAATAACTGAGCCCTATTAACAATATCTGAATACAAACACAGTTTATGAGAGATAAGATATTGACGTATCTCAGGTTTCAAACCTCTTAGAAACATTCGTGTCATTCTCTCCTCATTATCAACCAAATGGGACGCAAACCGGGACAACTCGACAAACTTGGCTTCGTACTGCAACACGATCATGTTATTTTACTCCAGCTTGATGAACTCTACCTCTTTCGTGTGACGAATACTTTCGGGAAAGTACTTGTCGTTGAACAATTCTTGGAACTTTTCCCAAGTCATCTTCAGTGCGGCAGGTTGAATACGTTTTACAGATTCCCACCAGTAATTTGCCTCTACACGCAACATGAAGGTGGCAAAGGGAACCTTTTGCTCCTCGGAGCATCCTAGGACATCAAATATCTTGCAGATCTGTTTTATCCACTTCTCCGCCTTAAGTGGTTTTTAATCTCTAAAAAACTCTGGTGGTCCCAATTCCTTGAACTGTTTATAGGTGACCGTCCGAGAGTTACCAGTGTTTTCACCTGCATTTTGTATAGGAGCCGCTCTTGCTTGATGTTTCATGAATTGCATAAAGCCTCTGAACATTCCATCGTTAATCATCTGGTCAGTGTTATTGTTTGCCTGAGGATTGTCACATTCCTGATGCACATTATCCTGATTATTGATCTGTGGAGACTCAACGATCTCATGTGCTCCATTGATGTTCTCAACATTCTCGGATGTCATTTTTAAATACTGCCACAAAATAAGGGTTAATTAAAATATCACATATTATCCCTATACTCTGACCGACCAATTAAATACCAAATAAACTTAGGTAGGACATACTAGTGAAGGAATTCTCCATCTCTCCCCTCCTAGTTATTGTCTCACATCTTAGCTAGGGATCATATCCCTAAGCTTTGATATCAACTGTGACGCCCCCAAAATAGGTATACATTGTGACGCCCCCAAAATAGGTCCAATCCACCCAACCTATTCTGAGTCGCCAAATACATAGTACAGAAACAACTACAACTTCATTATTACAATTGTCGTACAAAATACGACAACACATACTGTGAGTTTAAATACAAATATTGTCTTCTATATAATATTAACACTCAAATGAGTCCTCATTACAATTATTGATACATTATTTTATAGAATAGTTAGGACTACTATAACCACTGCCGTGGAACATCACTCCACACCCCGACTACTCCCCGCTATATTCTCGCTTCCTGGGAAGAAAAATGAAACAAAAAGGAAAAGGGTGAGCTCAACTAGCCTAGTAAAGAATATTATGACTAAATAATGTACAACAAATTATCCTTAGTCTTCAACAGGGAAAAATCTAATAGAATACAATAGACAAAAAATTTTAGATCAACAATTGTAGCGGAAATAATAATTCATTAGAAAAGTAAATTAGAGAATGAAATCTACTATCATCTATGAATTTAAAAGTCCATCATCGATATTTTATCCCTGTAACATCAATCAATATACATCTTTAATCAAATAGTCATCTTTGCACTACGGGCCAAAGATATTAATCAGTCGGTCATGTTCATCTCAACACATGTTCATCTTTGCACTACGAGCCAAAGATATTCATAAGAAAATCATTCATCTTTGCACTACAGGCCAAAGATATTCAGTAATATCATCATTTAGGACTGAGGATGATGAAAAATATATTTTAAAGAAAACGAATCCAGTGAGACAAAAGAACAAATATTAAGGATTCGTACTTTAAAAAATCCAAGTTCAAAAATACTTCCTAAATAACCACAGTGAAGTAAAATTTAAGAATGAAGACCAAAACATGGATACAATCAAAGCTAGTATCCATAATAGATATCTTGGACACTGAAAAGAAAATTTAATTTTTTTGTGAATAGTATCGTATTTGTGAATAGTCCCGTATATGTGAATAGTACCGTATACGTGAATAGTAACACTGACACTAAAAGGTAGAAATTTCACAACAAAAATCATCATGCTTCGTGAATAGTACTCATGAATAGTAACTCGTGAATAGTAACTCATGAAGTGTAACTCGTGAATAGTAACTCATAAATAGTAATCCTGACATGAAAAGATAAGAATTTCACGAGAAAAATCTTACCAATATTTCGGTATAATGATATTGAAAGAAATAATATCATTTATAAAAAAAATAACATCCCTTACCTCAAAAGAATAGTACTTCTGGCTGGAATATCAGATATAACGCTGAAGGAAACTTGCATCGTATAGCAACACTCAAGATATCTAAATATTCACAAAAATACGCTCGATAATATAGAGAGAGAAAACTTCAGTTTTTGGTGTGATTTTCAATTCTAACCTAAGCACCCTATTTATAGGAAAATTCTTAGAACACCAAAGCAAAAAATTTAATAAAATAATATATTTATAATCAAATTTTCCTTAGCCCACAACATCAAAACACACATTTACCACACAAAAATGAAAAACATGTTTAAAACAATTTTTGTAACAAAATCAATTCAGACTCAATATTCCATAACTTCAATAATTCATAATAAATAGCTCTTTTATTAGAAAAATTCAAATCTTATATTCATTCCATAGGAAATTTAATTCTCTACAACTTTGCAGAAGAAAGTTTTTCTAAATTCCAAACAGAAATTGACCAAAATCCACATAAGGACGATTTTGCAGGTTATAATCAAATTTCAGTCAAAAATAGGGTCCATCAACACACAAAACATGTGTTAAACATTTTTTGTAATAAAAATACTTTTCCTTCTCATTTATTCATATATCACACATTCATTGTAAAAATATCGCCATTATTATATTATTAAAATATAATAATTTATTTAAATGAATTATTTTATCAGAAAAGATAAAATATCAATTTTCAACAATTGTGACATTAAAAATTTTCTCCATCTATATCCACATAAAATGAATATTTTTCTTATCATATAAATTAATAATTAATTATTCACAAAAAATATTACAGAATCACAATACTGACAACCAGGCTGTTCCCAGGAAATAGGGGGCTTTCCATTAAGGATTTCTCCTTATTGGCACGCAATTAGGTTACCAAGCCTCTCCTTAGACAGAACTTTTTAGACATTGCTAATAATGTTATACTGTGTGCTACTGTGCAACAACGCGTATTACTGTATTTTAACCACCGGGTATTCCAACAGTATTAACGGTAACAACTACGCCGTTATTTATAAACAACTTATACTTGTCGTTTTCTTCATCCAATCTCTTTCTGTTATAGGCCCCACAAAAGGCTGCGCTGTCGTACGAATATTCCCTGACAACAAGAATATTCCACGACCAATCGAATATTCCTCGACAACAATGAATATTTTATAACCACTTGCTTATTTAAAATATTTGCACATTTTACTCATAACTAACCACATTAATCAAATCAACCCTTTTACTATTTCAAAATAATAAATAGAGGAAATTCTATTTTATTAAAAAAAAATATGGGGTCTTACATACATCACCCATCTTGAGTCGTCAAATACATGGTACAAAATTCAAATACAACTTAATTATACAACAGTCGTGTAAAATACGACAAAACATATGCTGTGAGTTTTAATACAAATATTGTTATCTAGACAATATCCACACTCAATTGAGTCCTCATTACATTTACTATCACACTATTTAACAGAATAGTGAGGACTACTAATGCTATTATCTGGACCGTCATTTCATTCCCCGACTAGTCCCTGCTACGTTCTCATTTATTGAAAAGAACAATGAAAGTAAAAGGGTGAGCTCAACTAGCCCAGTAAGAAATATTATGACTAAGATAATACAGAATAAATTATCATTAGCCTTCAACAATGTTAAACTGATACAATATAACAAACATCAAGTTTAACTGCAGCGGAATAAGCAATCCATTAAAAGAGTCAAGTAGAGAATAAAATCTACTATCTTTTATGATTTAAAAAGTTTTTCATCACTTTTATCGTTGGGACTCAGCTTAATAAATAATCCACATCATCCCTGCACTACGGCCAAGGATATTCATTAGTATTATAACCACAAATTATCCATGCACTACGGGCCAAGGATATTCGTGTATTCATCAATGGTAATGATCTTGCCAACAACTGTCTATCAATGCACTACGGGCCAATGAGGACTTTTACCACATCATTTGTAACATTACGGTCATGATTATACCGATTAATCCCTGGTCATAATCATACCAAGTCCATCTATGCACTACAGGCCACAGATGACTTTCAACATAATATAAACATGATGATGATGAAACTGATATAAGAATTCAATAAACAAGTTCAAGAATTAATTTATCCATGAACTAATAATGTCCAAATTGTCAACATGATACTTCTTTGTAGAGTAAAATTAAGAATGCTCAGAAGAATATTTCCATGAAAGATACTGGATGAAGCGCAAATACCAAGGATATTCCACTAATTTCATGGAGTATAGAAGTCAAAATTTTAACCAACTGAGTATAATAAAGAATGGAATAACAAAAGAAATCATCATGCATGCAGTACTTTGCATAGATAGGTTATTCCAACAGAATAATAAATAACGGAACCAGGTCAGGCGTAACACGCACCGACAGGATATTCCAATAGAATAATAAAGAATGGAATAACAACAGAAATCACCATGCATGCGGTACTTTGCATAAACATGTTATTTCAATAGAATAATAAATAACGGAACCAGGTCTGACATAAAACATACAGACAAGATATTCCAACAGAATAATAAAGACGGAACCAGGTCCGGCGTAAAACGCACAGACAGAATATTCCAACAGAATAATAAAGAATGGAATAACAACATAATTTCACCATGTATGCGGTACTTCGCATAGATAGGTTATTCGCCCGCGTATACAGGTTATTCCAACAGAATAATAAAAACTGGAATAACAGAAGTTCTCTTCATGAATAAAAAAAATAATACCCATTACCTTATAAAGAAGAGTACTTCGACGGTAGGGCGGGGATATACTTGAAGAAACTTGCACTACGCTCAAAGCTTTCTTAAACGCTAAAGAAATACTCTCAAAATAGAAGAATAATTCTCTCTACAGTTTCTCTCTCTAGAGTTTCAGTGAATTCATAAGAAATAATGAAGGAATGAGCTTCTATTTATAGAAGAATGGACTGAATATTAACCAATCCATGAACGGTCCAGATCGATTTACTTTAAACGGATGGTTTAGATTGGTTTACAATAAAATATAATATATTCTATTTATAATCTAATAAAACGAATAACTTTTAAAAAGATTTTACTATGCAAATACTATGCTGATGCTATGCAAACACTATGCATAATAAAATATAATATATTCTAATTATTGTCTAATAAAATGAATAACTTTATAAAAGTATTCTGTTTTATATAAAAAGCTTTTCTGTTTTATTACATTAATAATACTAATAAAACAAAACTTCATCATCATTATTATTATTCACACTATTAATCGACCAGGTCGTTCTCAGGAAAGAGGGGGCTTTCCAATAAGAATTTCTCCCTATTGGCGCGCAATTAGAAGACCAAACCTCTCCTTGGCAGAACTTCTAGACATCGTTAATATTGCAAACAATAATATTAATAACTTCGTCATCTCAATTATAAAATATAAACAATAATTGAATCAATTAACGTGAGATACTATGCAACAATTACTGAAGCAATAATTGAACAAAACTGAGTAACTTCTCACGTAAGCATCAATAATCAATACAGTGTGCTACTATGCAACCACGCGTAGTCCTGTACTTTTAACACCGGGTTTTTCAACAGTTAACGGTAAAACTTCCGCCGTTATTTTCATAATTTTTTTTATCATTTTCTCAATCCAACAATAATTCTGTTGTGGGGTCCACCAATGATTGTGTCGTCGTACGAATATTCCCCGACCAATCGAATATTATAAACAACTTGCTTACTTTGCAAAATTTCTAAATATTACCCAAAACTATAATATTATAACAAATTCATTCCATAATATTTAAAAATGATAATTATAGAAAATTCATCTTTATTCATAAAAGTTGGGGTCTTACAATAGTGCATTGAAAAATGGCTATAACTCTGTTAGTGCTCTTGACTATTTTCCTGTGATATGTGAACACTTCTTGCATGATAGTGGCGATTATATGAAATATTAAATAAAGTTAGGATCCCATTATTTTCAGATTTGATTGATTCCATTAATATTCTTATTGTAGTTGTTTACAATTAGTTTAATTCACCACTTTTAGTCGTTAGTTTAAGCATATGAATATAGTGGGTTAATTGATGCATAGTAGTTTAAATTTGACAACTTTCTCTGTGGGATCGATACTCTAGTTACTCTGTATTACATGTTGACACATGTATGCTTGCATGAGTTAGAGCTCTTTTATCAGAACTGAAAAAGAGACAACAAGTTTTTGGCGTCGTTGCCGGGGAAAGCCATTGAATTTAAATAATTATCATTAGTTTAAAGCTATATTGTATGACTTAGACAATTCTGATCATTTCTCATTTCTATTTTTTGTTTTATTTATAATTTCAGGTACTTGTAGATTTTTATGCACACAAGATCTTCCAATTCTGAATTAACACCAGCACAGGATAACATTAATGGGAGAGGATGGAAAGCTAGTGTGCGAAGAAATCTACAAGCTCAGTTAGAAGGAACTATACAGGATATGGCAGAAGAACAGAGAATTGAGCAAAGAGAAGAGCATCGGGCTCTAAGGGACTATTCCATGCCAAACATAAATGGACTACAATCGAGCATAGTCAGACCGGCGATAGCAGCCAATACTTTTGAGATTAAACCGGGCACTATTCAGATGGTGCAGAACTCGGTTCAGTTTGGGGGTGCTGCTACAGATGATCCGAATGAACACTTATTGAGCTTCATAGAGATTTGTGATACATTCCGATATAACGGTGTGACGGAGGATGCCATTAGACTACGGCTATTCCCATTTTCATTGAGGGATAAGGCTAGAAGTTGGCTACATTCTTTGCCGTCAGGTTTAATCACTACATGGGAGGACTTAGCACAGAAATTTTTAGTCAAGTTCTTCCCAATGGCTAAGACTGCAAAGATGAGGACGGCTATCTCTCAGTTTGGGCAACAACAAGGTGAGTCCTTATATGAGGCATGTGAGTGATACAAAGAGATGCTAAGGAAGTGTCCGCATCACGGTATGCCAGATTGGATGGTGATCAACTCATTTTACAACGGATTGGGTTGGCAGTCGAGACCGATTGTGGATGCAGCTGCAGGAGGAGCATTATGGGCAAAAAGCTATGACGAAGCCTCTGCACTTATTTTAACTATGGATGCAAATGACTATCAGAATGCTACAGCTAGGATGCCACAGCCCAAGGTTGCAGGTGTGTTGTAGTTTGATGCCATTACACAGTTATCGGCACAGATGGCAGCTATGGCTAAGAAGATAGATACTTTGGCAGAAAGTAAGACAAAAATAGTTGCCTTTGTTTGTGAAATTTGTGCGGGGTCACACTCGACAGATCAGTGTGCTATTAGCTCGTAGTCAGTGCAGTATGTGAGCAACTACAGGAAAGACCAAGGTCAATTTCCGAACACATACCACCCCAACAACCTAAATCATCCAAACTTTAGCTGGTCGAATAACCAAGGAAATTAAAAAAGTCAGTTTCAGCCGAATCATCAATTCTAGTTACAGCCAGCTCAGCCTCAGTATACATCGAAACCACAGTTTCCATCGGGATTCTCTCAGTAACAACATCACACTTCAGCTGCACCTCAGCAGGAAAAGAAATCAAAAATGGAGGAAATGATGTTGAAGTATATGGCAAATACAGAGGTGATGATCAAGAGCCAAGCATTGGCTATTAAGAATTTAGAGACTCAGATGGGGCAGATGGAGAGCATGCTAAACAACAGGCCCCAAGGTTCCTTGCCAAGTAACACAGAGGCAAATCCAAGAAGAGACGGGAAGGAACAGTGTCAAGAGATCACATTGAGATCTGGGAAAGATTTGACAGACACTGTAAGTCACGCGCCCTCGCTTGACAAAACTAAGGAGGTCGCGCGGCCACGCGAGGCAGAGCAGGTGAGTGTTGATTAAGAAAATCTAAAAAAATCTGAGTCGCAATAGGAAGAAAAAGATACAACAAGTTCATAGGAGAAGCTCAAGAATTCAGTGCCACCAATTCACCCTCAAGTATCGTATCCGCAAAGATCAAACAAGCAGAGGGAGGACAAACAGTTCAACAAGTTCTTGGAGGTATTCAAAAAGCTACAGATAAGCATACCGTTCGCCGAGGTATTGGAACAAATGCCAAGCTACGCAAAGTTCATGAAGGGTATATTGTCAAGGAAGAGAAGACTAGATGAGTTTGAGACGATAGCCTTGATAGAGGATCCGGGAAGCTTCACAATTCCATGCACAATTGGAAAGATGAACTTCAGTAAGTGTTTATGTGATCTTGGGGCAAGCATAAATCTGATGCCATTGTTAGTGTTTAACCCGTTGGGATTGCCGGCTCCAAGGCCGACAAACATATCTTTGTAGCTAGCTGACAGATCCATCACGTATCCACGGGAAATTGTTGAAGATGTGTTGGTAAAGGTGGACAAGTTTATATTTCTGGATGACTTCATCATCTTAGATTACGAAGAGGAGAAGAGTATACCGATCATACTGGGGAGACCATTCTTAGCCACAGGCAAAACTTTGATAGATGTGCAAAAAGGTGAACTCACTATGCGTGTTCTGGATTAGGAGATCACCTTCAACGTCTTTAAAGCAATAAAGTTACCAACTGATGAAGAAGAATGCTTCCTGGTTGACTTGGTGGATTGGGGCCTACAAGATGAGGTACAAAAACTGGGGAATTATGGACTGTTGAGTGGTATACTTGGTGAAAATTCAGAGTTGAAGGTAGAACCATTGACAAAAGCTAAAGTCGTTAAATTTCGGGCTGTGGTGGACAATAAGGCAGGCACCTCAATTCTTGATGTGACGTGAGATTCAGAGACAGTCAAGCTAATTGACTATAACTTAGCGCTCGATGGGAGGCAACCCATTATTTCTACCTCCATTGACTTTTTAGCTATTTATTTTGAATTATTTTAGTAGTAATATCTAATTCAGTTTAATAGGATATTAGATTTTCATGCTTAAGTGTGTAGCAAGAATTGCTTTGCTAATATTTGCAAGATGTTAGCATTATGTGGCCACTAATTCATGCCTTAACAATGTGCATTAATGTCTATGCAGGAACCATCATTGGACAGCATCACTGATAGGCAGAGTGGAATTGAACTGTAGCGTTGCAGATATCAGGCTCGCACGGCCGTGCGGCCTATGTGATACAAATTCACGCGCCCACGCATCAAGTCATCAAGACAACATACATTCTGCAAGTCTCGCAGTTGCTCGTCCATCCCAGTACAAACTCGCGCGGCCGCGCGCGACACCGAATTAAGACAGATTTGAACATTTTAAAAAGAGTTGTGGACCATTTGGACTCTCATATGGAATAATAACAGACGCAAAATTCTATCCCTCTCCATAAATCATGTCTCTATCTCTCTATCAGTTACAAATTGAAGTCGTGCGTTTCTCAATCACATCTCCACGATTCTCTCCACGTTCAAAGCTCAACCCACGCTCTCGTCCACTCTATAAAGCTAGGGTTCCTGATTGGGTTGGCAGAGACAAGTTTGGAGATTATCAAATAATAAATTCTCATTCATTCTCAGTAAGTTTATTTGCATTCTCACTCAAATATCTGCAAATGGGTCCGAAGAGAGCACGGCCATCTTCATCTTCCCCATCCTCCTCCGGCAGTCACGAGGAGGACATTGTCGACCACACCAAGTTCTTGTGTCTGGAAGTCCAATAGAGTACTACCGAATCGAAGCAAAACATTTATCAAGGAAAGAGGATTCAAACCAGAAGGCCAAGATGGACAGGTCTATGCCATGATCCAGGAATGAGGCTGGGATGGACTAACTGCCTCTCCCACGCACATTCCAATGAGCATAGTCCGAGAGTTTTACGCCAATGCCAAAGTCACCATGAACAATACCTCAATGGTTCGAGGTGTCGAGATAGACTACAAATCCTCTGCCATCAGAACCATTTTGAGAATCACCGAGAGACCACCACGAGGGGCTGCCAATTGGATCACAGGGGCACATCAGGAAACGGACTTGAAGCGTGTTATTGTAGAATTGTGCATACCAGGCATGAAGTGGACTTACAAAGTCGGCACGACCCAGCCTCGCATATCCCAAGGTGTGGAATCTGTTCATTTGTGCCAAGTTATTACCTTTATCGCATCAGCACGAGATCACGGCAGAAAGGGCCATAATTCTGTGGGGGCATCATTACTGGCGAGTTTATTGACGTATGGTATTTGATTCATCAAAACATTGTGAAGTATCTGAAGTGAAGTACCACTGGGAGCATTCCATATGCATCAGTGGTAGCCATGTTATGTGCTCATCAGGGTACAATTGGGGCAATGAACAAATGCAATATCCAAGCCAGGACATCACTCATGCCACCATTGCAAAATTTGAGGACTGGGCAGGAGGCGAAACACACCCGCGCGGATGAGGATTTATTCTCAGGACCACATTCCTCGAGCCATCCCAGCAGCCCCCTCAGACAGATGAGGCAGGCCCATCCACCTGAGCACACACTGTTCCTAGCGATCGACAGCTCCGTAAGGTTGGAGCGAAAAGTCGACGCCATGTATGACAATTTTGGAACATTTTCTATGGGACTCACAAGGGCCTTGGCTGAAGCCTTCGCGCATCAAAGAACAATGCTAGAGTGGCCTCAGTTTAGGACCGCAGTGCCGTATCCACCACCAGATTCACCACCCGAGGAGGGTGGTCAAGTCGATCATTAGGGGAGTTTTCTGTACCCTTTACTTTCATTCAATGGGGCATTGAATATTATAAGTTTGGGGGTATTGGGGGTAGTAGTATAGTTTCATTTAGTTCATTTCGTTTTTGAATGTTTAGTTGAATTGTGCATGTTTATAAAATTTTGCTGATTTTTTTTTTAATTTTTAGTCATGATTGCTTGTGTTAGTATGTTTTAGTTGCATGTCTCACACAAATTCTTGCTTTATAGAAATTCTTGCCTAGCCAATGATGATAGTGAATTGTGAAGGATTCTAGAGTATATTGGATAACATAAACGTAGTTATAAGGTTTTACACGATGAAATTCATGTTGCTGTTTAAATGCTTTCGGTTTGCACAAATGTGTTCACAATCACTTGTAAGTATAAGAGGTATGTGTTGCTTTTCTTGATAGCAAATGTAGTTTTAAAAAGAGAAATATGTGGAAAGTGATCTTAAGACCGTATGAAACATTGACATACAAACTTTGGGAAAACATGGGTATGCTATGTATATTAAAAAAATGAATAGCAATAACGTGGCTAGTCTTATTTTGGGGCCTTGGCTACTTGAGTAAGTACACCCGAGGGGATTGTCTCTACACTTAGCGCCCTAAGGTCTTTCATGGTCTGGGAGTCGTTGGTTGAAAGCTCGCTAAGGGGTAGCAGTGTGCCTAATGGATTAAGACATTGCACAGTCATGTGA
Organism: Panax japonicus; assembly: GCA_020205505.1. NCBI lineage: Eukaryota > Viridiplantae > Streptophyta > Magnoliopsida > Apiales > Araliaceae > Panax > Panax japonicus. Next base: position 482,635 of record CM035112.1, on the reverse strand, counting down.
AAAAAGGGAAAAAGAGAAAAGAAAAGAAAAATAGCAATAAACACCGCAGGAAAGTGCGTAAATCGCCCTCGTGAGTAGCAATAAAGCAATAAGCCCATTGTTGAACCTTTGTTTGTGTTGATATGTTGAAACAGTCTGTGTGGCATGAGTATATACATGAGTCTTGATTTAGACTATAATTTTCTGTTTGGAGCAATGTAACATCTGTATTCTTTGCTTAGATCAAGTTTTGGTGAACAACATACACACACACAACATCTCTATAGCATATACGAATTATCTGAGTGTATGACATTATGCCTATAGTTTGGTTTGAAATTGTATTCTTGGATCTGGATAATTCACTGAGGCAAATTGGACTGGAATTCTGTTATGGCTGGAATTATGTGAGACTAGGTTGCATCATAGATTAGTTGCATAGTATCATAGCTGCATATTCATTGTTCATTAGCATGCATTGCTTGAGGGCAAGCAACAGTTCAAGTTTGGGGGTATTTGATAAGTGGTATTTATACCTACTTATTGAATACCAATTCACACGAACTATGCTCATCTCAAGTACATTTTATTGTGTTTTAGTTTCATTTCATGATAGTTTGCATTGCATTTATTTAAAACTCCTTTTTATGAATAAGTTGTAAATATGAAGATTTGTATTTGAATTCTGTGCCATGAATTTTGAATTTGAATTCTGTGCCATGAATTTTGAATTTGAATTTTACAGTTTAATAGTTGTAAATATGAAGATTTGTATTTGAATTATGTGCCATGAATTTTGGCGACTCGAAATGGGTTGTGTGGACATATTTTGGGGGCGTCACATGTTATAAAAAACGAAAAAGTAAGAGCACGCGATATACCAAGGTTCACCAATTTGGATAGTAATGCTTGTCTGATGTATTCATTAAATGCCTCACACTCTATTCAATGATCCACACACCAAACAATATTTTTATACTAATTATAAAACCCTACATGAGTCCAAACACATGATACCCAATACATTAGTAAAACCCAAGACTGGACTATCCATAATTTCTCAAGCTCAATGATCGGGCAACGAGACCCCCGACTATCCTGTCGTAGTGGCCATTCAATAAATCCGCTAAAGTATTAGTCAATCCCAACAAAATTGTATAGACAAAAAAGTATTGGTATGTTTGGATAATTATGTTTAGAGCGTTTACAACATTAGCGTTTGGAGATCTAAACGTATCGTAAATTACGTTTGAAAATAAATTACATGTAAACAAATAATATTCTCAAATACGTTTGAAACTTTCAAACACTTTAGATGAACCAATACTAAATAATATTTGTCTAATTACCTAATGTTATTTTGATACTTAATTGTGAAAGAAGCTTTTTGTTGTTAACGAATGATTTGGATTTTCCATGACTTTATAATTGACGCTATAAATTGGGAGACTAAAACAGAGTAAACCTCCTTTAAAAGGTGTAAAGTTAGTAACTGTCCTAATTACAGTACATATACAGGCCTGCAGTATAACAGACAAAATATATACAAACCGCATGCATGATTTTCTTATTTTTATCACTTTTGTTATGTATATGTGTGGGGAAGATTTTCTCCATGTCATGATGTATTTGACCAATTAAAAAAAATCTGTATTTTTGGCTTTTAAGTCTAAAATATTTAATAAATAAACAAAACATACATATTTAATCAATTTTATTTATATAAATGTCATTTTGTACTACTCACTTCTATCGATATAGAGATTGATGATTCGAATCTTGTTAAGAACAAGTTATAAAGAAAGTTCAAAAGACAGAAACGCGCGTTGTAGATCGAAGACAGTAAGTTATCCTCTCTCCTATGCAGTTAAGATAAATTATTATAATAAATTAGAACATTCAAAAAAAAAGAAAAAGAAAAGTGATCAAGTTTAGTGTAAACTAATTAGAGATTAACTTAGTTATAAAATACACTAGATGGGGTTGATTTAATGTCACAAATATTTTTTCTTTTTGGACACAAACAGAAGATTGATTAATCATTCATTTCTTTTTATGTTTTATCCTTTGAATTAGTCACTATAAAAACTTTTTTTTTTTTTTAATTTTTAGGATAATAAGTATGCTTAAAATATAAGTGATACTAAAATATTGTCATTGATTTAAATACTATTTTTAAATAACTCTTAATACTATTTTTCGTTCTAAATTATCAAAAATAGATTTCAAATATTTTTAAATTTAAAACTGACATGAATTAATTAATGTTATTTATATCAATACAATTATAAATATCATAAATTATCTAAAAATACTTCTAGATATATAAATTTATTATTTTCAAAATTTAAATAAATATATCAATTTTAAATTGAATTTTGAAAATCAATATTTATCTTATTCGGCAAGGAGGGAGTAAGTATTTATACAGATGATAACTTCATTGTAGTTATAACAACCAGTCACAATTAATATATTGTTAACACAAACTTATTTTTATTTGGAATTGTTATCACAAATAATTAAAATATATAATCATATCATATAGGACACCAATAATGCCATAATGGTGCACACGTACGTGCAGTGGGTTGGGAGATAAAGGATGGGATGTACGGTTCCCACATGGCCTCCCACAATCTATTTAATTTATTAATGGTTAATCTTTTCATTAATTTAGGGGGACTGTTGGAATGTTTTTAGCTTGTACTCCCTCCGTCCCAGAATAAAAATTTTAGTGGATTTTTTACGCATATTAAGAAGATGAATAAAATGATAAAATTGTCTATAATAATATCATTAAATATGGAGAGAGAATTAGAATAAGAAAAGTATGAGATATTTAATGCTACGGGTATAATAGGAAAATATGTGTAAAAGTTTGGTTATTAAAAAAAATAGAGATTTAACATGGGACTACCCAAAATAATAATAAAGACTTTTATTATGGGACGGATGGAGAATTATAATTTTTATTTTTTGTGTGACTCACCTGACTTCATGATTCCTGCGTTTACTCCATTAATTAAAGAACCCCCACAAAAAATATCTTATCATCATACTTCTAATATATTATAAAATATAAAGATTGGTGACTCATCAAGTACTCAAGGTTTAAAAAAAAATAACAATGACTTTTTAAATTCATAAATCAAATACATTGTATATTTATTTTTATTCTTACTCCAATCCATGTGGTTTAGTTCCTATTTTGCCAATCTTTTCACTTTTTTCTTTATATATATATATATATATATATATATATATATATATATATATATATATATATGTGTGTGTGTGTGTGTGTGTGTGTGTGTGTGTGTGTGTGTAGTGACTTTTTAGCATTACAAACTTTTGATATTTTGATTGTTTTTTCATTTTCAATTTTATTCTGCACCATGAACAAATGTCTTATTTATACTTAAGTTTTGGTCCTGTAATGTAATGCTCACTTCATCCTTTTTAGACACTAAAATCATCGGAATTGCACACGGACTCATATTTTTTCTTATGAATCTTTTTTTTATTAGTTTGTCAATTTATCTTTATAACTCCTTCGTCTCTTCTAGATTACTCCATAAATCAGACGGTTTGGAATAGTTGCACCGAGAACAAAGTCAATTTGATGTTCTATTCCCTGAATCGATAATAGTCCTTGAGGAAGCTCCTTGGGAAATACATATTTGAATTTTTGCAAATGAGATGATACAACACTAGGCAAAGAATCATTAGCGTTAGTAAAAAGCGTCTCTTTATACCGAAGTAAAATTATCGAAAGTTTAAAAACCAAAACTCTTCGCACATCACTCATTTTTACCAATATATTTATTTTTCTCTCATCTTTCTTTTTCTCTCTTATTTTTTTCCTCTTCACTCTCTTTTCTTTGTACATGATTTTATTGCAGATTAATTTGGTCCTCATGCACCTATTGTGGTGACATAGGACGTAAAGTGATTTTTTTCTTGTCGTGAACAAAGGAATATACATTGGTAAATCCATCATGTTGAACAACTACAAGAAAAAAGGCTATTTGCGACCGCCTATTAGCAACCGAATGCGGTCGCTGATGATCATCTGCGACCGACTGCGGTCGCTGAAAGGCGTCGCATAAGATCTGGTCGCTAGAATACACATCAGCGACCGATCTATCTGCAATCGATATTAGCGATCGAAATCGTCATTTCGGTCGTTAAGATGAGTCAGCATAGTTTAGGGGCACATGCTGACGTGGGCCACGTGTCAGTGACTGCAATCAGCGACCGCATGCGGTCGCTAATATCCCCATGTGATTAGCAGTTGCTAATACTTATCAGTGACCGCATGCGGTCACTGATGTAAAAAAACCTGGAAACCAAAATTTTCTTGTTTTACAGAATTCTCAAAAAATTGTATCTGTTTTGTACCTGCTTTATCCCAACACATATAAACATGCACAACAATATAACATCTGTAAGACCCCAACTTTTATGAATAAAGATGATTTTTCTATAATTATCATTTTTGAATATTATGGAATTAATTTGTTATAGTTGTGGGTAGTATTTATAAATTCTGCAATGTATGCAAGTTGTTATATTATATTTGATTGGTCGGAGAATATTCATTTTAGCAAGGAATATTCGTACAACGGCACAATCATTGGTGAACCCCACAACAGAAATATTGTTGGATTGAGAAAACGACAAAAATATATTTTTTAAAATAACGGCAGAAGTTTTACCGTTAATACTTTTGAACTACTCGGTAGTAAAAGTACAGTAATACGCGTGGTTATATAGTAGCACAGTATTGATTATTGATGCTTACGTGAGAAGTCACTCAGTTTTACTCAATTATTGCTACAGTAATTGTTGCATCATATCTATCATATTATTGATTCGATTATTGTCACAGTATCATCTGCATAATATGTTATTTTATTAAATCAATAATTGAGACGGCAGGGTTATTCATATTATTAAATTACAATATTTACAATGTCTTCTGTCAAGGAGAGGTTTGATCATCTAATTACGCGCTAATAGGGAGAAATCCTTATTGGAAAGCCCCTTCTTTCCTGGGAACGACCTGGTTGATAAATATTGTGAGTTATAATATTAATGATGAATGTTATTAAAATTAAAGTTATGCTCGGAGTTGAATTTAGAGACGCGGACGTGATATTTGAGTCTGAAACGATAAAATTAGTAAAAATAGACTATAAACACAAAATTTTCCGGCTTTACTATTTGGTTAAAAAGTCAATAGTTGACTTTTTCGGGAAAAGTCAAACTTCGAAATTTCAAAATTTATATTTTTGATAAAAATAGTTTTATTGTGTTGGAATTATTTGTGTTAGTGAAAATTGATATTTATTTCGATAATAATTGATGTCTGGAGGTTATATTGACCAATCGGGTATTTAACTAGATAAATGAGCAATTAATTGCTATTATTTCACATGATTATAACTATTTGTTCACATGTGTATACTATTGTTTCACATTCTTGTTACTATTAGGGGCGTTGGTGCAAGATTGATAATACTTGCATGACTAAGTTAAAAATAGAGGTATAGATGGAGGTACTATACTGTAATTCGTATTTTCACATGTCTAAAACTATTGATTCACATGATTTTCTATTGAATCACATTATTTACTATTAGGGGAGGTGGTGCAAGTTTGATAATACTTGCATGACTAAATTAAAAATAATAGAAAAGTTGGAGGTATTGTACTGTAATTTTTCAAGCCCCAAAACGTGCAATTATTGAAACTATATTTTTTTATAAATAGAAGCTCATTCTTCCTTCATTTCTCACCAATTCACTAAAGCTATAGAGCAATTATTATAGAGAGAAAATCTGTAGAAGAAGAGAAGCTTGCTACCTCATTACTCCTATATCTAGTTTCTTTCAAAGGTAAGGGGTATTATTTTTTTCATTCGTCTTCATGAAGAGAACTTCTGTTATTCCATTCTTTATTATTATGTTGGAATAACCTGGTTATGCGAAGTACCACATACATGGTGAAATTCTTCTGTTATTTCATTCTTTATTATTCTGTTGGAACATCCTGTCTGTGCTTTACGCCGGACCTGGTTCCGTCTTTATTATTCTGTTGGAACATCTTGTCTGTGCTTTACGCCGGACCTGATTCCGTCTTTATTATTCTGTAGAAATATCCTGTCTGTGTGTTTTACACCGGACCTGGTTCCGTCTTTATTATTCTGTTGGAATAACCTGCCTGTGCGGTCTACCGCATGCTTGGTGATTTCTTTTGTTATTCCATTCCTTATTATACTTAGTTGGTTAAAGTTTTGACTTCTATACTCCATGAAAGTAGTGGAATATCCTTGATATTTGCGCTTCATCCAGTATCTTTTCATAGAAATATTCTTATGAGCATTCTTGAATTTTACCCTACAAAGAAGTATCCTGTTGACAATTTGGACGTTATTAGTTCCTGGACAAATTAATTCGTGAACTTGTTTTATTGAATTCTTATATCATTGTTGTGACGCCCCCAAAATTAGGTATACATCACCCATCTTGAGTCGCCAGATACATGGTACAGAATTCAAATACAACTTACTAATATAACTGTCGTGTACAATACGACAAAACATAACTGTGAGTTTGAATACAATTATTGTCTACTAGAGATCATACAAACTCAAAAGGAGTCCTCAATACAATTATTGTCACACTATTTAACAGAATAATGAGGACTACTAATACTATTCTCTGGTCCATCACTCCGTTCCCCGACTCGTCCCAGCTATATTCTCATTTCCTGAAGAGAACATGGAAAGAAAGGGTGAGCTCAACTAGCCCAGTAAGAAATATTATGACTAAGATAATTCAGAATAAATTATCATTAGCCTTCAACAGTGTTAAACTGATAAAATACAATAACCATCAAGTTTAACTGCAGCGGAACCAGCAATCCATTAAAAGAGTCAAGTAGAAAATAAAAACTACTATCTTTTATGATTTAAAAGGTTTTTCATCATCGTTATAGCTGAGACTCAGCTTAATAAATATTTCACATCATCGAATCACCCCTGCACTACGGCCAAGGATATTCTTTAGTATCATGACCACAATTATTCATGCACTATGGCCAAGAATATTTGTGTATTCATTAATGGTCATGATCATGCCAACAACTGTCCATCAATGCACTACGGGCCAATGAGGATTTTTAATTTTTACATCATTTGTAATATTACGGTCATGATTACAACGAATAATCCCTGGTCATAATCATACCAAGTCCATCTATGCACTACAGGCCACAGATGACTTTCAACAAAATATAAACATGAGGATGATGACAATGATATAAGAATTCAATAAAACAAGTTCAAGAATTATTTTATCCAGGAATTATTAACGTCCAAATTGTCAACACGATACTGTTTTGTGGTGTAAAATTCAAGAATGATCAGAAGAATATTTTCATGAAAGGATACTGGATGAAGCGCAAATATCAAGGATATTCTACTAATTTCATGGAGTATAGAAGTTAAAGTTTTAACCAACTGAGTATAATAAAGAATGAAATAACAAAAGAAATCACCATGCATGCGATAGACCGCACAGGCAGGTTATTCCAACAGAATAATAAATAACGGAACCAGGTCAGGTGAAATTCACACCGACAGGATGTTCCAACAGAATAATAAAGACGAAACCAGATCCGGTGTAAAACACACAGATAGGATATTCCAACAGAATAATAATAAAGACGGAACCAGATCCGGTGTAAAACACACAGATAGGATATTCCAACAGAATAATAAGAAATGGAACCAGGTCCGGTGTAAAACACACAGACAGGATATTCCAACAGAATAATAGAAGAATGTCACCAAGTATAGGGTAAACCGCGTATACAGGTTATTCCGATAGAATAATAAGAAATGGAATAACATAAGGATTTCACCAAGTATAGGGTACACCGCGTATACAGGTCATGTATAGGGTATGCCACTTTTACAGGTTATTCCAACAGAATAACAAAGAATGGAATAACATAAGTTCTCTTCAAGAAGAAAGAATAACACCCCTTACTTTATTTAGGAGATTGAATACTGCAGTAGTGTAGTAACCGAATACTCTTCTTCTTTCTCTCTTATTCTCTCTATACTTTCTCTCTCTATAGCTTGAGCGAATTCGTGAAAAATAATGAAGCCCTAGGTCTCTATTTATAGAAGATTTATTACTATTTACGAAAGTATTTACTATTTACGAAGGTAATTACTATTGACGAATGTAATTACTATTTACGAAGGTAATTACTATTTACGAAGGTAGTTACTATTTATAAAGGTAATTACTATTTACGAAGGTAATTACTATTTACAAAGGTAATTACTATTTACGAAGGTAATTACTATTTATGAAAGAGACTCTTAGATGATGACATATGGCCCCCCATAAATAATTAAACTTACCACAAACGTCTAATAAAAGACTCTTTATATACATCAATGATTGAATAAAAATTACCAGAAATTATTTTATTTTTTAATCAACACATATTTAATCTTTCAATAATTATTAATCATTTATAACTTGTCGTCTCAATTATTGTTTAGATAATATAACATATTATACAGATGATACTGTGACAATAATTGAATCAATAATATAAGAGATATGATGCAACAATTACTGTAGCAATAATTGAGTATAGCTGAGTGACTTCTCACGTAAGCATCAATAATCAATACCGTGTGCTACTATGCAACAACGCGTATTACTGTACTTTTACTACCGAGTAGTTCAACAGTTTTAACGGTAACACCTCCGCCGTTATTTCATAGAAAGATAATTTTGTCGTTTTCTAACTACAATAATACTTCCGTTGTGGGGTCCACCAATGATTGTGCCGTCGTACGAATATTCCCCGACAAAAAGAATATTCTCCGACCAAACGAATATTTTATAACAACTTGCGTACTTTGCAAAATTTATAAATATTACCCACAACTATATATTTTATCAAATTTATTCCATAATATTCAAAAATAATAATTATGAAAATTCATCTTTATTTATAAAAACTGGGGTCTTACAACCTCCCCTTCTTATGAAATTTCGCCCACGAAATTAGGGTACGTACCTGGTATGTCGAAGAGGTAAGGATACCTTGATTTCATTTCAGATTCTAACTCCCAAGTCATTTCCTCAACATCGTGGTTTCTCCACAAAACTTTTACTTGAGGTATAACCTTGGAGCGTAGAATATGTTCCTTCTTATCCAAGATTTGAACAGGAATCTCTTCATACGTCAAATCTTCCACTATTTCGTCCGGTTCTAACTCAAGAATGTGGTTTGGGTCTTTCACATATTTACGTAACATGGATATGTGAAAAACGTTATGAACACGAGACATACTTGGCGGTAGAGCGAGTCTATAGGCCATAGTTCCTATTCGATCGAGGATTAAAAATGGACCAATAAATCGAGGATTGAGTTTTCCTCTCTTTCCAAAACTTGTAACTCCTTTCCATGGAGTAACACGTAACAACACATGATCTCCTATATTGAATTCCACGTCCTTTCGATGAAGATCAACATAACTCTTTTTTCGACTTTGTGAGGTTTTTATACGTTGTCGGATCGTTTGAATCTTTTCCTTAGTCATACGTACCAACTCCGGTCCCAACAACGTTTCTTCACCCACCTCATCCCAGCATACTGGAGAACGACACTTTCTTCCATACAACGCTTCGAATGGAGCCACGCCAATACTTGCTTGATAACTGTTGTTGTAGGAAAACTCCACCAATGGTAAGAACTTGTCCCAACTTCCCTTGAAATCAAGGACACAGAGTCTTAATAGATCTTCAAGAGTTTGAATAGTTCTCTCCGACTGTCCGTCCGTCTGAGGATGATATGCCGAGCTAAATCGTAAGTCTGTGCCGATAGCTTTTTGCAAACTAACCCAAAATCGTGAAGTAAATCTTGGGTCTTGATCAGAAACTATGGATACCGGCATACCATGCAGTCTTACAATCTCGTTTATATACATACGAGCAAGACGTTCAAGTGTATAAGTTTCTCGTATCGGTAAGAAATGAGCAGACTTGGTCAATCTATCAACAATGACCCAAATCGCATCTATGCCTTGAGAAACCTTAGGAAGACCGGTAACGAAATCCATGGTAATGTGCTCCCACTTCCATTTTGGAATTTCAAGTGGTTGCAATGGACCTTTTGATACTTGATGCTCCGCTTTAACTCGTTGACAAGTTAGACACCTTGAGATAAACAACGCTATCTCTCTCTTCATATTGCTCCACCAAAATGTATGACGAATATCATGATACATTTTGGTACTCCCAAGATGGATTGCAAACGGTGTATTGTGCGCCTCCATCATGATTTTATACTTTAAATCAGGGTCATTAGGAACACAAAGTCTGGAGTTGACTCGAAGTATTCCTTCTTCATCGATTCTTGCTTCCGGCATAGCACCTTCTTGCACTTTCTTCCTCATACGCATCAGCTCCAGGTCTGTAGCTTGAGCAGCTTTAACTTTATCGATTAAAGTCGGTTCTACTCGTATATTTTCCATGGTCACATGCGTCCCTGGAGTCTTTAACTCTATCACCATCCTTTGCAACTCACACAAAATGGGCCCTTGCGTTGACAATAGCGCACTCGTACTTGCATGTGATCTTCTACTCAATGCGTCAGCTACCACGTTTGTTTTTCCAGGATGGTATTGGATGGTATGATCATAATCTTTCAACAGTTCAAGCCAACGCCGTTGTCGCATGTTTAGTTCCTTTTGAGTGAAGAAATATTTGAGGCTTTTATGATCCGTAAAGATCTCCACTTTCTCCCCATACAAGTAATGCCTCCAAATTTTAAGTGCAAAGACAACAGCTGCCAACTCTAGATCATGAGTAGGATAATTCTTCTCATATTCTTTGTGTTGTCGCGAGGCATAGGCTATGACTTTTCCATGTTGCATGAGAACACATCCCAGCCCTTTGCCCGAAGCATCACTGTAGATGACAAAACCCTCCGAGCCAGATGGTATTTTCAGAACAGGTTTTGAAATGAGTCTCCTCTTGAGTTCTTGAAAACTCTTCTCACATTCTTTGCTCCAATCGAACTTTGTATCTTTCCGAGTCAGCTGAGTCAATGGAGTAGCGATTCGAGAAAATCCTTCCACGAATCTCCGATAATAACCAGCTAAACCGAGAAAGCTACGTACTTCGGTCACTGATTTAGGTTGCTCCCAGCTTTGAATAGCTTCAATCTTTGTTGGGTCAACAGATATTCCATGACTTGATACCACGTGCCCAAGGAATGCTACTTCCTCAAGCCAGAACTCGCATTTCTTCAACTTGGCATAAAGCTTATATTCACGAAGCTTTTGGAGTGTCAGCCTCAAGTGTTGCTCATGATCTTCACGGCTTTTGGAATAAATAAGGATGTCATCAATAAAGACGACCACAAAGTGATCCAAATATTCCTTGAATACTCGGTTCATCATATCCATGAAGGCAGCAGGAGCATTAGTCAATCCAAAGGACATGACTAGGAATTCATAATGCCCGTACCGAGTTCTGAAAGCCGTCTTTGGAATGTCATCGGTTCTAATCTTCAATTGGTGATACCCGGAACGAAGATCAATCTTTGAAAAGAATTTGGCTCCTTGCAACTGGTCAAACAAGTCATCAATACGTGGCAATGGATACCTATTTTTGATGGTGACATGATTCAACTCCCGATAATCAATACAAAGTCGCATACTCCCATCTTTCTTCTTCACGAATAGAACAAGAGCACCCCAAGGAGAAGTACTAGGACGAATAAAGCCAATGTCTAACAATTCCTGCAGTTGGGTTTTTAACTCCTGAAGTTCAATAGGAGCCATTCGATATGGGGCTTTAGAAATGGGTTTTGTACCGGGTTCAAGGTCGATACAAAATTCAATCTCACGCTCTGGGGTAGACCAGGAAGTTCTTCAGGGAAATACGTCAGGAAATTCATTAACAATAGAAATATCGTTCAAAACTGACGTATTTTTGTTTAAATCTGTGACATGAGCTAAGAAAGCTTGACATCCGTTTTTCAATAAACGAATAGCTTTATGGCTTGAGATGAGCGTGATTGATTTTAATGGTTTGGATCGCTTGAATTCGCATAATAGGTTGATTAGGAATATGAAAGCTAACAACCTTATGGAAACAATCAATTTTTGCATGATGAGTAGTTAACCAATCAATCCCTAGAATCACGTCAAATGCAAGTATTTTCAATGAAATAAGATCTACAGGTAATGTGAGGGTACCGATTTGAACCAAACAAGACTTATAAACAGTGGATGTAATGAAGGTTTCTCCCAACGAAGTTTCCACAGATAAGTCAAAGTCTAATTTCTCCGGAGTCAAATTTAATCGATGAGCGCAAGTAGGAGAAATAAAAGAATGGGTAGAACCGGTATCAAATAAAGTATAGACTTCGTTAGAGTTTATGATAAGCTTACCCGTGATGACCTCATTCGGGTTCCTTGCTTTCTGGGAGGTCACAACAAACGCTCTCCCTTGCACTACCGGCTTTGACCTTTCTGGGACGGCCTTTGGTGCCTCCATCCTAGCTGAATTTGTCTTTGGTAAACGACAAAATCGGGCTAAGTGACCTTCTCTTCCACAATTATAACATGCTTTGGACGGCATCGCGCAATTTGGACTGATGTGTCCCTCCCCTCCGCATTTGAAGCATATGATAGGTGGTCCTTTCTCCTTCCTTAACAACGGATGCTGGTGCTGACGTCTTTCCATCATTGTTGAATCTCCTCTTCTTGAAATGTCCATTCTTATTGTTTTGGCCCTGATTACCACCGAAGTGGTAACCATTTCTGGCCTGCTGATTCCCTCCACGCTTGTTGTCACCGCTTCGATGACCACTCTCGCTGGTATTATAATTTTGCTGGCTGCTCTCTTTTAGTTGAGTTGACTTGTTATCGCGCTCCACTAACTGAGCCCTATTTACAACATCTGAATACAAACACAGTTTATGAGAAATAAGATGTTGAAGTATCTCCGGCTTCAAACCTCTTAAAAACATTCGCGCCATTCTCTCTTCATTATCCACCAAGTGGGACGCAAACCGTGATAATTCTGCAAATTTTGCCTCGTATTGCGACACGGTCATATTATTTTGTTCCAACTTAATAAACTCCACCTCCTTCATGTGGCGAATACTTTCGGGAAAGTATTTGTCAGTGAACAGCTCCTGAACTTCTCCCAAGATATCTTCAGTACAGCAGGTTGAGTACGTTTTACCGATTCCCACCAATAATCTGCCTCTCCGCGCAACATAAAGGCGGCAAAGGGAACCTTTTGCTCCTCGGAGCATCCCAAGACATCAAATATCTTGGTCATCTGCTTTATCCATGTTTCCGCCATAAGTGGTTTTGGCTCTCCCTTAAACTCCGGTGGTCCCAGCTCCTTGAATTGTTTAGCGGTGACCGCCCGAGAGTTTCCCGTGTTTCCATCTACGTTTTGGACAGGAGTTGCTCTCGCCTGCTGTTGCATGAATTGCATAAAACCTCTGAACATTTGATCATTCGTCATTTGGTCAGTGTTGTTGTTCGCATGAGGATTTTCGCCTTCCTGATGCACATTATCCTGATTATTGATATGTGGTGAGTCAACGATCGCCTGTGCTCCATTGTCATTCTCAACATTCTCAGATGTCATTTTCAGATACTGCCACAAAACAAAAGGTTAATTGACATGTAACATATTATCCCTATATTCTGACCGACCAATAAAATAGCACATAAACTTAGGTAGGTCATACTAGCGAAAGGAATTCCCCGTCTCTCCCCTCCTAGTACTATTCTCACATCTTAGCCAGGGATCATATCCCTAAGCTCTGATACCAACTGTGACGCCCCCAAAATTAGGTATACATCACCCATCTTGAGTCGTCAGATACATGGTACAGAATTCAAATTCAACTTACTAATACCACTGTCGTGTATAATACGACAAAATACAACTGTGAGTTTGAATACAATAATATCCACTAGAGATCATACAAACTCAAAAGGAGTCCTCAATACAATTATTGTCACACTATTTAACAGAATAGTGAGGACTACTAATACTATTCTCTGGTCCATCACTCCGTTCCCCGACTCGTCCCAGCTATATTCTCATTTCCTGAAGAGAACAGTGAAAGAAAGGGTGAGCTCAACTAGCCCAGTAAGAAATATTATGACTAAGATAATGCAGAATAAATTATCATTAGCCTTCAACAGTGTTAAACTGATAAAATATAATAACTATCAAGTTTAACTGCAGCGGAACCAGCAATCCATTAAAAGAGTCAAGTAGAAAATAAAAACTACTATCTTTTATGATTTAAAAGGTTTTTCATCATCGTTATGGCTGAGACTCAGCTTAATAAATATTCCACATCATCGAATCACCCCCGCACTACGGCCAAGGATATTCTTTAGTATCACGACCACAATTATTCATGCACTACGGCCAAGAATATTTGTGTATTCATTAGTGGTCATGATCATGCCAACAACTGTCCATCAATGCACTACGGCAAATGAGAACTTTTAATTTTTACATCATTTGTAATATTACGGTCATGATTACACCGAATAATCCCTGGTCATAATCATACCAAGTCCATCTAAGCACTACAGGCCACAGATGACTTTCAACAAAATATAAACATGAGGATGATGACAATGATATAATCATTCAATAAAACAAGTTCAAGAATTATTTTATCCAGAAATTATTAACGTCCAAATTGTCAGCACGATACTGTTTTGTGGTGTAAAATTCAAGAATGATCAGAAGAATATTTTCATGAAAGGATACTGGATGAAGCGCAAATATCAAGGATATTCTACTAATTTCATGGAGTATAGAAGTTAAAGTTTTAACCAACTGAGTATAATAAAGAATGAAATAACAAAAGAAATCACCATGCATACGATAGACCGCACAGACAGGTTATTCCAACAGAATAATAAATAACGGAACCAGGTCAGGTGAAATTCACACCGACAGGATGTTCCAACAGAATAATAAATAAAGACGGAACCAGATCCGGTGTAAAACACACAGATAGGATATTCCAACAGAATAATAAAGACGGAACCAGGTCCGGTGTAAAACACACAGACAGGATGTTCCAACAGAATAATAAAGACGGAACCAGGTCCGGTGTAAAACACACAGACAGGATGTTCCAACAGAAAAATAGAAGAATGTCACCAAGTATAGGGTAAACCGCGTATACAGGTTATTCCGACAGAATAATAAGAAATGGAATAACATAAGGATTTCACCAAGTATAGGGTACACCGCGTATACAGGTCATGTATAGGGTATGCCACTTTTACAGGTTATTCCAACAGAATAACAACGAATGGAATAACATAAGTTCTCTTCAAGAAGAAAGAGTAACACCCCTTACCGTATTAGGAGACTGAATACTGCAGTAGTGTAGTAACCGAATACTCTTCTTCTTTCTCTATTACTCTCTCTATACTTTCTCTCTCTATAGCTTGAACGAATTCGTGAAAAATAATGAAGCCCTAGGCCTCTATTTATAGAAGATTTATTACTATTTACGAAATTATTTACTATTTACGAAGGTAATTACTATTGACGAAGGTAATTACTATTTACGAAAATAATTACTATTTACGAAAATAATTACTATTTACGAAGGTAATTACTATTTACGAAGGTAATTACTATTTACGAAAGTAATTACTATTTATGAAAGAGACTCTTAGATGATGACATATGGCCCCCCATAAATAATTAAACTTACCACAAACGTCTAATAATAGACTCTTTATATACATCAAGGATTGAATAAAAATTACCAGAAATCATGTTATTTTATTTTTAATCAACACATATTTAATCTTTCAATAATTATTAATCATTTATAACTTGTCGTCTCAATTATTGTTTAGATAATATAACATATTATACAGATGATACTGTGACAATAATTGAATCAATAATATAAGAGATATGATGCAGCAATTACTGTAGCAATAATTGAGTATAGCTGAGTGACTTCTCACGTAAGCATCAATAATTAATACCGTGTGCTACTATGCAACAACGCGTATTACTGTACTTTTACTACCGAGTAGTTCAACAGTTTTAACGGTAACACCTCCGCCGTTATTTTATAGAAAGATAATTTTGTCGTTTTCTAACTACAACAATACTTCCGTTGTGGGGTCCACCAATGATTGTGCCGTCGTACGAATATTCCCCGACAAAAAGAATATTCCCCGACCAAACGAATATTTTATAACAACTTGCGTACTTTGCAAAATTTACAAATATTACCCACAACTTTATATTTTATCAAATTTATTCCATAATATTTAAAAATAATAATTATGAAAATTCATCTTTATTTATAAAAACTGGGGTCTTACAATAATTTAGAAATATTAATTTTTGATTTTGAAAACCTAATTTGAAAAATGCTAGAAAATGGATTTTTGGAACCTTAGGTTTTAACCCTAAGGGTTAAACCCTAAGGTTCAAACGTTAAGGGTTAAACCCTAAGGGTTGGGATAAAAGACCATGTTGTCATTAAATTTGTGTGCAAAATGACCTTAATACCCTTATTACATTATTTAACATAACTTGTAGATCTAGACCTAAGGTGAGTTGGTGAACCAACCCTAGCCCTAGCCTTGTGCTACAATCTCAGCAATTAGCCATTATATTAGCCATATTCATTGCATCAAAGTTTAGAAATGAAAAAAATAAGAAAATCTATTACTTTATTTATCAAAGCAACTAAGACATTCTCTCTCTAGAATTTCGGGAATATAGAGTGAGAAAGTGAGATAAGATAAGTCAATATCATCCCTTATCTCTCATAGATCAGATCATGAAGTCAGAAATCAAAGATCAAAGCAAGAAAGGTATAAACCCTAAAATTTTGAAATCAATGATTTTATGTTATATATTGAAATTGGTTGGTTAGAGTTGTGTATTAGGGTGTCTTTGAGTGATCTGGGTTGGTAGATCATGGATCTATAACATCTAGATGCACGATTTTGAAGTTTTGAAAAATCTAGAAAAACTTTGTAAAGTTGTCTGACAGCCATATGTCAGACCTCATAGATCTGTGTGTGTTAGATTTTTAGTGTGTTTTATGTTATAGATCTATTCTATGTCATGTGGACTACAATCTGGAACTGAAATCATGGACATACCATGTCTAGATCTCCAAAAATAAGCAGTCAAATTGCGTTGACCAAGCACGAAAAAGGGGTTTCTGGGCAACCAAGAAACCCAGCAGTTGTCTGACAACGTTTTGCAGGTGCTAGATCTTGTTGTGTTTGTTATTTTGGTCATGTTGTTAGGTTATTGTTCTAGAGGGGTATATTAACTACACATGTATGCCTTTAGATCACCCAGATTCGTAACAGAATGATAGAAATTGGTGGTCAAACAACTGTTGACCAAACTGCTCAAGAACATTTCTGGGTTTTCCAGAAATGTTCAAGAACAGTTCTTGGTCTGTAGTTTGACCGGCCTAAATATTCGTTTGATATTGGTGTTTAACTGATTTAGTGTTATGATATTATTCTATGACATTTATACTACGATCTGGTATCATAAAACCACTTAAAACATCATTAGACACCGGATTAATGAAGGCTCAAAAAGGGACCCTCGACACTGTTTGAGTTTCTGTGCAGCCCAGAAACTCAAGAACAAGTCTGAAAGGTATTTCTGCAGCATAGATCTTCTTGTTGTATTGTTGTATGGACATGAACTCAATTGATAATAGTAGTAGTACACTTATATTTTAACAATAACACGTTAGCCAACCTAGAAACATAATGATCACATATCTATCAATGGTCAAACCAAGCCCCTTGGTGACTGACATAAAGTTTTGGATTTTCCTCAAGAACACCTATAGCGACGGTTCTATCGCTATACGGCCCTTTATTAATTATTAATTTTTGAAAATGATTATTTTAATTAAATAAATCGAAATAAATGGTTTTTAATTATTAAAAATACAAAATAAATTCCTAAAAATTATTTTAAAGTCTGAAAATTAGTTTTTAATTATTTTGAGTATATTTCATAAATATTTAATATTTTTGGAATATAAATGTTATTTAATTTATTTAATTATAATATTAAATAAATTATTTAAAAATAATTTTAATACATGAAAAATCATGAAAATAATATTATGGTATAAGAAAATATTTTAAGTTATTTTTAGTAACTTTTATTATTTTTTGAGAAATTTCATTAAATAATCAATATTAATGATAGTTAATTTATTTAATAAATATATTAAATAAATTGTGGAAAAATAGAATTAATGATTTAAAAATCATATAAAAATTATTTAAGTGTTATAAAAATATTTTAAGTTATAAATATAACTTTTGATATTTTGTCATGAAAATATTAATATTTTAATATTAAAAGCAATTATCAGATAAAGAATTTAATTGTTTAAAAATTATGTAAATATGATTTTAATGTATTAAAAATACTTAGCTATATTATAAATATATTATAATATTATGTGATGATTTTTATTAATATTTGATAATAAATAGATATTAATGATAATATAATATTGTGGTATTTATATTATATAAATACGATTTTAATGATTGAAAAATTATGATAAATGATAATAATTATGTGAAAATTAGTACGAGCTTACGAAAAATATTTTGACTATTAATAAATTATCTTAGATCATGGTTAAGTGTTTAGACAGAGTTTAATTGAACTTAAACTCGAAATTTTATTCGACTAGACCGTCTAGATGTCAGAATTGTACCGAACTCGACTCAGACTGTAAAAGTTTTACTTGAGGTTAAGTCTTATGTGAGTTATAGACTGATAGGATTATGTGATAATGTGTTTAGGTTATTTTAAATACTGTGATGATATTATTCTAATTTGTATATCGATATTATTTATATATTAGGTTCAAACAAAGCTTATTAATTGCATAGCAATAATAAATGGTACAGGCAAGTTTTACTTAACTCTACTTAGAGTTGTTTCATTCAGATATGCTTATGGATAATCATTGTTGATTGCCATTGTAGAATTGTACTATGTACATATTGCGTGTATAAGTCAGGTATGAAAGGCTGATCGCATTCATTACCATTCGGTCCAGATATATTTGTTTATGTTTAATACTTGTTCAGTCAAAAATTTGTTCGTGCTAATTCACAACTATATTGTTGAATTATAGCCAGCTTATTATTCAGATTCTTTCAATCATGATATATCCTTAAATAAATTTAAACTTATTGGGCAACCTTCATGCTCACTCTTGCTATATCATGATAAAACATTGCAGATTAAGGCAAATACGTTGGATACAAGGAAAGGTTAAAGACAGTTCCAGCTTTAAGATATAATGTGTGCAGCTAGATTTGTAATAGTATTGTATAATAATAATGTTATATGTTAGACAAGTTATGAATTGTGTATAAGTTATGGTTACTCGACCTTGGGGGAAAATGTGTAAAGTTATTGTATAAACAATATATGTTTATATCTTCCGCAAATAGCAATAGTTATAGAATGATTGAACCAGATCCACGATGATTTGGGACCCGAATTTAGGGCCCTCACAGGCCAGCTCGTTGTGCCATCAAAATTGATCTCAGAAGGGCGTTTGACACTATTACTTTGGATTTTCTGTTTAAAATCCTACACCTATACAAATTTCCTCCCACCTTCATTAACTGGATCCATGATTGAATTACAATAGCTATGTTCTCTATTAAGGTAAATGGTAACCCTTGTTGGCTACTTTAAAGGAGCACGAGGCTTTAGTCAAGGTGATCCTTTGTCACCTTATTTATTCGTCTTAGACATGGAGGTCCTGTCTATGAAACTAAAATGGGGAACATTGCAAATAGGTTTTAAGTACCACTGGCGTACAATGAAAACTGACATCACTCATTTTTGTTTTGCGGATGACATTTTAGTTTTTTGCCATGCTAGCCTTGAATCGATCAACATCATCAAATCTTATATAAATTCTTTTTCTCTATACTCTGGACTTATCCCCAATGCTCACAAGAGTCAATGTTTTTTGGCCAACACAGACCAAACTACTTCTCAAGTTATTTTATCCATCTTGGGATTTACTGCAGGTTCCTTACCCATCAAATTTCTGGGTGTGCTACTTATCTCTTCTAAACTTTCTTTCAAGGATTGCACCCCCCCTCATACACAGAATTACTCAAAAGGTTACAACATGGACATCTATTGCCATTTCATATTTTGGCTGCTTACAACTGATTAAGATTATCCTATTTTCCATCCAATTATACTGGAGTAAACATTTCATTCTTCCAAAGGCAGCCATACGGGCCATTCAATCCATTCTATGTCGATTCTTTGGAAAGGACCTTCACTTTCTAAGCATGGAGCCAAAGTTGCATGGCATTCCTTATCCTTTCCTACTACGAAAGGTAGCTTAGGTATCAAAATTTTACTAGAGTAGAACAAAGCTCTAATACTTGTCCATCTTACAAGATTCTTGCTAAAAGACTGAAGATTGTGCTTCCTTCCATCATCGATAAAGCCCAGTCAACATCTTTTAAAGTCAAAAACATAAGTACAACATATTTATTACTCAAGAACTGTTCAGAAATTACCATAGAAAGTCTGGTCCTCCGAGATGTGCTCTCAAAATTGATCTGAGGAAGGCATTTGATACCGTAAAATGGGATTTCTTGCAAGATATTTTGTTTGCTTACCAATTCCTACAGACCTTCATCAACTGGATCAAAACATGTGTCTCTGTTGCCATATTCTCTATCAAAGTTAATGGCACCTTAGCTGGGTTTTCCCGAGTTCTAGAGGTCTAAGGCAAGGTGATACCTTATCCCCTTATCTCTTTATTCCTGTAATGGAGATGATTTCCTTGAAACTAAACTCAAGTACCTCTATGCCTGAGTTCTAATATCACTGGAGGACCTCCGATTGCAAGTTGACTCATCTCCTTTTTGTTGATGATGTTCTGTCATGCTAACTTGCAATCTATCTCCATTATCAAGTCCTACATCCACTCCTTCTCCTTATTCTCTGGACTCATTCCAAATTTTTACAAAAGTCATTGTTTTCTTGTAAACACCGATCCTATTTCAGAATAGTGCATTCTAACCACTTGAGTTCCAACATGGAGTCTTTCCCACCAAATTCTTGGGAGTTCCAATTATCTCTTCTAAGCTATCCTTCCAGGACTGTGTTCCTTTGCTCCACCGAGTCACTCATAGAGCATCCTCTTGGACAACTATATCCTTATCCTATACAGGTAGACTACAACTGATAAAATCCATTCTTTTCTCCATGCAATCCTATTGGTGCAGTCATTTCATGCTTCCCAAGGCAATTCTTCGTGCTATATAATATTTTCTATGCAGATTCTTCTGGAAAGGCTCCTCTCTTGATAAATTTAGGGCAAAAGTATCTTGGTCTACTATTACTCATCCTACAAATGAAGGGGACTAGTTTTAAAAATTTTATTGGAATGGAATAAAGCCCTCATGCTCCTTCACCTATTGCATATTATTCAACCATCTCATACCTCTCTTTGGGATCTTTGGATCAAAGCTACTATCTTGAAATGTAAATTTTTGCCTTTCAAGATAGTAGCTTTATTTCGCATTTTTATTAATTGTATCGTCAAATAATGATGTAAAATTAGAAGTTTGATGTATTGTTAGCGAAAGAGGTTAAGAGTTGAATTGTATGAATTTTGGGGTCGTTACATTACCCAACCCAGGGGTAACTGGTTTAGTATGTACTCCTTGTACTGGTCGCTTTATGCTGACTATCGGGCACGAGTAGATTCATGGTGTTTTCAGGACTTCTTCACCATTACCCCTCGTCGCTGCTCTTGGGGCTATCTTCGGGCTTTATCTAAGAGGTGGTTTAATCAAAGTCAGTCCCTTCATCTCTTAGACTGTGAGGTTATAATGACACCCATGGATTGGCGGTATATCACTGGTTTGCAGTTTATTGGGGATTAGGTGCCTTTGGAGGCTAATATCACCATCACTGTTGTTCGCACCATTCTCAATTTTTCTCATCAGGAGTGAGTCGTAGTATCCGGTCAGGCTCTTTGAGTATGGATGCGACTCGAGGCACTTTGCAGGAGCCTTTACTTGAGGACTTGGTGTAGAAAGATCACATCTTGCGGCGTTTGTTCCTGACCATCATGAGGGGTTGTTTCATTGCGAACAACTCCTCCACTGTCCTTTTTAGCTTGGTGGGGGCTATTCGGGAAGTAGATCGCATTGGAGACTACGCGGGGATCTTTTACATTCACGATCTTCCTTCATGGGATGAGACTGCGCTTCGAGGGATGACCAATGCTTGGGACGGCTTCGACCCATTTCTTCTGGTGAGCCATCTTGACTGATTTATGATTATCTGAATCTTACTTTGTTTTCCCATGATTAATGTCGAGTTCTTTGGATTGACAGTTATGGGCTTACGAGAGGCTTCCTTGCCTCCGACCTCTCACTATTTTGGGCTTGGATACCTACCCTCGGGGTTGTAAATGGCATCAGTCCACTTTGTCGGAGGTTCTGGTTTCAGTGAATTTCACCCATGCCCGCCTTCAGTTAGAGATATTATCGGCATTTGATGTAGTGTGGGTCCCCTATACTGCCGAGCACTTAGCTGAGGGTTTTGAGGATGGTCTCCCGATAGGGCCAGAGTATTATCTATGTACTCCCCGGATTCACTTCCTGTTTGATGGAGGCTAGGCGATCTACCTTGGAGAGTGCGCTTTTAGATGTATTATCGGGGAGATGTGCCTTCCTTTTCTTCCTCCGCCCCAACGGTTTTGGTCTTTGGCTCTGCCTGTTTCAGAGATTCCTATAGCAGGGCATGAGGCATTTCACCTATCAGATGGCCCAATAGGGAGGAAGATTAGGAGGGAGGAAAAGCCTTCATCAGAATAAACAAAAATTTTTCATTGTTCTACAACAAAGCATGAGGTATGTAATATAATTTATTTTATTTTTTTATTATGCTAAATTATGATAAAGATCTTGAGATAATAATTTTTAAAAGTAAAAATTATTAATTTATTTGGAAATCGTTTCCTACAATTGGTATCAGAGCTAACTCATAATTTTCATAAATCATGTTTATATTATTTAATTTGTATTATATTCGACGAGATGCATGTATGGATTTTTTTTTCCCAGTATTGCTCTTCGGATTTCATAAATCAGATTTGTTTTATAATTTAATTAACTGTTGTTTATGTATATGTGGGTTGTTTATAAAAACAATTTTGTTAGTTGATATGAAATCTGCTCCTTATGCCTGATTATGCGGTTGTGATTATTTCTGCAAAGCATGATATCTGCATGTGCCGATTATTTTTCATTGGAAACGGCGCTGTCAGGTAATAAATTAAGGATTCATATTAGATGCATTTTGTCATTTATGATTATGTTGGTCCAATGGCTTTTGTTGGATTTTAAGTTGTTTATTTTGGAGAGGTCAGGAGATCAAAACTTGCAAGCAACATTTTTTTTAAAGAAAATTTTTAAGCCTGGCAGTTTAGCCCAGGCCCAAACTTTTTTTAAAAAAAAAATTGTTAGATCCAAGCTATTTTTCGTTGCAAGGATTTGAACTTCCAACCTTATTGTTGCAATATTGTTGCAATAGTAACACTAAACCAACTGCACCAATAAAATTTTAATTTAAGTATGCAGATTTATTTATTGGTAGTTAACAATTATAATGTTTAATTGTTAAAATTTCATAATGTTGTAATTGTTAAATGTGAATATGCATGGATCTTAGTTTACATGTTATATGTATTAATATGGGATATTAATATTATTGGATATTTTAAATAAATAAAAATCCTCAATTTTTTTAAAAATAAAATAAAAAATCAAGTGGGAAAAAAATTATATTTCTTACAGCCTCCATCATTGATCCATTATATTGATTCATGTATCTAATCTCAAAATTTGTGAGTTCCCTTCTGAAGATGCATGAATATAGTTATATTAGATATGAATTTCCTTGTGATAGATTTATTTAAAATTGTATTATGAATTCTCCCCATCGGAGTGATACTTATTATTATTGTTTTGGGCTGAATTAAATGGTGAATTATTTTTATTTCATGAGATGTCAAGATATAAAAATAATTGTAATTTTAAATTATTCTTATTTTTCCCATCAAAAGAGAATTATTTGAAATTAAGTTGCCATGTTTATTTTATGTTTGTGTTTGAGAATTACACTTTTATATTATATGCAAAAGTTTATTATTATGGAATGGCCATTTAATTTATGCATATTGTATAATTGTACAGATTACCATGTCGTCATTTAATCCCCTTGATGTTATCCTTAAAGAAAATAAGTTAACTGGGCCAAATTATGTGGACTGGAAAAGAAATCTTGACATTGTGTTGACTGTTGAGGACTATAAGTTTGTGTTGACTGAACCTTGCCCAGTTCTTCCAGAAAATGCTACTGTTGCACAAAATAATAACCATAAGAGGTGGCAAAAGGCAGATGATATGGCTCGTTGCTATATATTGGCATATTTGTTAAATATATTGCAACACCAATATCAGTCTACTACCACTGCTAAAGAAATCTTGGATAGCCTTCATGAAATGTTTGATGACCGGAGTCGTGTTGCACGATAGACTGTGATGAAAACACTTATGAATTCCAAGATGTCCGAGGGATCTTCAGTTCGAGATCATTGTTTAAAAATTATTTCTTAACGAATTGGAAATCTTGGGAGCAACAATTGATGGGGAAACCCAGGTTAACATGTTGCTAGAGACCTTACATGATTCCTTCAATTAGTTCAAACTTAATTACACTATGAACAAAATATCTTTAACTTTACCTCAATTGATGAAGGAACTTCAAGCAGCAGAGGGTATTCTTTGTGCAAGAGGAAACATTCATATTGCAGAAACTGGTACTTTTAAGGGAAAGCCTAAGGGAAATAACTAAAAAAGAATAACAGTAAGAAAGCTGCAAATGGAAACATTCCTCCATCTGGAGGGGTTGGAAAGAAAGTGGTGACCTCCTCGATTGCGATGTAGCCTTCGACTCTATTGTATGCTGCCATCAAATCTTTTGGAATATTGAACATCAATTCTTTAACCATCTTCCAAGATCTCACCACATTTAATCTCGTCTAGAAATATCCGAGGGCCTTGGGACCATTCAAGTCTGTCACCTGTATGACCGCCTCTCAGAATCTCCTCACATTATGGCTGAGAGTCTTGTTAGAATATTATCTGATCTAAACCAAAGAGCCAGTCAGTTTCCCTATCCTCTTATTACTTCTGAATCGGCCATTAAACTTATCGCAAAGTTACTTCCATGACGAGATGAGTTCGGGGCCAATGATGTCATCCACTGTCTGGCTTCTTTCCTCGGGGTGGCGATGAACATCTAACACTTGGCCGCATCCGAATAGTCATAATACTTCATAAGTCGGTCATATGCCTGACTATAATCATAAAGGTCCCTAGTACCATCGTTACTCTTCATTTGTGGGGCCTTCTTATTTGGATCGGCCCGAACCCGATGAATCTCTAAAGAAAATGGTGATGTTGGATCAATCGGAGACTCTTTCTACTGATTAGCAATCACAAGCCTCTACTCCAACTTTGCTACCCTAGGAGCGAATGTTTCAGTCTCCCTTCTCAAGGGGGATGGCTCTCGCCTATCCCGATTCTTGGGTTCTAGAGAGGCCACCATCCTTCTCCGTTCAGACATTCGTCTCTCTTCGCTACTTGCTTCCCGAGAGCGATTATGGCGCCTACTCCTTTCTTGAGAGCGGCTTCAGTGGCTGCTCCTCATATGTTAAGAACTGTCCAAACGATGTGTCTTGGATCAGATCCCTGGAAATACATCCCGACGCCGATTATGACTAGAAGAGACCTCCTCTTCACCCATCGACGATGCCATCTGTGCATCCAATTCTTTTCGTTGAAGGAGTAGGGCCTCCAAAGCCTCCTGATTCTTGTTGCCTCTTTTTCAGTTCTAACAAAAGAGCTCTAACTCATGCAAGCATACATGTGTCAACAAGTAATACAGAGAAAGTAAAGTATCGATCCCACAGGGAAAGTTGTTTAATTTAAATTACTATGCATCAATTAAATCACTATATTTATATGCTCAAACTAATGAATATGATCGGTGAATTACGCTAATCGCCAATAACGACTAAAACAATAATAAAGATGTAATAAATCAAATCTAAAAGTAATGGGATCCTAACTTCATTTAATACTTCATCTAATCACCACTATTGTAGCGCCCCCAAATCCGGGTATCTTCCAACCCGACAGATGGTGCTATACTGTAAAACCATTCATAAATTCATTCAATTAAAAAGTCTCAAAGAAAGAATATAACTTCTATATATTTAAAGTAATATTTACATTTCCCAGGTTCTATAACCATTACAAAGGTTCTTTGTCATACTATCAATTACATTACAACAATAGACCTATACTATTACAAGACAGCTTAACAATCTGCCTTAGCTTTTCCTTTATCCTTTTTCGATCCTTCGGGACGTTTAGTCTTAGCTGCATTCATATGGTTCAAGCAAGAGTGAGCATAACTAGCTTAGCAAGTATAACAATTTGATAAAAACATTCTTGATACATACGAATTGTATATCTTCAATAACTGAATAATAGTTATGAAGTACTATTGATAATTCAAAATAGCACTTCATCTTTCTTTCAAAAATTTTTACAATAATAACAATATTTAGTAAAACATTCACTCCGGTCAAAGACCTCGAGTATTCATTCTTTATTGGAAAAAGGACAACCCGAAACTAAATATGTAAGCCCGATATTACTTACGAGAACTTCTAGGTGATCAGCCTATAGTACTCTATGTTGATCAACACTACATCCATTAAACGTAAGCACATTTAATCATTTGGCAACCTCACGTGCCTGTCGTTTTACCGACAAACCATTTGTTTAATATTTCAGTCTTCTTTTGAAAATCATATCTAGTAGTTGACAAAAGATAATAACATTTGATAATAGATGAATAGATTATCAATAATCCAAGCAATATATCAAGTCTAGCCAAAGGAATTGGCTTTAACCTCAACATACCCCAATTCATGCGAAAGAATACATGAACTTCAGAAAAACTTGTTCAGATTGAACTGAGACAAGAGTTAGAATACTTGCCTTTAGTGTCTGCTACGGTATAGTTACTTTATGTTCAAGTCTTTCAAGTCTCTACAATACATGATCACGTAATGCCTTACATTAGGTCACATATAATCAAGTATTTATATGACTATATCTTACCCTTCATTTCAATCTAATTTGTGTATTAGATTCAGTTACTATCTGTTTCGGCTTATCATTATCCTTGCATTTATATTCGACTAGGTTATCTCAACCTTTATACAACATCCTTAAGGTTTAACAAAGTTTAAAAATGTTACATTACATGCCTTAGGTTGTGTTTACTTTTAAATCCATTAACTTTCTTTTCTTTGTAATTAAAAACATTCATCACTATCCTTATTCTGAGGCTGGCGCTGCGACGCCGGCTTTATACTCACATCTCGCGCTGCGGCACGTGTTAATAGTGGCATTATTCCGAACTCGGCGTTGCGGCGCGAGTCTCTTTGTTATGTGTCGCGCTGCGGTGCGAGTTTGCAGGGGCTGAGGCTCTCTTTGGCACTGCGGCGACGACTAAATGGCTTGGAGTCGCGCCGCGACGCGGACTCTGTGCCACAAAAATGCTTGA
This sequence comes from Panax japonicus, assembly GCA_020205505.1. NCBI lineage: Eukaryota > Viridiplantae > Streptophyta > Magnoliopsida > Apiales > Araliaceae > Panax > Panax japonicus. The sequence continues at coordinate 454,808 of CM035112.1, read as the reverse complement.
CAAATTTTTCAAAAGATGAGATTCCTAGACTCGTAACTTCTTCGTTATAAGTCTGAATTAGCTCGTTTAAGATGCTACGGTTCAAAAAATTTGTACTCTATGCGTTTATGTAAGAATTTTATCTATTTGACTCCGTTTGCTAAAAATTCACCTATTGGTTCATTTTTAACGAAATGATAAACGTTCGTGAACGTTCAACGCTCGTTTCTTCGTTCTAAGTCAGAATCCGGTCATTTTTGAGTCCGCAACTCTTAAATGCCAAATATGACTTGTCTCCATCGGAAAACAATGGTTCTGAGTTCAAACACAAAATTTGACTTCGATTCCAAGAATTTTACGAATTCAACGATTATCGTCCAATCGTTCAATTTCTGGAAAATCTTCATCCTTATGATTTGTTTAACATTACAATTGGATTCCATTCATCATGTGAACATCTCAACCTACTTATTACAACAACTTATAATCATTGTTGGCTTTTAGACTTATTTCTTCATGAGCTTATAACTTGTCAAATTATAAACTACTTAAGATTTCATTGTTCATGACTTATGACAATTAAAGTTTCTTAATCATCATACCTTATATGATCTTAACATATAACTTTACTTATGTATTCATGATACATATGATCATACAAGTTCTTTTACATCCATATCACTTCTCTTAATAAACTCATTACAAGTTCATAATTTTCATACTAACATTCAAGGTTAACCTATAATAAGTTTATAACTTTTATAAGTTTAAATGACTTATTTCCAACTTATGTGGCTTAAGTTCATTGATTACTCATTCTTCTTACTTCTTAACATCCATGTTCCTTAATCCATACTTTTCTTATCAACCTATCATGGTAGAGATAGACGATAATGGAGAAGAAGTCTTACTCTTTGAAGTCTTTGTAAAGTAGCCTTCTTTTTCTTCTTACAAATGAAAGTAACTTATTGTAGCTTATTCTCTCTAACACTTAAGCACTTTGTAATATGTTGGATTATTTGAACAACTAATAAATGGCTTATAAGCCTCCTCTATTTATAGAAATTGCAAAGCTAGGGAAGTTTAGTCATTAATTCAACCCACCTCCTTAAGCCACCTCCTTACTATTCATTACTTGCTAATTACAACTCTTATCCTTTGTTTGGCCATTACTCCTAAGTCTTGGTCATTACTTCTAACAATTTGTCACCACACATTTAATTTGATTACCAAGTTGAACCATATTAACATGGTTTGCCCCATGGGTCAATCAACTCATGGATTCTAGCTTGGGCTTTGCATTAATAAACACTAACTTATTTATTAATTAATAATTGGGCCTTAAAATTTTATTCACTTGGACTTGTACCAATTGTTAACCAATCTTCTAAGTCCTTTAACATTATTTAATATATATATAAATATAGTTTATGTATCATTTTCGTATTCTAATTCATATAGAATTTATATACGATTTTCATCCTCCATACAAACTCGTATAATACTTCGTATTATACTTGTTTTCAATACTTTGCACTATAAAACCCCAAATTTTTGAATAAAGATAAATTTTCTATAAATATTATTTTTGAATATTATGGAGTGAAATTGATATAATAGTTGTGGGTAATATTTGTAAATTTTTCAAAGTATGCAAGTTGTTATATAATATTCGATTGGTCGTGGAATATTCGTTTTAATAGGGAATATTAGTACAACGGCACAATCATTGGTGGACCCCACAATGGAATTATTGTCGGATTGAGAAAACGACAAAAATACTTTATGAAAATAACGGCGAAAGTTTTACCGTTAACTGTTGAAACACCCGGTGTTAAAAGTACAGTAATACGCGTGGTTGCATAGTAGCATACTGTATTAATTATTGATGCTTAAGTGATAAGTCACTCAGTTTTGTTGGTATTATTAATGTAATAATACAGAAAATCTTTTTATATAAAACAGAATACTTTTATAAAGTTATTCTATAAATAGAATATATTATATTCTATTATGCATAGTGTTGCATAGTGTCTGCATAGTGTTTTGCATAGTAAAATCTTTTTATATAAAATAGAATACTTTTATAAAGCTATCTGTTTTATTAGACAATAATTAGAATATATTATATTTTATTATGCATAGTGTTTGCATAGCGCCTGCATAGTATTTGCATAGTAAAATCTTTTATAAAGTTATTCATTTTATTAGATTATAAATAGAGTATATTATATTTTATTTTGCTTTAAATATGGACCGAAAGATTAAAGTAAATCAATCTCGACCGTTCATGAGTTAGTTACTATGCATTCTATTTTTCTATAAATAGAAGCTCGTTCATTCATTATTTTCTTTTCGAATTCACTGAAACTCTAGAGAGATAAAATATAAAGAGAAAGAAGAAAGTATTCTGCTACTTCACTACTTATATATCCAGTACGCTTTTTCTTAAGGTAGGGAATATTATTTGTTGTACTCGTAAGGGATGTTATTCTTTTGTATTCCAGAAGAGAACTTCTGTTATTCCATTTCTTTATTGTTCTGTTGGAATAACCTGTATACGCGGGCTACCCTATACTTGTGGACATTCTCCTATTATTTTGTTTTTATTATTCTGTCGGAATATCATGTCTGTGCTATACGCCGGAGCTGGTTCCATTTTTATTATTCCGTCTTTATTATTCTGTCGGAATATCCTGTCTGTGCTATACGCCTGACCTGGTTCCATCATTTATTATTCCTCATTTATTATTCTGTTGGAGCATCCTGTCGGTGTGAATTTCACCTGACCTGGTTCCGTTATTATTATTCTGTTGAAATAACCGTCTATGCAAAGTACCGCATGCATGGTGATATCTTTTGTTATTCCATTCGGTATTATACTCAGTTGATTAAAATTTTGACTTCTATACTCCATGAAATTAGTGGAATATCATTGATATTTGCGCTTCATCCAATATCTTTTTGTGGAAATATTCTTCTGAGCATTCTTGAATTTTACTCTACAAGGCAGTATCATGTTTACAATTTGGACGTTATTGGTTCCAGGACAAATTAATTCTTGAACTTGTTTAATTGAATCCTTATATCATTGTCATCATCCTCATGTTTATGTTATGTTGAAAGTCATCTGTGGCTTGTAGTGCATAGATGGACTTGGTATGATTATGACCAGGGATTATTCGGTATAATCATGACCGTAATGTTACAAATGATGTGAAAATTAAAAGTCCTCATTGGCCCGTAGTGCATTGATGGAAAGTTTTTGGTATGATTATGGCTATGGATTCTCTTCTGCCAAGGGAGCAAAGATGAATTTTTTTATGGCATGATCAGGACCGTTGATGAAAACACGATTATCTTTGGCCCGTAGTGCATGGATAATTCGTGGTCGTGATACTAAAGAATATCCTTGGCCTTTAGTCCAGGGATGATTTAATGATATGGATTATTTATTGAGATGAGTCTCAACGTTAAAAGTGATGAAAAACTTTTTAAATCATAAAAGATAGTAGATTCTATTCTCTACTTGCTCTTTTAATGGATTGCTTGTTCCGCTACAGTTAAACTTGATGTCTATTGTATTTTATCAGTTTATCATTGTTGGAGGCTAATGATAATTTATTCTGCATTATCTTAGTCATAATATTTCTTATTGGGCTAGTTGAGCTCACCCTTTCTTTCACTGTTCTCTTCAGGAAATGAGAATATAGCTAGGACGAGTCGGGGAACGGAGTGATGGTCCAGAGGATAGCATTAGTAGTCCTCACTGTTTTTGTGAAATAGTGTGATAATAATTGTAATGAGGATTCCTTTTGAGTTTGTATAATCTCTAGTAGACAATAATTGTACTCAAACTCACAATTTATGTTTTGTTGTATTGTACACGATAGTTGTATTAGTAAGTTGTATTTGAATTCTGTACCATGTGTCTGGCGACCCAAGATGGGTAATGTATACCTAATTTTGGGGGCGTCACAGTTGGTATCAAAGCTTAGGGATATGATCCCTGGCTAAGATGTGAGATAAGAACTAGGAGGGGAGAGACGGAAAATTCCTTCGCTAGTATGACCTACCTAAGTTTATTTGGTATTTAATTGGTCGGTCAAAGTATAGGGATAATATGTGATATGTTAATTAACCCTTGTTTTGTGGCAGTGTTGGAAAATGGCATCCGAGAATGTTGAGATTATCAATGGAGCACAGGAGACCGTTGAGTCTCCGCAAATCAATAATCAGGATAATGTGCAACCAGAGGACAATACTCCTCATGAAAACAATAACACCGATGAAATGGTGAATGATGGGATGGTCAGAGACTTTATGCAATTCATGCAACAACAGGCGAAGGCAGCTCATTTCCAAAATGCAGGTAGAAATACTGATAACTCTCGGACGGTCACCGCTAAGCAGTTTAAGTATCAATTCATGCAACAACGGGCGAAGGCAGCTCTTGTCCATAATTCAGGTGGAAACAATGGTAACCCACGGTTGGTCACCGCTAAGCAGTTCAAGGAGTTGGTACCACCGAAGTTTTTGGGAAAGCCAGAACCACTTAAGGCGGAGACATGGATAAAGCAGATTACCAAGATATTTGATGTCTTGGAATTCTCAGAGGAGCAAAAGGTTCCATTCGCCACCTTTATGTTGCGTGAAGAAGGAGATCATTGGTGGGAATCTATAAAACGTACCCAGCCTGACGTACTCAAGATGTCTTGGGAGAAGTTCCAAGAATTATTCAACGACAAGTACTTTCCTGAAAGTATTCGTCACATGAAGGAGGTAGAATTCATCAAGCTGGAGCAAAACAATATGATCGTGTCGCAGTACGAGGCTAAGTTTGCGGAGTTATCCCGGTTTGCATCCCATTTGGTCGATAACAAGGAGCGAATGACGCGAATGTTTTTGCGAGGTTTGAAACCTGATATACGTCAATACCTCATTTCTCACAAACTTTGTTTATATTCAGATGTTGTGAATAGGGCTCAATTATTGGAGCGTGATAATGAGTCAGTACAACCAAAAGGCAACGACCAAAAATACGATAATAATCATACCGGTGGCAACGGTCATCGGAACAACGATAACCATCGTGGGGGATATTATCATGCCAAGAATGGTAACCATTTCGGTGGTAATCATGGCCAAGATAATAACAATGGACATTTTAAGAAGAGAAGGTTCAATAATGACGTGAAGACGTCGGCACCAGCACCCGTTTCAAAGGAAGAAGAACGCCCATCGATCGTATGTTTTAAATGCGGACAAGAGGGACACATCCGTCCAAACTGTACGCAACAATCCAAAGCGTGTTTTAATTGCGGAAGAGAAGGTCACCTAGCTCGATTTTGTCGTATGGTGAAGTCAAGTCCAACCAGGATAGTGATACTAAAGGATGTCCCAGACAAGCCAAAGCCGGTAGTTTAAGAGAGCATTTTCTTTCTCGTGATGAAGAACCTGAATAAAATTATCACGGGTAAGTTAATCATAAGCTCTTACGAAGTCTATACCGTGTTAGATACCCGTTCTACTCACTCTTTTATTTTACCTAGTTGTATTCAATGTTTGTACTTAACTCCGGAGAAGTTAAAATTTGATTTATCTATTGAAACTCCATTGGGAAAAACCTTCGTTACCTCCACTGTTTATAATTCTTGTTTGATTCAAATCGACACTTTCACGTTACTTGTCGATCTTATCTCTTTGAAAATACTTTCCTTTGATGTGGTTTTTTTTTGAAAGGGTTGGTTAACTACTTATCATGTTTTTCGTAAGGTTGTTAGCTTTCATATTCATAATCAACCTAATATGCGAATTCAAGCAACCAAACCACTAAATTCAATCATTGTCATATCAAGCCATAAGTAAAGAGCCCAGATTCTTTTGTTGATGACTTCCTTATGTGGAATGCACCGAAGCTAGACTTTCTGTAGGCGACGTCGTAAATGATGATGACAAATTGATAGGTATCATTGTGAGGTGCTATCTAGGTTAAGGGATAGAAGTCACGGTTGGTATCAATGTGACGTATTATCCAAGTCTTGGATGAGAGTAACAGTTTTGAATGATATTTCTATCATTAATAAATCTCTTGACGTATTCCTGAAGACTTCTTATCCTACCCCAGAGCGTGAAATTGAATTTTGTATTTGACACCAGTACAAAACCCATTTCTTAAACCCTCAAATATTTCTTCAACTAAAACGAACGTATAATGCGCCAAAGACGTTGACTCGAGCTATTGAAGATTACGATCGTACCATTCAATATCATTGTGGAATAGCGAACGTGGTAGCTGACGTGTTGAGTAGAAGATCGTATGCGTTTACAAGTGCGATGTTGTTAACACAAAGACTCATTTCGTATAACTTACAAATGATGAGGATAGAGTTAAAGACTCTAGGGGCTCATGTGAAGATAACGAATATACGAGTAAAATCGACTTTAATCTACAAAGTTAAAGACGCTCAAGCTACATACCCGAATCTGATGAATGTGAAGAACTGAAAGTAATATGCACACAAGCCAATCATGTTTGATGATAAAGCATATACTTTGTAACAATCTTATTCATTTATTAATAAAAAGTATTAATTTATTAAAGGTTTTTAATTATCTACATGATGCTGTTTTATAATATGTGATAAACCCATAGTTTTAAGCAATGCTTTTAGAATAATGATGATGATCATTCTAATGAGATCTAAATTCTTAGAAAGCTTAAAACTAAAATAGTTCCCAATCGTTGGATTACTAAATTGGGGATTAGTGAATCCGGATAGATTGGTACATACGTTGCTTGCTCATTGGATGATGATGATTGATCTCATGATCATTTGTGTGGAGACACTAAAGCAAGTATGTAGGTGCTTATTAGAGAATAAGTTCACTGAACGTGACTCGCTAAGGAATACCTAATGGAGTTTTACTTGCATGTCAATAGGAATTCCTGTAGTGATAGTAGTACAAGTGATCCTTGGACTTGAGATCATCATAGTATCTTGTGTATGATGAGTTATACTTTGACTTATTCCTTAAGACCCTTAGGGTATATCAAAGGATATGCTTGGGTATAATAAGTTATACATGGAGATAATGTATGATCAATAAAGAATCTACCACTTCTAGTAAAAGAAGAGAAATGTCCTATGTGATTCGATAAATGACAACTCAGTAGTCCTTGGCCAAGGCAGAATGAAATTAGAAAAGAGTTTCTAATTTGCATTATTTGGAGTTGTGCATTTAAGAGTCGAAATACATATAATTAAATAAAATAAGACTTGACAGTAATTCCATGTCTTATATTTAATTGGGACATTGTATGGTGGAAGGATTGAATTGTACGGTAACTATTTACTCAAAGGTTCTTTTATGATTAATGTTGAAATCTATATTATCTGGAAAGTCGTTGATCGCTAGGGAGGCTTATCCCTATTGTAGAATAAATATTATTTATTTAAATAAATTATTAGTTTAATTTATTTATTTAAATAAGATTAGAATTGTTCTAATTGATTTATTCACAACCGGTTTAATATGGAGAACCTAAAGGGTCACACCATAAAAGGAAGAATAATTATTTAAGAAGTTAATGGCATAATCGTAATAATAAGTTAAGTATATTTAATTTAATCTATGGTGATAGAATAAATTAAATAGCTTAATATTTATTATTTAATATTTTGGAAATATTAAATATAAATTAATAAGAGGAGTCTTATTATTATTATTATTATTACTATTATTATTATTTAATTCCTAAAGGAGTTTGGGAATTAATTAATATAAGTACTCTCATTTATTCCTAATAGGATTAGGAGGGAAAATTAGTTAAAAGAGTTTAATTAATTATCCCTAATAAGATTAGGGAGCCCATTTAATTAAAAGAGTTTAATTAAATAAATAATATCTTATTTTAATAGGGTTATTTGATATCTTTATAAGAGGAGTCTTATATCAGATATCTAATATACGTCATTCCAATTGTTGGAGAGTACGCCTTTTTCTATAGAGATAGAAAAACTAGGGTTTAGCCAACAACCCATCTTCTTGAATTCTTCTTCTTCCTTGGTGGATCACCTCTAGAGGCCAAACACTTGGGTGGCTAACGTTGATCAAAGGAAGGGACACAACCCGGTGGATTCAAGTTGAACGCGAAAAGGATTGGAGGTGAACTTGTACCTGAGGAAGCTCGATCTTCAAGGGTATGGTTCTTGTTCTTATCTTTTCGTTTAATTAATAATTGTGCATAAAGGGTGATCCGGGTATATGGTTTGTAAACATTTTAAACTCTGATTTTACACGCTTCCGCATATTTTTGCAATTTGGTTGCGATCTTGAATGTTACAAACCTAACAGTGGTATCAGAGCCAAACTTTTATGCAAATTATTAATTATTTTGATTTGATATGTATATTGATATGTGTTTTGAACAATTTAATTGGGCATAATTTTATTGTATAAAAATTAAAAAAAAAAATTCAATTTCCGAATACATATGAAATTCGCGAAACTGTGTTTGAAAAATAGTTTCTGTTTTTGCTTAGTCCGCGGCTGACTTTTATTTTCAAAAGTGAATCATGTTATTTCGGTTAGCATGCCTTCAATTAAAAAAAAACTGATTCATGTGAACCGTACAGCTGCTTATTCAAAAAAAAAAAAAAAAAAACAAAAAAAAAAAACAAAAACGTTAGCCTGTTAATTGCATATCATGCGCACGGAAATCAAGAAACAAAAGTTAACAGTTTCTTTCAAATAGCCAAAATTCGGTTATGTTATATATATAATAGTTATATATATAATAGTTATATAAATTAATCTTATTATTTTATAATTAAAATAAAATGTTTATTTTAATTTTAAAATAAAAGGTTTATTTTAATAATAAAATAAAAGGTTTATTTTAATATTAAAATTATAATTTCATGCTAACTAATTAGAGTTGGAATTGGATTCCATGATAACTAATTGGAGTTGAAATTGGATTCTATATTTTCTTAAATAAAGGAGTTTATTTAGATATGAAATAAGATTTCATATTATTCAAAATAAAAGAGTTTATTTGTGAATAGGAAAGAGAATCCAAATTTCCCTAAATAAAGGAGTTTATTTAGATATGAAATAAGATTTCATATTATTCAAAATAAAGGAGTTTATTTGTGAATAGGAAAGAAAATCCGTGTTTTCCTAAATAAAAGAGTTTATTTAAGATATGAAATAAGATTTCATATTACCCAAAATAAAGGAGTTTATTTTGACTTGGAATTGGATTCCATAATTAATTAAAATAAAGGAGTTTATTTTGATTAAAAATTTTGATTAAAATAAAATAGTTTATTTTATTCAAAATCGGATAAATTAAAATAAAATAGTTTTATTTTGATTTAAATTTGGATTAAAATAAAGGAGTTTATTTTGATTCAAAATTAGATTTTATACAAACTAAATTTGCCCATTAAATGATATCAATATATATATTAAATGTTTATTATTCATAAGATGAATATTATTTATTGATGCATATGGTGATGTGTATGATAATAAATGGGATTGATTATGAACTATTGACCAATGCGATTGGATTTTATTTTAGTTGGATGCATGAATGTATGGGTTTTATTAAATGGGGTCTGCGTACCTCGTCTTCTCTAATTTTTCTTAATGTAAATTCTATCTCCCTCCTATGTACTTCCCCTTGACTGTTGATCAAGGTTTCTATTTATTTTAAATAGTTTTGTAATAGGAATAGTTAGAATTAATTTTGAAGAATTGGAGATTAAGGATCAAGGAGCGCTTGAAGACCCGTTTGTAATGGAGCCCGGGTTTAAATGTAATAGTTATATTTAAATATTAATTCTTGCACCCTTAGGGTTTGACCTTTTGGTTCACTTGGTGGCTCTAGTGAACCAAACTAGAATAAAAGTCCATAATCAATCCAGGTAGAATATAGTATTCTATATGTGCATGCTTATATTATATATATATATATTATATTATGCAAACATGCTTCGCATGTTAATTAATATGACGCGTATTTTATATATATATGTGCATGCGCGCTAAACAAGATGAGACAAATTAATAGCAAACCCCTCAAATATTTTATATTAAGTTGTAACGTTCAAAGATATTTGGAATATCGAACGTCGCCTTCTAGCATGATAGAAACAATAGAGTATTGAATATTTAATATGAGTTTGTTGTGCACACACAAGACGAGTATTAAATATTTAAGATGTTGTTTTTATTACATATGATGTTTATAAGGAATTGAACATTACTGCTTTGTTGTGCACACACAAGGGCTGTAGTTTTCTCTTTACTTATATGGAAATGCTGGGTCTGACTTAACTTAAATTATTTTAGTTCGGATGTGCACACACTTGACCATTACGATTTAAGAGGCAAAATACAAGGAGTTACATAGTTGATGTAATTGACAAGAGTTGTTTACCTATTTATTTATATATAGTTTGTTGTGCACACACAAGGCTATATACATTTGAAATGGGATCCTTATTCTCACTAGCATATCTTTAATTAGATATTGCCGAACTATATTAGTGAGGGTAATATAGTTTGAAGAAAATAGTGGGAGATACCAATTTAAAACAAGACCTAAATTATTTTGGTAATTAATAAAAGAATGTATGTTAAAATGTTGTTAATTACAAATTCATTTACAGAATTTTACAATGTCTAAATTACTATCACTGCGTAGCATATTAGATGCTAAATTAACCGGACCGAATTAAACGGATTGGTTAAGGTAATTGAGAATAGTTATCACGGATGAAAAGCTATCTTATATTCTTAATACGCCTATCCCTGCAATGGTTGCAGACAATGCCTCTGAGGAAGAGATTGCTACTTTTAGAAAGTGGCAAAATGATGCACAGTTGGCTCAATGCATCATGCTCGCATCCATGAGTAACGAGCTTCAGCGTCAGCATGAAACTATGGATGCTCCTATTATATTCCTGCACATCAAGTAGTTGATGGTGAGGAAAGTAGGACTGATAGATATCAGATATCTAAGGAGCTCTTCCGATCTAGAATAACCAATGACACTACAGTACAGATAAAAGTCTATAACATGATCCATTTGATTGATCAATTAGGACAACTGGTTTTGTCATGGATGGAGAGTTGAGCCAGGATTTGATCTTGCACTCACTTACGGACTCCTTTCACAATTGTTGTGGATTTTTCATATGGACAAGCTAGATATCAGCCTCGCTGATTTGCTTAACATGTTGAAAAATGTTGAGAGTCACTTTCCAACCAAGAAAGACCAAGTCTTACTGGTAGGGGCCAAAGGATCTTCTGAAAAGAAGAACGATTCAGAGAAGGTAAATGGAAAGGCAAAAATAAAGGATAATAAGAACAAAACTGATATGGATAGCAAAGGAGTTTGCTTCCACTGCAATAAGCCTGGACACTGAAAAAGAAACTGCGAGAAGCATCTTGCAGAGCTAACCAAAAGAAGCTTGGTGAAGTTTCGGTTACAAATATAATTTTGTTCATAATTTAAAATAATTTTTTTTTAAGTCAAGGTTCTACTTGGGTATTGGATACCGGCTTTGTTTATCATAAATATAGATTTATGATGGACTAAGCAGAAGTAGAAAGCTAAACAAAGGATATGTAATCCTATGTCTGGTAAATGAAGCAAAGGTTGCTGCATTAGCCGTAGGAACTTATAGTTTAGCAATGCCTACGGGCAAGTCTATTAAGTCAATAAGTTGTTATTGTATTCCAGTTCTCGTTGGAAACATTATTTCCATTTTATTGTTGGACAATGAAATCTTTGGTATTATAATTAAGAACAATTGTTGTTCTATTTATAATAATAATGTTTTGTATAGAACTGGAATATTACTTAATGGATTTTATATACTTGACTTACGTGAAAATAATTTTGCAAATTGAACAAACTAGTATAAGAAAAGGAGATGAACATTCAAAGAGTTGAATATGTGTATTTGCTGAAATACAAGTGTGAATTATTTGAAAGGTTCAAAGAATTCAGAAGTGAAATAAATTGGTAAAGTATTAAGATTCTTTGATTAGATCAAGGAATAAATACTTGTGCAATAAGTTTCTAGATCATCTCAAATGGTTTTCTCATAATGGACGCCTCTTGATACACAATAATTGATTGATGTATCTGAAAGGAAAAATCGTACCTTGTTGGACATGGTGCGGTCTATAATGATTTTACCGACATTCCAGTATCCTTCTAGGATCATGTCCTAGAAATGGCTGCATATCTACGGAAAAGGTAACCTCATAATACGGCCCCAAGCCTCCATAAAAGTTATGGACAGGGAGGATTCCTAATCTTAAGTATGTTAAGATAAGGGTTTGTCCAACTTATGTGAAAAGGTTTCTAAAGGATAAGCTTGGGACAAAATTTGACAAGTACAGATTTGTGGGACATCCTAAAATAAGTTTAGGGCATATGTTCTATAATCCTACTTAGCAAAAGGTGTTTGTTGCGAAACATGCTGCCTTCTAAGATAAAGGTGTTTATCATTGAAAGGGCTAGTGGGAGGATAATAGATCTTGAAAAGTTCAAGAACCACAAAACACTACAAGTCAAATAAGAGGAACCTATAGATAGACCTATTGTACCACAACCGAATCGTAAATCTGGAATAGTATCGAAGATACCTAGGAGGTATGGATTCATCATGGATGATGATGATGAGGTACGTATCATAAAAGATGATGATCCAGTTACATACGATGAGGTAAGAGCTTTAGACACTCAGAGAAATGGATTGAAGCAATCTTCTCAAAAATGGAACATTCATTTTGATATGATAATCAAAAGAGTTTGATTTTATCAAAAATAAGAATGAACCTAGTGTGTACAAAAGGGTCAGTGGGAGCGTCGTGACATTTCTATTATTATATGTTGATATAATACGGATAAGGAATGACATGCCAATGCTAGAATCAGTAAAGATAAAGTTGTCTAAACATTCCTCCATTAATGATTTGGGAAGAGCTCGACTTAACCCAATGAACGCATATTCATTTGATGCTAAAGTCGTTTAGCATGACAAACTCCAATAGATGTCTCATGTTGATGAGCCATGGAGTGTATCTCTCTTAATAGTCCCCATAGACTCCTAAAAGAGAGATCGCATGAGTGACAATCATGTATGCAATGAAATATACGCGACCTGATGTTGATCAGTCATATTCTGGAGAAGTTCACTGTGAGACAGTGAAAAACATCTTAAAGTACTTAACCAGCACTAAGGATGTGATATAATTCATGGCGGGTCTGAATTAAAACTAGAGGGCTTAACAGACTCAAGTTTTTCAGACAGACCAAGAAGACAGAAAATCCACTTTAAGGTAAAGGGTTACCTTGAACTGTGGTGCAGTGAATTGGAAAGGTTCCAAACAACAAGAAGTTGTTGGTTTAGTGATAAAGACAAAGTATATAGCTATAAATGAAGCTACAAGTTGATTGTTTGGATGAAAAGTTCATTACAGAACTAGGAATAGTTCCTAAGTCTCATCTTGGATCTAAACATGTGTTGTGGCACTTTCATTTGATTATAGGAATCATTGAAAGATGGGAAATCACTATAGAGATAGTGAACTCTCAAGAACAACATTACATATCCATTAACTAAAGCTTATCCAACAGCAGGATAATCGTCACTTAGAGAAGAAGAGTATGAGATACCATGACGATTGACTTTAGTGCAAGTGGGAGATTGAAAGTAATATGCACACAAGCCAATCATGTTTGATGATAAAGCATATACTTTGTAACAATCTTATTCATTTATTAATAAAAAGTATTAATTTATTAAAGGTTTTTAATTATCTACATGATGCTGTTTTATAATATGTGATAAACCCATAGTTTTAAGCAATGCTTTTAGAATAATGATGATGATCATTCTAATGAGATCTAAATTCTTAGAAAGCTTAAAACTAAAATAGTTCCCAATCGTTGGATTACTAAATTGGGGATTAGTGAATCCGGATAGATTGGTACATACGTTGCTTGCTCATTGGATGATGATGATTGATCTCATGATCATTTGTGTGGAGACACTAAAGCAAGTATGTAGGTGCTTATTAGAGAATAAGTTCACTGAACGTGACTCGCTAAGGAATACCTAATGGAGTTTTACTTGCATGTCAATAGGAATTCCTGTAGTGATAGTAGTACAAGTGATCCTTGGACTTGAGATCATCATAGTATCTTGTGTATGATGAGTTATACTTTGACTTATTCCTTAAGACCCTTAGGGTATATCAAAGGATATGCTTGGGTATAATAAGTTATACATGGAGATAATGTATGATCAATAAAGAATCTACCACTTCTAGTAAAAGAAGAGAAATGTCCTATGTGATTCGATAAATGACAACTCAGTAGTCCTTGGCCAAGGCAGAATGAAATTAGAAAAGAGTTTCTAATTTGCATTATTTGGAGTTGTGCATTTAAGAGTCGAAATACATATAATTAAATAAAATAAGACTTGACAGTAATTCCATGTCTTATATTTAATTGGGACATTGTATGGTGGAAGGATTGAATTGTACGGTAACTATTTACTCAAAGGTTCTTTTATGATTAATGTTGAAATCTATATTATCTGGAAAGTCGTTGATCGCTAGGGAGGCTTATCCCTATTGTAGAATAAATATTATTTATTTAAATAAATTATTAGTTTAATTTATTTATTTAAATAAGATTAGAATTGTTCTAATTGATTTATTCACAACCGGTTTAATATGGAGAACCTAAAGGGTCACACCATAAAAGGAAGAATAATTATTTAAGAAGTTAATGGCATAATCGTAATAATAAGTTAAGTATATTTAATTTAATCTATGGTGATAGAATAAATTAAATAGCTTAATATTTATTATTTAATATTTTAGAAATATTAAATATAAATTAATAAGAGGAGTCTTATTATTATTATTATTATTACTATTATTATTATTTAATTCCTAAAGGAGTTTGGGAATTAATTAATATAAGTACTCTCATTTATTCCTAATAGGATTAGGAGGGAAAATTAGTTAAAAGAGTTTAATTAATTATCCCTAATAAGATTAGGGAGCCCATTTAATTAAAAGAGTTTAATTAAATAAATAATATCTTATTTTAATAGGGTTATTTGATATCTTTATAAGAGGAGTCTTATATCAGATATCTAATATACGTCATTCCAATTGTTGGAGAGTACGCCTTTTTCTATAGAGATAGAAAAACTAGGGTTTAGCCAACAACCCATCTTCTTGAATTCTTCTTCTTCCTTGGTGGATCACCTCTAGAGGCCAAACACTTGGGTGGCTAACGTTGATCAAAGGAAGGGACACAACCCGGTGGATTCAAGTTGAACGCGAAAAGGATTGGAGGTGAACTTGTACCTGAGGAAGCTCGATCTTCAAGGGTATGGTTCTTGTTCTTATCTTTTCGTTTAATTAATAATTGTGCATAAAGGGTGATCCGGGTATATGGTTTGTAAACATTTTAAACTCTGATTTTACACGCTTCCGCATATTTTTGCAATTTGGTTGCGATCTTGAATGTTACAAACCTAACAAGAACAAGGTTCAAAAGGGCGTTATTCTAGAAGCAAGAGTTGCAGAAGAGAGGAAATCTCAACCCTCGATTTAATTGGCCCATTTGAAATCCTCGATTAAGTAGGAACTATGGCTTATAGACTCGCTTTATCGCCAAGTATGTCTCGTGTTTATAACGTTTTTCACATATCCATGTTACGTAAATATGTGGAAGACCCGAACCACATTATTAAGTTGGAACCGAACAAAATAGCGGAAGATTTGACGTATGAAGAGGTTCCTGTTCAAATCTTAGATAAGAAGGAACATATTCTACGCACCAAGGTTATACCTCAAGTCAAAATTTTGTGGAGAAACCACGATGTTGAGGAAATGACTTGAGAATTAGAATCTGAAATGAAATCAAGGTATCCTTACATCTTTGACATACCAGGTATGTACCCTAATTTTGAGGGCGAAATTTCATAAGAAGAGGAGATTGTAAAACCTCAACTTTTTGAATAAAGATGAATTTTCTATAAATATTATTTTTGAATATTATGGAGTGAAATTGATAAAATAGTTGTGGGTAATATTTGTAAATTTTGCAAAGAACGTAAGTTGTTATATAATATTTGATTGGTCGGGGAATATTCATTTTAACAGGGAATATTAGTACAACGACACAATCATTGGTGGACCCCACAACGGAATTATTGTCGGATTGAGAAAACGACAAAAATACTTTATGAAAATAACGGCGAAAGTTTTACCGTTAACTGTTGAAACACCCTGTGTTAAAAGTACAGTAATACGCGTGGTTGCATAGTAGCACACGATATTAATTATTGATGCTTAAGTGATAAGTCACTCAGTTTTGTTGGTATTATTAATGTAATAATACAGAAAATCTTTTTATATAAAACAGAATACTTTTATAAAGTTATTCTATAAATAAAATATATTATATTCTATTATGCATAGTGTTGCATAGTGTCTGCATAGTGTTTTACATAGTAAAATCTTTTTATATAAAACAGAATACTTTTATAAAGCTATCTGTTTTATTAGACAATAATTAGAATATATTATATTTTATTATTCATAGTGTTTGCATAGCGCCTGCATAGTGTTTGTATAGTAAAATCTTTTATAAAGTTATTCGTTTTATTAGATTATAAATAGAGTATATTATATTTTATTTTACTTTAAATATGGACCGTCAGATTAAAGTAAATCAATCTCGACCGTTCATGAGTTAGTTACTATGCATTCCATTTTTTTATAAATAGAAGCTCATTCATTCATTATTTTCTTTTCAAATTAACTGAAACTCTAGAGAGATAAACTATAAAGAGAAAGAAGAAAGTATTCTGCTACTTCACTACTTATATATCTAGTACTCTTCTTCTTAAGGTAGGGAATATTATTTGTTGTACTCGTAAGGGATGTTATTCTTTTGTATTCCAGAAGAGAACTTCTGTTATTCCATTTCTTTATTGTTCTGTTGGAATAACCTATATACGCGGTCTACCCTATACTTGGTGACATTCTTCTATTATTCTGTCGAAATATCCTGTATGTGCTATACACCGGACCTGGTTCTATTTTTATTATTCCGTCTTTATTATTCTGTCGGAATATCCTGTCTATGCTATACGCCGAACCTGGTTCCATCATTTATTATTCCTCATTTATTATTCTATTGGAACATCATGTCGGTGTGAATTTTACCTGACCTGGTTCCGTTATTATTATTCTGTTAAAATAACCGTCTATGCGAAGTACCGCATGCATGGTGATATCTTTTGTTATTCCATTCGGTATTATACTCAGTTGATTAAAATTTTGACTTTTATACTCCATGAAATTAGTGGAATATCCTTGATATTTGTGCTTCATCCAGTATCTTTTCGTGGAAATATTCTTCTGAGCATTCTTGAATTTTACTCTATAAAGCAGTATCATGTTGACAATTTGGACGTTATTGGTTCCTGGACAAATTAATTCTTGAACTTGTTTAATTGAATCCTTATATCATTGTCATCATCCTCATGTTTATGTTATGTTGAAAGTCATCTGTGGCCTGTAGTGCATAGATGGACTTGGTATGATTATGACCAGGGATTATTCGGTATAATCATGACCGTAATGTTACAAATGATGTGAAAATTAAAAGTCCTCATTGTCCCGTAGTGCATTGATGGACAGTTTTTGGTATGATTATGGCTATGGATTCTCTTCGGCCAAGGGAGCAAAGATGAATTGTTTTATGGCATGATCAGGATCGTTGATGAAAACACGATTATATTTGGCCCGTAGTGCATGGATAATTCGTGGTCATGATACTAAAGAATATCCTTGGCCTATAGTGCAGGGATGATTTAATGATGTGGATTATTTATTGAGCTGAGTCTTAGCGATAAAAGTGATGAAAAACTTTTTAAATCATAAAAGATAGTAGATTTTATTCTCTACTTGACTCTTTTAATGGATTGCTTGTTCCGCTGCAGTTAAACTTGATGTCTATTGTATTTTATCAGTTTAACATTGTGGGAGGCTAATGATAATTTATTCTGCATTATCTTAGTCATAATATTTCTTACTGGCTAGTTGAGCTCACCTTTTCTTTCACTGTACTCTTCAGGAAATGAGAATATAGCTGGGACGAGTCGGGGAACGGAGTGATGGTCCAGATGATAGCATTAGTAGTCCTCATTATTTTTGTGAAATAGTGTGATAATAATTGTAATGAGGATTCCTTTTGAGTTTGTATAATCTCTAGTAGACAATAATTGTATTCAAACTCACAGTTTATGTTTTGTCGTATTGTACACGACAGTTGTATTAGTAAATTGTATTTGAATTCTGTACCATGTATCCGGCGACCCAAGATGGGTGATGTATACCTAATTTTGGGGGCGTCACATGCACAATACCAAAGTATCGTACAATTATTACTTACTCGTTACTACTCTTCCCTTCTTAATGTTTATAAATTAAGTCCGCAAGCGAAATATTACATTTTCTATAACTAAATTTTTATTACATAATCCATCTTACCTTGTCATTCTATCATTACGTATTTCTCGGAAATTCAAAAGTAAATCCTGAGCAAATACCGATGAATAGTGTTTTTCAGAAAATTTCTCGGAAAACTTTTATTTTTGTCTTGAAAATTCAAACACTTTAATTCGTTCACGTAGCTCAAATACTACGACATTCTAACATCAATAGATTATATAATGACAACCATCTTGATAACACATAGAATAGAATTTTATTACTATTTAATTTAATAAAATCATTTTACAATAAGATCCGAATTTCTCGGTCGTTCCAACTATTATGAAAGACTTGTTCACATATCACAGGAAAGTAGCCAAGAGCACTAAAAAAGCTATAGCCATTTTTCAATGTACTATGACCTACTTACACAGCATCCACAAGCGATAGACTCTATGTAATCATCAATATAACCAGAATCACTATATGTCTATGTGAAATTGCAATCATATTGAATTTAAGCACAAGCCCTTATTCTAACTCATATGGTGAAACAGTATATGTCTATCTGATTCATGAAATACACTAGCCATACAAAACAGCCCCATATATGTATGCTATCATGATTACAATCCATACTTGCATGTTCATTGTCAATTCCATACAAGTACTAAAAGCGAATGGTGATCAAGCATTCTTATATGCAAAACAATCATGATAGAAATCCCATATGATATGTAAAACAATCCAGCATTCAAGCATGCAACCAAACTATATATTAAAATCCGTTAGAATACCATAATGGAGTTTAGTTCATGACTGAACCAAAAGCCATTATGGGATCAAAGCTAAACATGGCTAATAAGCAAACAATTGAATGATGAAAGATAGAAACGATCAAACCAATTGTTGATTATAAACTACTAATAACATTCAAATCCTCATAAAAATCCAGCAAAATACAAATAAAAATCCACAGTGATAGAGAATCCCAAGAAGAATTAGAAAAGTAGAGTTTAGGCTTCGCTCTACGTTGGAATCTCTCTCAGAGTGTAAACCCTAGTTCCAAAATAAAAATACGTAAAAACTGAATAATCATCCGTCTGACACCAGTCAGAAATCGTTTTAAATCAATTACAACCCTTAAAATTGGAAATTCAAATAAACAACTCAGCATTAATTAGGCATCGCACGCGGCCGCGTGCCCCTCCTTTGAAATCCTCGCGCGGGCGCGCTACTTGCAGTGTGTAAAGTCTGTTCAGCCGGGTGCTCGCGCGGGCGCGTGTCCTCAAGCTTCTTCTGTTTCGCGGCCGCGTGGCTTCTGTAACTCTGGTTCTGCTGTAATGATTTGTTTTTCTATTCATTCTTTTGTCCATCCATGCTTAGTCTCCTGCTCCAATTGATCCTCACACCATGCGTCCATAGCCTCATGCCATCTACATCACCAAATCGTGCCATATCTTGCACTTTTACACCAAAGGAGTTTTAAGTATATGCAATGAAAAATAACATGAATGCAACTAAAAACACATTAAAATGTACTTGAGAAGGGCACAGTTCGCGTGAATTGCTATCCAATAAGTAGGTATAAAACCCACTTATCAAATACCCCCAAACTTGAACTGTTGTTTGCCCTCAAGCAATGCATACTAATGAACAATGAAAATGCAGCTATATTATTATGCAACTAAACTATGATGCAACTAATCTCACATTGTTCCAGCTATCACAGAAATTTAGTCCAAAATGCCTGAGCGAATTTTTCCAAATTCAAGAATACAAATTCAAAACAAACTGTAGGCATAATGTCATACACTCAGATAATTCATAAATGCTATAGATATGCTCTATGTGTGTGTATCGTGTTCACCAGAACTTGATTTAAGCAATGAATACTCATGCTATATTGCTCAAAACAGAAAATTATAGTTTAAATCAAGACTCATGTATACATATGCAACGAAGACTATTCCAACATATCAAAACAAAATGAGGTTCAACAATGGACTTAACTGCTTTATTTTTACTCACGAGGGCGATTTTCGCACTTTCCCGCGGTGTTTATTGCTATTTTTCTTTTCTTTTTCTTTTTCTTTTTCTTTTTCTTTTCTTTTTTTTTCACATGATTGTGCAATGTCTTACTCCATTGGGCAACACTGCTACCCCTTAGCGAGCTTTAAACCAACAACTCCCAGGCCATGAAAGAACTTAGGGCGCTAGGTGTAGAGACAATTCCCTTGGGCGTACTTACTCAAGTAGCCAGGGCCCCGAAATAAGACTAGCCACGTTATTGCTATTTGATTTTTTTTTATACATAGATACCCATGTTTTTCCAAAGTTTGAATGTCAATGTTTTGCAAGTCTACATCCATGTTTCACATATTTCTCTTTTTGACACTACAATTTCTATTGAGCAATACAACATATACTTCTTACACCTACAAGTGATTGTGACACACTCGTGCAAACCAAAAGCATTTCAACAGTAAAATGAACTTCATCGTGTAAAACATTATAGCTAGGTTCATGTTATCCAACATACTCAAAAATCTTTCAAAAATTCACTATCATCATCGGCTAGACAAACATTTCCATATAGCAAGAACTGTGAGACACTCAAATTAAACATGAATATGCACATAAACATGCAACTATATGCAAAACTATATGATCATTGGTACCACCCTCCTCGGGTGGTGAATCTGGTGGTGGATATGGCACTGCTGTCCCGAACTGAGACCATTCTAGCTTCGTTCCTTACTGTGCAAAAGCCTCGGTCAAGGCCCTCGCAAACGTGCCGAAATTATCATACATGGCATCGACTTTTCACTCCAACCTTCGGAGCTGGCGATCACCATGGAAAATAGGTGCTTGCGTGGACGGGCCTGCCTCATATGTCTGAGGTGGCTGCTGTGATGTCTCTGGAAAAATAGGCTGAATGATAAAACCTAATCCTCGCGGATGCGGTTCACCACCCCCCCAATCCTTGAATTTGGCAATATTAGCATGAGTGATGTCGTGGCTCGGGTTCTGCAGCTGCACATTATTCCATGGGACTCCTTGTTGGGTACAGAGCATGGCTACCACAGATGCATATGAAATACTCCCAGTAGTGCTCCCCCGCATATAACGCAGCATGTTTTGATGAATTAAATGGCCTACATCAATGTACTTGCCTTTGATGATGCCCCACAACATAATAGCACACTCAGTGGTTATTTCATGTTGGTGAGCTGACGGAACTAGCTTGCCACAGATAAACAGATTCCACGCTTTGGCATATCGATTCAAGGCGGATGCTGGAAAAGATTTGGCTCAGTTTTCCCTGCCTTATAATTCCATTTGGTGCCCAAAATACACAATCCAGCAATCACTACGACCAGATCCGTTTCTAAATGTGCACCTTCTACCCAATTGGCAGTCCCGGTGGGTGGTGCGTCATGTATGTTGAAAATTGCTCTGATCGCTGGAGGTCAAAAATCCACCTGCTCTTCTCGAACTAGCGTTATTCCTGTTATTATCATTTCATTAGCATTCGCATAGAATTCTCGAACAATCCCCACAGGGATAGGCATAGGGGATGCAGTCAAGCCAACCCAGCCTCTTTTTCGTATCATATACCAGAGTTGGCCATCTTGCTTCTCAGGTAGAATTCCCCGTTCCTTCACAAAAGATTTGGCCACAATCCGATAATATTCCTGCTGGGCCTCCAAACTGATAAATTTCCTGTGGTCCAGGACATCCTCTTCTTAGTTATCGAAGGAAGATGCTGATGAAGAAGAGATGGAGATTGAGCGTGCTCTTTTTGGACCCATGTGCAGATGATAGAGAGAATGCAGATGAATTGCTTGATGAGCGTACCACCAAACTTACTGCTACACAACCTAAGCAGAAACCCTAGATTTATGCCAGGAGAGAGATTCGTGGGTATAAACTTTGAGGAGAGCTAAGGAGTCTTATGATTATGGGAGAATAGAAGAATATATTTCTATTATGTCAAGTGAAAGACCAAATAAAACCCGACTCGGGTTTTTGCTTTTAAACTTAAAAAAAAATTCCACGCCTGATGTCGCGTGTGGCCGCGCGGCCTTGCAATGGTTTTCAAGCGCGGGCACACGAGTGACATTACTTGTCTGAGATGTGTAGCGCGCGGGCGCGCAGTCTTGTGTTGTAGTCATTGCGCGGCCGCGCGACCCTGCTTCCTGCATTGCTGAGTTTACTCCCAAACTGCCTAGCAGTGAGATTTCACTTGAAGAAACCTACATCACACCATTTACCCGTATCAATGTGTGAACTCCGGAATAAGCATAAATGAACAACTAAATTCTATACAATACTAAAACAATATTCAATGCAGACTCTATTATACAGTAACTTATGCTCAACATAGCCATCTATTAAGAATTAAATAAAGATGAACTAGCTAAATACCGTACTAACTAAATAACAAGAAAATAGAGATAGAGATAATGGGTTGTCTCCCATCAAGCGCTAAGTTATAGTCAATTAGCTTGACTGTCTCGGATGCTCATGTCGAAGAAAGAATTGAGGTATTTTTTGTCTGTCTACCTCACCGCCAAAGTAATGCTTCAAGCGCTGTCAATTCACCTTAAAAAGCTTGTCTGGAAATGTATCGAATACTTCAATTGCACCATGCGGAAAAATAGTTTTCACTATAAATGGCCCTGACCAACTCGATTTCAGCTTCCCGGGAAAAATTTTAAGTCTGGAGTTATAAATCAAAACCCTTTGTCTCGGTTCAAATGCTCTCTCAATGATTTTTTGGTCATGCCATTTATTCACCTTCTCCTTGTACAGCTTCAAATTCTCATATGCATGTAATCTGAATTCATCCAACTCATTGAGTTGGAGTAGGCGTTTCTCCCCGACAGCTTTCAAATCAAAATTAAGCTTTCGAATTGCCAAATATGCCTTATGCTCTAATTCCATAGGAAGGTGGCAGGATTTTCCATACACGAGCTGAAAAGGTGACATACCCAACGGCATCTTATATGCCGTCCTATAAGCCCATACTGCATCATCCAACTTTAACGACCAGTCCTTCCTCGTTGGATTCACAACTTTTTCCAGGATTCTCTTAACTTCTCGATTCGACATTTCAGCTTGGCCATTCGTTTATGGGTGATACGATGTAGCAATGTGATGGTTCACCCCATATTTGGCCAACAAAGCTGTAAACTGCCTGTTGCAGAAATGACTGCCTTCGTCACTAATGATGTCCCTTGGAGTCCCAAACCTCGTGAAGATACTTTTGTGTAAAAACCTGAGGACGACTTTGGCATTATTTGTCGGAAGAGCTGCCACTTCTACCCATTTCGAGACATAATCTATGGCGAGCAGGATGTAGAGACTTTCGCAGGAAGAAATGAAAGGCCCCATGAAATCAATTCCCCACACATCAAAAATTTCTACTTCAAGGATTGTATTCAATGGCATTTCATTTCTTTTGGAGATGTTCCCCACTCGCTGACATCTATCACACCGCTGGACAAAAATTGTATAAATCCTTGAAAATTATCAGCCATTAAAATCCTGCTTGTAGTATTCTAGTCGTTGTTCTTTCACCGCCATAGTGACCTCCATGCACAGTAGAGTGACAATCCTGCAGAATCCCCTCGGTCTCGCTATACGAAATACACCTTCTTATCACTTGATCAGAACATTGTTTAAACAAATAAGGCTCATCCCATATATACCATTTGACATCATGCAGAAATTTCTTCTTTTGATAACCCACCAAGTTAGAAGGTACCATCTTACTCACCAAATAGTTTGTGTAGTGTGCAAACCATGGCACTTCCCCTTTCACCACAAATAACTGCTCATTTGGAAAGGATTCATTAATTAAAAACTTGTCGTCTGCCTCCCTTTCCGGATTCTCAAGTCGAGATAAGTGGTCCGCCACTTGGTTTTCAGTGCCCTTCCTTTCCTTGATCTCCAAATCAAATTCCTGCAGTAATAAAATCCATCTGATCAATCGGGGCTTTGCATCCTTCTTCGCCACTAAATGTCAAATTGCTGCATGATCCGTATATACTATCACCTTTGTGCCGATCAAATATGCTCGAAATTTATCAAAGGCGTACACCACTGCCAATAACTTTTTCTCTGTGGTGGTGTAGTTCAACTGTGCATCTGTAAGGGTCTTGCTGGCATAATAAATCACATGAAACATCTTCTCTTTCCTCTGTCCCAAAGCAACCCCTACGATGTAATCACTGGCATCACACATCAGCTCAAATGGCAAATCCCAATCTGGTGCAGTAATAATTGGTACTGATGTTAATTTCCCTTTTAGGGGCTCAAATACCGACACGCAAGCCTCGTCAAAGTTAAACTACGCATCCTTCTCCAATAAACTGCATAGTAGTTTAGTTATCTTGGAGAAGTCCTTGATGCGGTAGAAACATTCATGTCCTAGAAAGCTACGAACACCTTTTACCAAAGTAGGTGGTGGCAATTTCTCTATAGTTTCCAGCTTTGCCCTATCTACCTCCAGTCCCTTATTCGACACTTTGTGTCCCTGTATGATTCCTTCTTGTACCATAAAATGGCACTTTTCCCAGTTCAGTACTAGATTTATTTTAATACATCTCTTCAAAACCATCACCAAATTCTCAAGGCATAGATCAAACGAGTCCCCAAAGACTGAGAAGTCATCCATAAATACTTCCATATTCTGCTCCACCATATCTGAAAATATAGCCATCATACATCTCTGAAAGGTGGCTGGAGCATTTCACAACCCGAATGACATCCTTCTGAAGGCGAATGTGCCGTAAGGACATGTGAAAGTTGTCTTTTCCTGGTCTTCTGGAGCTATCATAATTTGATTATAGCCCGAATATCTGTCCAGAAGGCAATAGTACTCATGACATGCTAATTTGTCCAAGATCTGATCAATGAATGAGAGTGGAAAATGATCTTTCCTTGTAGCTTTGTTGAGCCTGCGATAGTCCATGCAGACTCTCCACCCTGCCACTGTTCGTGTTGGAATCAACTCATTATTCTCATTAGTCACTACATTCATGTCACCCTTTTTTGGTACACACTGCACTAGGTTAACCCATGAGCTGTCTGAGATCGGATAGATTATGCCTGCATCCAGTCATTTCAGTACCTCTTTCTTAACCACTTCTTTCATTATCGGATTAAGTCTCCTATGTTGCTCAATCGACGGCTTACTCTCATCTTCCATCAAGATCTTATGAATGCAAAACGAAGGGCTAATCCATTTGATATCTGCTATGGTTCAGCCAATAGCTGATTTGAACTCTCGAAGCACTCGTAGCAGTTTTTCTTCCTGAAAATATGTTAATGCAGAAGAAATAATCATAGGTAGCTTTGAATCTTTATTTAAAAATACGTACCGAGATGTTCTGGAAGTGGTTTTAATTCAAGTTCTGGAGGTGTCTCAAGAGATGTCTTTAATTTTACTGAGGATTCTCCAGCTTTTGTCAATGGCTCGATAGGTGTTCTGAATTTTTTGACTTGTGGAGTGGTATCCAGATATTGCATAAGTTCGTCAAGTTCCTCGTCCTCCAAATCTGAATTTTCAGCACTTACACTCCTCAAAGGTTCATCATCCCCTAGACTATGTACTTTATCATTTACGACCTGATCCACCAAATCAACCAAGAAACATTCCTCTTCATCTGCTGGAAACTTCATAGCTTTGAAGACATTAAAGGTGACCTCTTGATCATGAACACGCATAGTGAGTTCCCCCTTCTGCACATCTATCAGAGTCTTTCCTGTGGCTAAGAATGGTCTTCCCAGTATGATTGGTATATTTTTATCTTCCTCATAATCCAAAATGATGAAGTCAGCCAGAAAGATAAATCTGTCCACCTTTAATAATACATCTTCAACAATTCCCCGTGGATACGTGATGGATCTGTCAGCTAGCTGCAAAGAAATGTTTGTTGGCCTTGGATCCGTTAATCCCAATTGATTGAACAATGATAAGGGCATCAGATTGATGCTTGCCCCAAGATCACTAAAACCTTTTTCAAAATTCATCTTCCCCATTGTGCACGGAATTGTGAAACTGCCCGGATCCTTCAGCTTCGGAGGTAACTTCTGCTGAAGCACTGTATTTTTCTGTTAAGGCTACTGTCTCAAATTCATCTAATCTCCTCTTCCTTGATAGTATACCCTTCATGAACTTTGCATAGCTTGGCATTTGTTCCAATGCCTCGGCGAAAGGTATATTGATTTGCAACTTTTTAAATATCTCCAGAAATTTGCTGAATTGTTTATCTTCCCTTTACTTATTTAATCTTTGAGGATACGGAACTTGAGGGTGAATTGGTGGTATTGAACTCTTAAGCTTCTCCTCTGAACTTGCTTTATCTTTCTCTTCTTGCTGAACCTCAGACTTTTCCAGACTTTCTTCTTTAGCAACTGACTGCTCTGCTTCGCGCGGCCGTGCAGCCTCCTCAGTATAATTGGGCGCCGGCACGCGACTTGCAATGACTGCAGTGTTTTTCCCATACCTCAATGTGATAGTTTGACATTGTTCCTTGCCGTCTCTTCGTGGATTTGTTTTAATATCACTCGGCAATTAACCTGGGGCCTGTTGGTAAGCATGTTCGCCATCTGCCCCATCTAAGTTTCCAGATTCTTTATAGCCACTACTTGGCTTTTGATCATAACTTCTATATTTTCCATGTATTTCATCATCATCTCCTCCATTTCTAATTTCTTTTCTTGCTAAGGTGTAGCTGGAGTGTGATGTTGTTGTTGTTGAGAAAATCCCGGTGGAAAAGGTGGTCTAAGATTAAACTGTGGTTGCGCTGGTTGTGACTGAAACTGATTATTTGTTTGAAATTGATTCTTCTGATTCCCTTGGTTATTTGACTAATTAAAGTTTGGATGATTTCGGTTGTTGGGGTGGTATGTGTTCTGAAACTGACCTTGGTCTTTTCTGTAATTGCTCACATACTGTACCGATTCCGAGCTGATAGGACATTGAACTGTCGAGTGTCACCCCGCACAAATCTCATATACGAAGGCAACCATCTTCGTTTTACCATCTGTTAATGTATCTATTTTCTTCGCCATGGATGCCATCTGTGCTGACAACTGCGTGATAGCATCTACTTCCAACACACCTGCAACCTTGGACTGTGGCATTCGAGATGTAGGATTCTAAAAATCATTTGATGTCATTGTCTCGATGAGATTATAGGCTTCCTCATAGCTTTTTTTCCATAATGTCCCTCCTGCAACTGCATCTATAATCGGTCTCGACTGCCATCCCAATCCATTATAAAATGTGTTGATCACCATCCAGTCTGGCATACCGCGATGTGAACACTTTCTCATCATCTCTTTATATCTCTCCCACGCGTTATATAAGGACTCGCTCTGTTGTTGCTCAAACTGAGAGATAGCTGTCCTCATCTTTGCAGTCTTAGCCATTGGAAAGAACTTGGCTAAGAATTTATGTGCTAAGTCCTCCCATATAGTTATAGATCCTGCTGGCAAAGAATGTTGCGAACTTCTTGCTTTATCCCTCAATAAGAATGGGAATAGCCTAAGTCTGATAGCATCCTCCGTCACACCGTTGTATTTGATTTTATCACAAATTTCGATGAAACTCAACAGGTGTTCATTCGGATCATCTGTAGCGGCACCCCCAAACTATACCGAATTTTGTACCATCTGAATAGTGCCCATTTTTATCTCGAATGTATTGGCTGATATCGCTGGTCTGACGATGCTAGATTGTAATCCATTAATATTGGGCATGGAATATTCCTTCAGAGCCCTATGCTCCTCTCTTTGCTCTTCTCCTTGTGCCTCGGTTGCCATATTAGTTGTAGTACTTTCTAACTGTGCTTGTAAATTTCTACGAACACTCGCTTTCCAACCTCTACCGTTTATGTTGTCCTGAACAGGTGTTAAGTCGGGGTTGGATGACCGCGTGTGCATAAAAATTCCTCCAAGTTCCTGAAACAAAAACAAAAATGGAAATGAGATAAGAATAGATTTGTCTAAGTCATACAATATAGCTTAAAACTAATGATAATAATAATAATTTAAACACCTTTCCCCGGCAACGGCGCCAAAAACTTGTTGCCTCTTTTTCAGTTCTAATAAAAGAGCTCTAACTCATGCAAGCATACATGTGTCAACAAGTAATACAGAGCAAATAAAGTATCGATCCCACAGGTAAAGTTGTTTAATTTAAATTACTATGCATCAATTAAATCACTATATTTATATGCTCAAACTAATGAATATGATTGGTGAATTACGCTAATCGTCAATAACGACTAAAACAATAATAAAGATGTAATAAATCAAATCTGAAAGTAATGGGATCCTAACTTCATTTAATACTTCATCTAATCACCACTATCATGCAAGACTTGTCACATATCACAGGAAAGTAGCTAAGAGCACTAAAAGATCCATAGCCATTTTCAATGTACTATGACCTACTTACACAGCATCCACAAGCGATAGACTCTATGTAATCATCAATATAACCAAAATCACTATATGTCTATGTGAAATTGCAATCATATTGAATTTAAGCACAAGCCCTTATTCTAACTCATACGGTGAAACAGTATATGTCTATCTGATTCACGAAATACACAAGCCATACAAAACATCCCCATATATGTATGCTATCATGATTACAATCCATACTTGCATGTTCATTGTCAATTCCATACAAGTACTAAAAGCGAATGGTGATCAAGCATTCTTATATGCAAAACAATCATGATAGAAATCCCATATGATATGTAAAACAATCCAGCATTCAAGCATGCAACCAAACTATATATTAAAATCCGTTAGAATACCATAATGGAGTTTAGTTCATGACTGAACCAAAAGCCATTATGGGATCAAAGCTAAACATGGCTAATAAGCAAACAATTGAATGATGAAAGATAGAAACGATCAAACCAATTGCTGATTATAAACTACTAGTAACATTCAAATCCTCATAAAAATCCAGCAAAATACTAATAAAAATCCACAGTGATAGAGAATCCCAAGAAGAATTAGAAAAGTAGAGTTTAGGCTTCGCTCTACGTTGGAATCTCTCTCAGAGTGTAAACCCTAGTTCCAAAATAAAAATACGTAAAAACTGAATAATCATTCGTCTGACACCAGTCAGAAATCGTTTTAAATCAATTACAACCCTTAAAATTGGAAATTAAAATAAACAGCTCAACATTAATTAGGCATCGCGCGTGGTCGCGCGCCCCTCCTTTGCAATCCTCGCATGGGCTCGCAACTTGCAGTGTGCAAAGTCTGTCCAGCCGGGTGCTCGCGCGGGCGCGCGTCCTCAAGCTTCTTCTGCCGCACGACTTCTGCAACTCTGGTTCTGCTGTAATGATTTGTTCTGCTGTTCATTCTTTTGTCCATCCATGCTTAGTCTCCTGCTCCAATTGATCCTCACACCATGCGTCCATAGCCTCATGCCATCTACATCACCAAATCGTGTCATATCCTGTACTTTTATACCAAAGGAGTTTTAAGTATATGCAATGCAAAATAACATGAAATGCAACTAAAACACATTAAAATGTACTTAAGAAGGGTACAGTTCGCGTGAATTGCTATCCAATAAGTAGGTATAAAATCCACTTATCAATTCTCTTGTACATTCTTGGCTAAAATCAACTATCTAGTGTCCTAGCTATCTCGCTTGGAGTTCCGATCCTCCTGTGTGCATATTTGGGATGGGATATCCTCGACACGATAGTTAGGTCCTACTTCCTTCCTTGCTGTTGAAAACAATCGATGTCTAACACGGTCCGTTTGATTATTCA
Organism: Panax japonicus; assembly: GCA_020205505.1. NCBI lineage: Eukaryota > Viridiplantae > Streptophyta > Magnoliopsida > Apiales > Araliaceae > Panax > Panax japonicus. The sequence goes on along the minus strand of CM035112.1, from coordinate 424,449 downwards.
TCGGACCCACCAAATGACTAGTGTCCTCTACACGACAGGTTGGCCCCAATCGATCTTTAGTTGAACCATGGGTTGAGTCGATGGGTTGGCAGTTGATTTTCCCAGTTCGGAAACCGTCTTACTTGCCGCCATTACTTCTGAGCAAGTTTTTGAGTGATTAAAAATACCGAACACTAACATCCCTCCTTCTAGCACCAATGTTAACGCCAAGATTCGTTCATGCGCCTCAATCACCAATAGCGCGTCCAATCCTGCACAGAGACGAAGTCACACTGAGAAATTTAACGGCTTGGGCCGTCGAGGGATAGCTCAGGTGTGAGAATAAGTACAGGCTAAATAAGGTTAACAATGGAGGTATTAAGTTTTAGTGATGAAAAATTTATGAGATACCTGAGAATTACGGTGTAGTCTTGTATTTATAGTAATCACACCTTCTTCTACATGTATGTCCCCCGTATGGAAATAGAATTCCGCATTAGTATAGATACCTTAATGGGACAAAATTGAATCTTCTTAAAGAAAGTAAGTCGGATTATATCCTACTCTTTCCTTATGAGTTAGAAATTAAGTATGGTTAGAAATCTTTGATTCCTTAAAATTCTCTAACTACCCAAAACAAATTTCTACGTGGAGAAACTTCCTCCACATGGACTATAGCCCACTGAATCAACCGAGCCCAAATAATTATGCCAAAACAGGGTAAGAGAGAAATAACAAAGTAAAATAATTTTATTATAGAGTAAGAGATCACATGTCATTGTCTAACGATAAATGCCATTTTTATTGTGCAAAGTCATATATTCAAATCGAAAAATAGGAATTAAAATAATAGTGTGTTATATATTAGATTGAGAAACTAAGAATCCATTACTTGTTTCACCATTATACAATAAATAGATAAATAGATACAAATGCATCTCTTCTCTTTATATTTCACAAAAGAACCAATAATTCAACTTTATTGCTATAATACGTTTATTTTAATGAGTTTAATGAGTTTATTTTCGAGGAAATAGACATGACAATAAATCTGAGGTAATTTGTGTGTTCTATGTTTGTTTATTTACTTATCAGAACAAGTTTCTCTCATAGTTACATTAATTATGTAAAATTGTTCCACCAACCTCTTTTATTAATAAAAAAATGACTTTGTTAGTTAAATTTGACATAAAGTGTTAATGTATTTATCTAATATTTAAAGTAAAGTTATTATTGTCATTTTAATAATTAAATCTATTTGAGACGCATTTGAAAACAATAATATCTACATTCATATGATCGTTGAAAGGGCAAAGGCAAGTTAAGAGGTTTCAAATTATGAAATTATTTTGTATTCCCCAAAAAGCGGGACTTTAAAAAAAATGTAAAATTCATCTCAATCAAATTATATTTTGAAAATTTGAAAATGCAAGTAGTTATTAGCGTTTAAATTAGTGTTACAAATGAAGCGGATAATTCGATTAACATCTTCGAAACGTGAGGCATATGCATTAGCATTATAATAGGATTTGCAATAACCCATATTTTTGTTAATAATTAAATATTAAGTTATTTTATTTTATAAAAGTGTAATTGAATTGAAAAAGGAAAGTTATAAAAAATTATTTATTCCTTATTTCGTTTGGAAAGTTAATTTTTTTTAATAGATAATTAAATAATTGGTTAAATTAAAATTAAAGAGCCCATTAATTAGGGTTTTGGTAACTCCTATATTATTTCTTTGTTATATTTAAAGAGTTGAGATGTAACCCTAATCCTATTTTAATTTCATTAGCTAGTTGAATTCCCGAGTAGAATACTTATACGCATTGCATCCCACTAGAATAATCAGAATTAATTCATTCGATGTCAAAACTTATTGAATCTGAAACCCATTTCTTTAGTTTTTCGTCATCTACAATTGTGAAGAAGGAAGAAATTTTATTTGACGTCATCTTCACATCTTAAATTACTAAAAATCGCAACATGACTCAATTCCCGTCACTATTTTTAGTCCTAATTTTGAACATTCATAACTCAGTCATATTAACTCTGAATCGAGTGATTCTAGAGCCTATTTCGTGTATCTTTTCGAAAGCTACAATTTTTGTGAAGACATGAAGAGATTTTGAAGAATCTAGAAGACTCAAAATTAAGATTTTTTATTGTTGTGTATTGAAGAAACGAGAACAAGGAAGGTAAATATTATTCGTATTTTGAGTTTAAGTTTGGTTTTGCAAATTTTTGAAAAAAGATTTAATTAAAATAGAGACATGGAATTAGAAGTCATGATAATAAAAAAGAGTAGATTAATTTATATTAAGGAATATAATTTGATTGAATGTCAACGTTAAAATCTAAAAATCAGTTTCTATATTTTAAGGTTTATTACGTGGGTTATATCTCTTAATCCAAATGTTGGATCTTTATAATTTTTGGATATGTTATACATATATAAATTGAGAATTTGTTCACCAATTTTGAACTATTAAAGATTAACGTATGATTTGTTATGAATTTTAAAAAAGGCTGATTTAGAATTTTTGTAGCATAATTTTCAGTAACAAATTTAAAATTGTATAACCTAATAAATTTAAATTCGATTTTGGTGATTTTTGATGCTACATTGGAGTATTTGAAATCTAGTTTCTATTAAAACTAATTGATTTGACAAATAAATTTTAACTAATGGTGATAAGACCAGTGGATCGGTGTCTTAAGAATAATTTGTCATATTAGGGGTTTAAGATTTCTTAAGTTTTGTTATTGATTTTTAAGTTTTGGAGTATTAATAGCGATCTAAGGCAATAATTAAAGGCATCTTGAATGTATTACAAATTATTTTGGATTATATTTTATTCAAGGTGAATATGTTTAGGTGGTGAATAACATTTCGTATTTGATATCGTTGACATTTTAGAATAAGATTTTGTGGAGTGTGCTATAAGTGGTTTTGCGTATCAGGTACGGATTTCATACTACTTCAACAATACTCTCGTTAAATTTAATTAATTCGTTTTGTTTCTCGTTTCTAATTTGGCTATTATTTTCACATAAATGTTATGTGTGAAATTAATATGATAGTTTAATGTTGGTGTTGATATATATAACTCGTATTTGTACTCTTTAAACTAGTTAATCATATCTAGTATTTATTTTGATATTTATAGAAATATACATTTCAATATGTTTTGAAACTTTATTCGCTTGTATCCTTATTCGTATATTTTTCGTATACATTCAAGAGTTATTTTGATTGTTGGTATCTTGTGATAGTGAAGTATTTTCATATTTGAAATATTTAATGTCATTTGGAGATAGTCATGTAAGCCTTGAGATTTGAACCCCTTTTGACTTACATTTGGTAGTTCGATCCTTATGGTATACTTGAGTTAACCACCTGTGAGGGTACCACAAACATGTCCTATTGACATCAGGGCATGACACCTTCCGTGGTGGTATGATCAATTCACGACATATCCTTTTGTATGTTTCTGGGTGTGAGCTTTGACCATTTGATATATTTGTTCTGGATACGTATGGGTCGACCCAATTTTTGATTTGATTTGAATTGTTTGGCGAATTAGTGATGTATGCGTCACGCGTACTATCCAGTTTAATTCGAATAAATCAGTGTATCAAAGTATTTTGTTAGCCTTTGACTATTTGTATTTGAATTCAGTATGAATTGTTACCTTATAAATATTTGATTCAACCTTATTTTGTTTGAGATTCTTTTGACTATAGTTGTTTGTTAGATAGTATTCATCATTTGTACTTGGTCTCACATTAATTTTGAAATATTCATAATTCGTTTGTAATTCACATTCGTTCATTCATTCGACTCTTTTGGTTACATTATATATTGTTGTATATTTGTTTATCTTTATATCCATACTGAACATTTGGCTTATGCTGCGTTTTTTTTCCGAATAGGTTTATTTGATTTTAAGTTTTGATTATTGTGCCAAATTTTAGAGAATTGTATTTAATTCGTCATTAATGAAATATCAACTATTAAATATTTTAAAGTTATTAATGCTCTATTTGTTTATTTTGAGATTTATTGTGTTTTACACGTGACCTCCCTTTCGAGGGAGTTACAACATTAGTCTAAATATATTAGCACTTATTGTAAAATTTAACTAACGGAATTTACTTTTTTATTAACGAAAGAGGATGAAGGAATAGTTTTACACAACTAATGAATATACGAGGGATATGTCAAGAAAAAAAGTTTAAAAAACACTTTTGCAAAACACATGAGAAATAGGAGGACTATGTTTGCAATTTAGTCTACATCTCTGTAAAAACTTTAGTTTCGACTGCAAAGCCGTTCACAATCGCCGAAAACTCAAGACGAGAGAAGAAATTGGACTTTCTCCCCTTTCATCGATTGTGGGTACCTTTCTCTCTCTCCCTCTCCTCTTTGAACTGTATTTTTATTTATTTATTGGTTCGAAGCAGGATTGCACGCAAACAAATTTAACGCACACTTGATAGATAGTTGAAGAACACATATCATCTTCCGATACAAATTTTGATTGCACGTATCTCAGTTTCCGATTTTGTAATTCTTAGCAGAACATTCGTAAAAATCCCCCCCTCCCCCCCCCCCCCCCCCCCCCCCCCCCCCCCCAAAAAAAAAGAGGGGAAAATAAGAAGCTAATTCGATTATAAGCTTTCTTTTGAAACTTAAAGGAAATTGCAATTTCGATTTGAAGGGAAGAGTAAACTTTAAAAGTTGTTCACATTGATATTTTTCAAAAAGAAAGAAAAAAGTTATTACTTTGGTAATAATTTCTACTGTGACCCTTTTTATTTTTTCCCATTTTTTATTATTTTAATATTATTATTTCCTGTTAATTTGAATAGTTTAAATTACCATCAAATCTGTTATGCATTGGTCACATATAAAGGTTAAGCTAATCTGTCAATGTACTTTATTAAGAACATTTGCACATGATACGGTCTGTAACTGGGAAATGTAAGGTACAATTAAATGACAAAATGAACAAGAATAACTAATAAATGATGTCTTCGTTAATCGTTACAAATTTAAAGTACAATACAACAATATCCTATACTATCAATTACGTCACGGTCGGGTTCGTTGATTGATCGGGTGAGGTGAGAATTTTACAAAGGCATACGAGAGTGGGTGGAGTGTTGGACGAGAGAAGAGATCGTAAGTAGACTCTTCAAGGAAATATGGGTGGAGTGTTGGAGTGTATGTTGGTTTTGGGTGTGTAGAGAGATTTAGCTCCGTGGAGGCTAAGTCCTTGGAAAGTTTCCTTGGGTTTGTGGAGACTAAGTATAGAACCTAGCTACCACAACCAACAAGGAAAGCCTCTTGGTATTAGCAACTTGGTGCTTGTGATTTCTAGAGAGAGAAAGTAAGTTCTAGAGATAAAAGCTCTTAAGTTCTCCAAGTTTCTTAAGTTTTCAACCTTGCTTCCAAATGATGAGGGGATATTTATAGACTTCATGGGGGGTGCCCCCATGCGTTGTGCATATGTCCTATGTTTCTTATAAAATGTGATTACAATATCAATTCTAAGTGTGAATATTGCCTTTTCGGAATCCGTTTTGCGCTATATCTCCAGTCGCCAGTCCAAAACCCTCGCAGAATCCCACTTCCAGACGACCTCTCTAACCCTCTGCCGGAGGCTAGAGAGGTAATCCATCTATCTAAAGTAGTCATCTCTGTCAGTAATTCTTCATACCGACTCAATCGGAAGAAGTCAAAAAGGATCGATCTTCTCGATATGACATCACTATTTTTGGTGACGTTGCCCATGCATCATCATTCTTACAAGGAGTATCACCCTTGAAGCCTTGACATACACCTTGTGCTTATGGTGCTAATTGATTGCTTGGAAGCTTGAATTGTTGCTCAACTTGCTCCCTTCAGGCCTACTTACTCCCTTCGGGCCTACTTGCCCACTTCGGGCCTATTTTTAGGAGATGAATCTTTCATCTTTTCTTATTCTTTGACTTCATGTAAAGCCTTGCCTTATCCTTTCCTTAAATCTCCTTAGTTGGAAATACTTTGGAAATTTTGGCCAGGTGTTGAAATAATTGGTAAGTGAAGGAGCCTCCCATGTGGTTTTCCACCTCATGGTGGCCTACCTTTTGCTTTTCCATGTCTTGGTCTTCTTCTTCATAGTTTCCTTCGATTTGGCTAAGTGTTGAGAGCAATGTGTGATGAGAGGATGCTTGGGCAGCCCCACCATGAGGGGAACCATCTTGGGGCCGACCCTAGGGTGGGGATGTAGGATGAGTCCGTGAAAGTTGGTTAGAAAAATATAAAAGGCTTTGGAAGCCTATGTGAATTAGAAGTGTTATTTTAATTAGCGAGTCCAATTTAGGTTAGGAAAGTTGTTTAAGAGTATTATAAATAGTGATGTAGTTCATTATTTGGAGACATTGAATGATTAATTGATTGAGTTTTGCGTGAGAATTGTCTGTGTGATACTAACCCATTATCCCAAAACCTCCGTCCCCATCATTTTGGTATCAAAGACAAATTAAATCCATCCTCAACCGTCCCAATATCAATCACCTTAAGCCATAAACTACCCAATATGAACATACCCTAGCCGCTACACTCACTTTAATTACACCCTTGCAGTTACAAAACTATTGCCAAGTCACAATCCCATAACCAGCCGCTGCCCGGGAAAAAAAATGTTACTCGCTGGCTTACCTTTAACGTTAGTACGAAAACATTAGTCGCACCAAATCTTGCCCAAACACAGCTAGAATCAACCCCTGTACACTACACATACCGACCATAACCCAAATTTCAGCCAAAAATTTAGTCAAACACATCCCGTCGCAGCCCCAAATCGCAGCTATCATAGGCGTGAAAAAAAATACAGAAAGAGAAGAAGTAGAAAGGAGCACCGCCATCACCACCGCTGCGTTCGGTCATCGCCGCTGCGTGCCAAGAAATTTAAGTCGTTAGCTCCTCAAGCTTACTGCCCTCCTTCCTTGAAACAAAAAATAAATCGTGAAGTCGAGAAAATAGATTAGTGCAGAATAAAAGATAAGGGGAAAAAATATATCATGGCAAATTACAGTTAGGTATCCCATAGTTTTTATAGTTTTCTAGTTTAGTCCCCCAAGTTTTCTAAAATTTTAAAATACCCTGGAATTTTACATATCAGTCCCTTTAGTTTCATTTTCTTTCATTTCAGCCTCTGAAATTTCAATAGTTTCAGTTCAACCCTTGCTCTTTATACTTTCTGCACCATGGTAAATGCCAGAGAAATCAACGCCAAACTTTTATATGTAACAACAAGATGAGCGTCTCAAGAGGATTGAAGATTCAATCACAACACACTGCAAATATTCAGGTCTCTATTACAGTACCTACAGTAAAAGTTGATGTACTCACGTAACGTGTAGATAAGGGACAAAAAGATGCTATTAAGAATTTTGAAAACCCTGTTTTGGATTTTAATCATCTGAGACTACAATATGACCCTAACCCATGAGTTAGTCCTCATGTTCTAGATCCTAGGATGAATGCGGTGAATAGAGGATCAAAGTTAGATGTTAGAGATTTTAATGGCGATAATGGACTCAAAGCATTCTTCGATTGGATTCATAGTTTGGAGAGTTTCTTTCGTTGGTATGAATTATCTGATGAAAGAAAACTTTTCTTTGTTGAAGCAAAGTTGAAAGGAACAGCTCGTATTTGGTGGGATCAACAGAAACGAAATTTATATACAGCTGCGAGAAGATGGGAAGATATGAAAGTTGCATTGACATGACGTTTTGTACATTCGGATTATAAGCAACGAGCATATTTGCAGTTAACTGAGTTGGTACAAGGAAGTAAATCTGAAGCCACTTACTTCAATGTTCTACAGTTTGGTTACACGGTCTGAATATTCTTGGGTTGAATAAGTTTTAATCTCCATGTACCTTCGATGATTGAATTTGGAGATTGCAGGTGGTGTAGCTAAAGGTAAACTCTTGCTCTTGGATGATGCTGTTTAAGTTGCCACCCAAGTAGATGATAATTTGAAAAGGAATTCTGTTAGGCCTCCAATACAAGTCAAAACTAGGAGGGAGTATACTTTTGGGGAGCCTGTTTTAAATATGCCAATGGAAAGATCGTCAACAAGCCCTTCAGCTACTAGCGTGTCTAATCGTACCCCAGGTTCTTCTAATGCTAGCAACAACCATACGTCTAGGTGCTATAATTGTCGTGTTTTTGGTCACATGTCTTTTGAGTGTTCTTCCCTGAAGATGAATGTTGCCTCTTCTCCCTCTAGATAACTTGCTATTGTTGACAAAGCGTGCGGGAAAACTCACTTAAACGAAGAGTTTTGCAAGCTGATAGACGATGAATATGAGCCCGATGAGCAAGATTTAGAAGTTGATGCTCATTTGGAAGGATGTTTAGGTGTTCTTCGACCTTTATTTGTTGCCCAGCAACACAAGGATGATCCTAAAATCCATCGCGGGTGAATTTTTCAGACGGAAGTCGTATTTGCGGGACAGGTGTGCTCTCTTGTGATTGATACTGGGAGTTGTACATATTTTATTTCTGAGGAAGCAGTTAAGAAATTTGGGTTAAATGTTGAGTCTCACCCGAAGCCGTATGATGCTGCATGGATTACCAATACAAAGTTGCGGGTTACCCAGAGGTGTATGGTTATATTTCTCGTTGGCAAGCTTAAGGATACCCATTATGTGTGATGTTCTACCCCTTAAAGTTTGTCACATTATCTTAGGGCGTAAATGACTATGGAATTGTCACGCTCAACATGATGCTCGTGCTAATATCTATTCGATTATCAAAGAAAATACCAAATTCACTCTTACTTGCGCTCTCGACATGCCAAATTTGAAGCTTGCAAAGGCTTTCTTGGTGATCCAACGTGATTGTTCTTGTGTTGATAACTCGACGGAGTCCAGTTTTTTTCAGCGGCGGAGAAATGATGTAGTACGAGTCCGTGAAAGTTGGTTAGAACAATATAAAAGGCTTTGGAAGCCTATATGAATTAGAAGTTGTATTTTAATTGGTTTATTTAATTTGTAGTTATCGTATTAGAGTCCAATTTAGGTTAGGAAAGTTGTTTAGGAGTACTATAAATAGTGATGTACTTCATTATTTGTAGACATTGAATGATTAATTGATTGAGTTTTGCATGAGAATTGTCTTTGTGATATTAACCCTTTGTCCCAAAACCCCCGTCCTCATCAGGTGGCCTTTCTTGTTTCTCCATGCTTAGGTCTTCTTTTGCATAGTTTCCTTCAATTCGTTTAAGTGTTGAACATGAATGTAATGAGAGTATAGTAGTTCAGCCCCACCATGAGGGGGAACACCCTTTGCTCGGTTTTACTTCTTTAGTTGCTTGGTTGTACACCTTCATGTTTTGTAAGTTTGATCTTCTGTTTTCTCCTTTCTTGCTTGTAGGAGTGTGAGGTGTTTACCATGTGGTGACATCGGACATCTCCTCATAGTGGCTCACCTAGTGAGGTTCTCCATACTTGGCCATTTTCTTGTTGGTTTCTCATACTTGGCCAATTTTGGCCCATTTAAATGAAAATGACCAATGTTTTGCCTTGACTCCTTTTTGGGCACTCATGATGGATGGTGAGGGGTGTCAATGAGGATGCTAAGCAGTGTTCTAAAAGTCGGCCTAGTCGGCCGACTAGGTCGGGTTCAGAGGCTCGCCGAGTCGACCAGACCCTAGTCTTTTGATTTAGTTGTTGGCCGACTTAGTCGGGCTCAAGTCGGCGACTAGTCGGTAAAGTCGGGGCAGATCAGAACATATCAGGATAAAAAACATAACATGTGAAATGTTTGGGGCCATAGTGTAATTTATGGATTGTGTTTATAACTTTAAAATTTAAACCCTACCTCTGCCGACTGCTGCGGCTTCTTCTAGCACCGACTGCTACTGCGTCTGCTTCTCCTTCTTCGACTGTTGCTGCCGACGACTGCTACCGACTGGACTGCTTCGACGACGGCTACCGACTGCTGACCGACGACGACGAAGACTACCGACTGTCGACCGACGACGACGAAGACTACCGACTGCCGACGACGACTGGTGCTACCGACTACTGCTCGTCTGCTTTTCATCATCTTCGGCGATCAGGTAGTTCTTCTCCGGCTCATCTCTCTCTCTCTCAGTTTCTCTATTTTTTTCCGGCAGCTGCTCTTCATCTTCATCTCTAGTTTGTCGGTAGTTTGTCAACTGAATACTGATATATGGCTTATAAGGCATAAGGCTTATAAGGCTTAATTAGTTCCTTAGTGGGCATTAAAGAAAAGGTTGGATAAATTAATTTAGTTATTTTTTAGTTAATTTTTTTAGATAATTGTTATATTTCATTTAAAATTTTAAATTCTTTCTGTTTTTCAACTTCAGTTATATATTAAATTATTAAAATCTGACGGTGGGGTTTGGAGAAATGACTGATTTTATATTTTTATGCATATGTATAGTCGTACAGTATAGTATCACTATCAATGGCTCAAAACTTATGAAGGAGGAAGGATAATATATATTCTTTTTAAAAATTGAAAATCCGACTAGCTGATTTATCCCCGATTAATCCCCTAGTCGCTAGATGGTAGCCAACCGACATGGGATCGACTAGCGACTTTTTGAACACTGATGCTAAGTTTCCCGAACTTGAGTTGGCCATACAGGTGCCTTGGTGGCCTCCCGAGTGGGGCCTACCGGGAGCCATTTTTTGACGAAGACCATATTTCTTGACACGGACAAATTCGGGAGTTAATTATCACTAATTATAATTTAGTTAAGATAATTAATCCCCTAATTTATACCTGGAATACAAACATTTGGCAACTCAATGAGCTTTGGATTTAGAAATTAGAATTGAAAGCATATATGCAATTTCATATCATCTAAATTTCGGTAAAACATAATGCTCGATTCTAATTCCAAGACGTGGATTAGACTTGCCAAACGTAGCTGACACAAAAATCTTCGAATTAGGATACAGATACAACAAGAATAGTCATGGTAATTCATATTCTCATTGGTCACTAGCCTCACTAAACTATCGTAGGACACACATTTTGTCCACGTACATGTCAGTGTAGCTGCTTCTCTCATGCCATTATGTTGTCGATAGCTCAGGCCAATTGAAGACCAGGGTAATAGGGTATACTTGATCGATTAACTAAAATGTAGTTTTCGTTTGTGTTCTGATCCACTGTAAATTAGAAGAGCATGCAGGGCATATACAATCGTTAATTACTTACCAGTTACCACTTTGTAAAAGGGACATGCCAAACTTCTCAGGTTAAGGTAGATACAATTGCTAGATATTGTTGACATTACGCTACTTTAAAGGTTCGGATCACCGGGATTGAGCTACCAAAGGTTCAAACAACAGAGTACTAGATGGCTCGGGCCACCGTGGAATGCCTCTGATGTTAATATCAATATAGAAACAAGTATCCAGCCAGCAATGGAGGCATTTAGAGTTTCAGTGGTAAAGATGAGATTATCTTTCTATGTTCGGCACATGTGAAGTTTTGGGGACGTTCCCATGCGCAAAGACCTTCCTTACTGGTGGTGAGGTTGATCTTTGCCATAACAAAATTCTTGCCCATGGAGAGAGAGTGAACATTCTTTAACTGCCATATCTTTTGGACCACTAGGAAACATGTTTCTGTTTAATAGATTGGGCCGCCCTTATGGGCTTGGGTCGGTCAATGATATCTTTAGTAGGCCCATTTGTGCATGTAGGCCAATATAAGATGTTGGCTTAGGAGCCCTTTCCTGGGTATATCCTAACAAGTATGCATTATTTTGATGATATCGTGTATCAAGATCACATTGTAATTTGAATTTATTGAATGGGATGTAAAGAACTAAATATCCTAAATATACTTTCTTCCAAAAAACCTAGGACCAATTGTCACCATAGGCACCTCAGTCGGAATATGTTCTAACTGAAGTGTAACCTTTTGAGTGAGAACCGCTTTCTCTGTTATCGAGTCGTTTGTCAGTTGGTCTACTTTTTTTTGTTTAGATTGTTTCATAGTTGTTAAAGGCTCACGAGGCACAGTGAGGTGAAGCGAGACGCCTTCAATGAGGCACAACAAAGAGCGCTGAGGCGTGAGACGCTGGCCTCTTTGAGAATTAACCTACATTAATCTCAATTGTCCATTTTTGTAACCCTGAGACGTTCATACCAACTTTGAACTTAACAAAAACAAATGAAAAGACAAAAATTTCCTTGATGGATTGATTATTATGAAGAATTATCCTGAACTACTAATGTATCCATGGAGGATGATAACAATTTCTTCACTTATTTTATTTTTTGTTTGTTGGGGAGTGTCTAGATGGCTTACATTTAGTCCAAAGTCCAAACAACACATGAACCATAGTCTGAAATTTAATAAAATATGTAGTTAATAACTAGTTAGTTCAAAGTTAATTTCTTTAAATTATAATTTCGTATCATAAATTATACTTTTATTCAGGTTTTGATAAGATTATTATAAGTTACATTTGGCCAAGTTTTTATTGTAATTTAATTGATTATATTATTCATTTTATAATAAGATTATTATTAACTGAATTGTTTTTGTTGAATCATCTACTTGATAAAGTAAGTGGCAACATAGTTGATCCTTTTTAGTTCATGAATACCTTTTCTATAAGTTGTCATTGTTTAGAAGCTTACATAATAAATTTAGATATGGTTATACATATTTTTGTATTTTTCGAGTATGTGCACTTCACTTCGATAAGGCGCGCACCTTTCCCGCAAGGAGATTTTTGTGCCTCGGTGCGCCTCGTGCCTTTAATAACACTGGATAGTCTAGAACCCTGTATTGGCAATATTATTGTTTACACTAGTTGGCATTGTCTCTGTATAATTGTTAATGCCTTTGTTGCGTTGATTTATGGGAGAGAATGTTAAATGAAACATAATAAAGGGAGAAAAAGAGTTTTTAGTTTCCTTCGTTTGGTAGGAGAAGGAAGGTAGGGAGAGGAGACGGGGAAGAGGAAGAGGTGGGTGGCTCATTCTGTCCAGGAATGCGAGATTCTTGACTTCAAATTTGGCAAAACTAAATAAATACTCAATGTAGTTGGTAGGTTTTACTGATTACACTATTGAATTTTTAATTTTTCAAATTACACCACTAATCTAATTATTAATTTGAAATTGGGTCCGTCCGTTAAAAAAAATAAACGGATGTTAATTTTTTATCTACAAAACTAATGAATTATCCACTGTAGTTGACACATTTTACTGATTACACCATTGAACTTTTAATTTTTCAAATTACCCCATCAAACTAATTAAAAATAATTATTTTAAATATTTTTAAAATAATTATTATTTTAAGTAAAAAATATTAGAAACTTTTTTTTCTTCATAAAATAAGTAGAGTTTCATAAAATATAAATTCAAAAAAATTAAAGTGATTTTAAATTAAATTAATGTCTACTTAATTTTTTAACAGAATGACCCATTCTTAATATTAGAATTTTTAAAAAAAAAACTAAAAATAGAAATTAAAATAAAAAATACAGTTAAAGATAAATAAAAAAATTGATTCAATTTTTTCAAAAAAGAAATTAATAATTTTTATAAATAAATATTATTGTCAAAAAAAATTGGAAAATTCTTCATATTTTAAAAAAATGAGTAAAATTTTATATAATATAGATTCAAAAAAATAAACTTTATTTTCAAAAGAAAAAAAAATTAAAATCAGTAAGGTTTCATAAAATTTAAATTTTTTTAAATCTATATTTTATGAAACTTTACTCATTTTATGGAAAAAAAATAAAGTTTCTAATATTTTTTACTGAAAATAATAATTATTTTTAAAATATTTAAAATAATCATTCTTTAATTTGTTTAATGGGGTAATCTGAAAAATTAAAAGTTCAATGGTATAATCAGTAAAACGTGCCAACTACAGTGGGTAATTCATTAGTTTTGTAGATAAAAAATTAACGTACGTTAATTTTTTTTAACGCAATAACCCAATTTCAAAATAATAATTAGTTTAGTAGGGTAATTTGAAAAATTAAAAGTTCAATTGTGTAATCAGTAAAACTTGCCAACAACAGTGGGTATTTCATTAGTTTTACCCTTCAAACTTGTAGCTAAAGGATAAGATTTGAGAGTGAATTCATTTCTTGAGTCTCAACTTTTTATCAATATTTAGGAAATAATTTTTTTCCTTTTATGCTAAAGAGACATTATGCTCCGCATAATATGTTTTCATGCCCTTTTGTTTTGTGCTACTAAACCAAACAAAATGAGGGAATGATAAAGCCTCTAAGAGGGTAGTTCTGGATTGATTTAAGGAATATAATTTGCATGACAAATTTATGTATTTATCCTATGCTTTTGTCTGTTTTCATCGATTTTTTGGAGTTCATCTATACTCTTTTCCCTCTCTTTTTGTTTCCACTATGCCAACGAGAAAGCCTTAAGGTTGCCTGAGAAGAGTGTCCAAATATTTTAAATTGCATCAGTACATTGGAATAAAAAAAAGGCATACTCTTAAATTTTAATTGGTATATATATATACACACATGCACACGTGTGTGTGTATATAAATGTATGTATATATATATATATATATATATATATATATATATGTTCATAATTTGATTGTGATGGTTTTTACTTCATTTGTCTTCTAGTGTCTATATTAGAGGCAGCTGGTCGCCAGCCTGGTGATCTGTGTTGTCTGCCATGGAAGTGTCAATAGAATACATTGAATATATCATAACTTCTGAAGTTTATTTTGTAGATGTTCGTTAGTATGTTAATTGATGCACTGTCATTAACAACCCTAGTTCAGTGACTCAATTCACACCAAAATAGTCATTATCTACTAACTACTGATCTTAGTTGATGAATTATTGAAGATCATTAGTTAAACAGTGTAAAAAGTTAAAATTGAGGTGAATTAGGAAGAAATGGTAAATATTAGCTAAAATTTGGAGAAGACGATAGAAAAAGCTAGGGTAGTTGATGGACTAAGCCACTTTTATACATTTGAGATACTTTATATTGCACATGCTCTTACCATTTGTAGTTTTGTACTAATTTACTACTTAAAACTAACATGAACATCTGTCAAACTTATACTTTAGGAGAGCTTGACTGTTGGTTACTACTTACTAGTTACTAAAAATGGAAAATTATATTGTGATAGTTACAGTAGTAGTTTGTATCGTTCATGTGCTGCATAGGAATCGAGTATTAGAGAATCTACCTCATATAGATAAATAGTCAATGAGTCTGTATTACCGGGATACGATTTGAAAACTGAAAATGAACATTAGAGTTCACAATTTGTGGCTCCCATTTTCCCAACATCTTTCTCTCTCTTCTCACCTAAACTCTCTCATTCTCATCTCTTTCTTCTTCCGTCTTCTCATCTCTTCTCATTACTAGTGCTGTGGTGAGGAGTGAGGACCTTCATTGGAGGCTTAACAGAATCACCAACTTACTCTAGGAAAGAAGAAAAATACAGTCATATTGCTTACTTGATTTGCATTGAGGTCATTGGTCGTTATACTTTGCTTAAGATTCGTGTAGGTCCTCTGCCTTACACTAAGCACGCCAAAACTAAAACAACAGCAAGGCCTTTTCTTCATAATTTGACCATTGCTCGCATAGTTGTCATGGCGTCGCCTAGGCGTCCTGACACTAGAGAAGGACAAGGCTACGCCTTGGACGTTGAGCTGCCAAGGCTCACGCCTTGGTAGTTGACCCCATGACTCATCATAACCCATAGTCTATGTGGTGTAATCTTATTACTTATTGGACTTGAAATGTGTGATGGATGTTGGCCTGGTTGATTTTTTGTCTTCTACATAGTGTTTTTTGACTTGTTCTACTAGTTTTCAATGTCAGTTATTTTATTTTTGAATTTTAATTATGAAGTATTCATATAATTATGTTTTTAATTGTATTCCATAGTGTTAGTTATGATATTTTGAATTTTAATGTATATAAAATTTTATTGTTTAATATACTTTTGAAGTAAAATAAATGTATAAATTGCATGTTGTTAACGACTTGTCGCCATATGGATATCATGACTGGCGCCTTATCGCCTAGACGTTCTAGCGGTCAACTACCACCGCGTCTCGCCGTGGCGCCGTGACAATTATCATTACTCGATTCCTATAGATATCACAGCCTGTGGAAACTATGAAGATGATGAAGGAATATCCAAAGTGATAATGAGCTACTTGTTACACTATGGGGTCTAATGAGTTTGAAGTGAGCCATGGATTGCTCAAGTACAGACAAAAATAGGACGGTGGAAAGTAAACAAGTTTTTAAAGAATTACATGAGAAAGAGGTGGGAGAAAATTCTGGAGTTGTCTACAATTACTAAGAGAATACAGCAATATTTTTTATGTTAGAATGTGAAGTCTGTCATGCAGTCAAGCATGAGCGCCTTCATTTCACACCCCATGACTACTTTTCCCTTGTCCATCCCTAGCTCTTAATGCAAAGACATTTCCTTTGACTTTATTACTGGGGTGCGTAACTCGAGGGTTTGAAGTTATTTGGTTATTCACAGACATGTTCAGTAGGTATGCTCATCCTTCCTTCGGTTCGTATTACAGCCTAGAACTTGGCCCTACCCTTGTTTGAGCACATCTTCAACTTAGTACCAACTGTTGGAAAAAACTCAGAAAAGAATGAAGATCTATGCTGATGGGCAGAAAGATAATGTTTGGCTGATAGTTGATTCTATTGGAAGCTAAAGTCTTATAAACAGAACGCAATGTCCCTAAAGAAAAATGTGAAGCTTGACCCAAAGTTCTATGGGCCTTTCAAAGATTGAGAATTTTGGGCCATTGGCCTACAGGTAGAACTTCCTAGCACTTAAAAAAAATCATTCAATAAGTCTTGTTTCCCATAAAGAAGCACATTGGGGCAGTCATAGCCAAACCCCAACTTTATCCTAATGATTAGTCAAGAAGGGATGATTGAGATGAAGCCTCTTAGAAGCTTAAAGCAAAGCCTGAATCAAAGGAACATGGAGATTTATCAACATATACTATAGGGGACCAATTGATGTGTAGATTAAGCAACAAGGAAGAATGAAGAACTGCATTTTGTACTTGATCCATGAGTAGTCGGTCTCAAGCATCTTCTTCACAATCATTTTGTTATAACTGACTCGTACATATTCATTTTGTTTTGCTAGCTTTTGGTCTAAATTCACTAACTTCATTACTTATTTGATTTATTGTTTAGCATTCACTCGAGTCGAGCAAACTAATGTTTGACTTGATACACTCCCTTTTTAGTTTTATTATTCTTCAAGGCATCTATCACTCCTCTTGCTTCACTATGGGCCCCTTCCGCCAGAGACTATATAGAGGGTCGGCCTGCCTCACATTCATAGAGATTCAAGGCTCTTAATTTTAATTTTTTTTTAGTTCTTTGTATTTTCTTTCCACTTGGGAGTAAACCTTGTCTATTTCGTAATTTGTGCCCTCTCTTCTGTTATTGTTCCTGTTTTATCTAAAACACAATCATGTTAATTGATGCAGGACTAACGAGATAGTATAATGGAGGCTCCATTACAAGATATCATGTCTCCTAGTCCACGGGTTAAAGCTACATTTCACCTAGGCTCGGAAACCTATTCTGTTAATGCAAACATGGGAATTCTCTCAGAGCAATTAGTTTCAATGAAAGCAGAGAGCATGAGCATACTGAAGGATTTCATCACCAAACATAATGTTCCAAATGATGTCCCTGATGACCCAGATGAAGTCTCTGAAGATGACTGTGAAACTCTGGAGAAACCTAAGCTGAAGAAGCGAAAATAGGTTTTTTTTTAGTTATTTATTTATTTTTGGAACTTGTGATAATTTGCGTAACAATTTTTATAAGGTTTTATTGTGATTACCTTCTACTAATTTCTGAGGTACCACCAGGCACCAACTCACTTGGTTTGTGCTTTATCAAACATGAAGCATGAACACGTTATATTTCTTTGTGGAACGACTTTGCTTAGGTTGCTTTGTTTTAAGCAACTACGTGTATGATGTTACTTAGTAGTTGTATTTGTGTACTTTTGAGTCGATGAATACGTGAAATTTTGGAATTTCTAGTAGTGATACAATTTTTCATAGGTACATATAAGTGCAGGTGCAAATATTGAAATGGTTTAATTACACCCGGCGGCTGCAAATTTTTGCTTTGCAAGATTTTTTTGGTGCAAATTTTTTTTTGTTTGTTGCAAGAGTAGGTTGTCCCACAAGAGGGTGCAGGGGAGTAGCCCTAGATGTCCATTTTGGGAGACCTAGATGGAGATCATTTGTCGAACATATGGCTAAACCAACCCTCTGAACGCTTTTCAAGTTGCTCCTGCACTGAATTAGATTTAATTAAACCCAGCTCTTGCCCAAATGAGATGTTCTCCAAATAATTATGCTGCGTTTGGATTGAAGGAATGAAATGGAGATTGGAATGATTCATTCTATTATAGTTGGAATGAGTTTTTTCATGCTCTCCCTCTCCCCAAAAATAAATAATGATTCAATACATTCTAATTGCAATCTAAAACAATTTTTTTTATTATATAGGAATGATTCATTCGATCCAAAGTTAGCATTAAAGTTTCTTCCAACAATATATCTTCTACAAGTGAAAGAATCAGTAGCAGTCTTTGCCTTCCATCAGCTCATTCATGTACCTCCAATGTTTAGTTTTTTTTTATTTTTCTATTTTTTTTTTCATTTCCACTAATGTATTCCTGGCGCACAATATGTGTGCAGGTAAAAAAGTTATTTAATAATTTTAGAGAGAACAGATGAAAAAATATTGGAGAGAAATTAGGACTTGATAAGAAGTGAAGATAGAGAAAAGAGAAGTTAAAATCCCATTTTTTTTTATTCATATTCTTCTCCTAAAATAATATAGAAGTAGACAGGGGTGGACAAAAAGCAGGGGTGAGTGTGGGCTCCAGCCTACACTCTTTTTTTCTAATATTTTTTTTATAGGTATATCATATATGACATATTTGTTATAATATGCAATTTAGGGGCTAATGAAAAACTCCACCCGTTCATCGTAGATGGGAAACGAGTGAATGGATTTTTGTCTAGTCATATACATAAAAAGAACCATCTTTGATACTATTGATAATGAGGTGATTTTAAAAAAAATTAGAATATGAGATTACGAAGTGGATCATTATAGATCATTAATTTAAAACGTTTTGTGTAACAATATATATTCATATAAACATTTTTAACCTTTTTAAAATTTATTTTTATTCTTTATTTTTCATAATTTTTGTGTTAAGTCCCATTTAGTAAATTTTTTGTGTCCGCCACTGGAAATAGATATAGATGATAGTGATAGATGTGGGGAAGGTGGGTGGGTTATATTATGAGTTTATAATAGAGTTTCAAAAAAAATAATCACTCCTATTTTACTTAAGTTTAAAGTGTAAAATGAGTAATTAAAAAAATAAATTTTTTTGTAATGATTTAAATCCATCATATAAATTTAAAAAATTATCACAAAAGATTTTTAAAATGACTTTTACTGTCATGGGCTCATCTTGTATGCCCCCATCGTGAAAAACCTTTTGTGATAGTTTTGATAATCACAAAAATGCGAAATACTTTTGTGATAATTAATTTGTACGCCCCCAAATCTGGATATCTTCCAATTCGATAGATGGTGCTACATGGTGCTACTAACTACACATACATTCAATTGAAATACGTCATTGACATGCATATGTTTACTAATTATTATATAAAAATAAATCTCCACAAGTTCTTTGATAACCATTACATTCAACATATTTGAAATTTAACTAGGCATACTGTAGAGCTCCCAAATTCGGGTACTTGAAATCCGAACTCGGTGCTTCACGATACTATTTCTATGAGCGGAATAATACTAATAATAATAACAATAATATAAAGATCAACTTAATTTAGATATTTATCAGTCTGAATCCCAAGTTCGTAACCTTTAAGCATTCATTATAACCTATGATAGATAATATATATCATATTTGTCTTAATAAAGTTAACTATTACATAACATAGCCTTTTGTTCATTCAGCAACCTTTCCCTTTCTCTTATTCTTGACAGAGCTCTCTGGTTGTTCACCCTTAGCTGAAAACATTTAAATTAATCAAGGATGAGAATTTGAGTGCCCAACAAGTAATAGCAATTATATATATATAAGCTGAAAGAATTTAAATATTTTCTTTATACTATCCTTCTACAACGATTCAACAGTTGTGAAGTAATATGTGCCAATGATAATAATATATCAATTCTATACTAAATTTTTGAAACTACGTACTGACTATAAATAGGGTTTAGGTGACATGCTATGAACATTGTTTTCAATTTTTCGAATAGGTTAAACAGAAATTCATCTGCAAACCGTCATAACTTACGGGCACGGGGGGTGATTAGCCCGTTATGCCCTGCATTGATCAATACTACATGCAAGAACGAGGGTATTGTTCACTCTGTCCGCCTTGAGCGCATAAAAGTTTTCCCGTGTAGGGATGTTCATACTTGTCTGGGTTCCAAATCAAAGGTTTTATCTTGTTCAACAATAATCTATAATTCAACATATGTATATACAGATAATTGACAAAGGTGTATCAACACGTGATTAAATACAATGATCATCCAAGTGGGACACTTGTATAACCATTTATAGAAATTAACGAACAGAATATATATCTGAATTATCATATACTAACATTTGATAATCAATGAGCGTATATAATATAGGGTTAATAATCTGTACAGTAATAATATAATTCATAAATATTCTTACTCATGTCCATTACATAAAGAAAATGCAAAGGTAAGATACTTGCCTGATGCGCTGCTTACAGTTCACAACTTAGTTTTATCGTTTATATCACGACCTATCATTAATCAGATCATTCGTTCGGTTAGAACATTATCCTATAACACATAGTACTGCTGTAAGATCCCAACTTATTATAAATAAAATCGAATTTCCTCTAATTATTATTGTGAATAATAAGGTATTAATTTGATATAATTCTCAGGTTATGGGTGAAATGTTCAAATTTTTCAAAATATACAAGTGGTTATAAAATAATCATTGTTGTCGGGGAATATTTATTTGGTCGTGGAATATTCTTGTTGTCGGGGAATATTCGTACGACGACGCATTCATTTGTGGACCCCATAACAGAATAATTGTCGGATGAAGAAAACGACAAGTTTGAGTTTTTATAAATAATGGCGTAGTTGTTACCGTTAACACTGTTGGAATACCCGGAGGTTAAAATACAGTAATACGCGTGGATACACAGTATTGATGAATTATTGATCCTTACGTAAGAATGCACTACTCAATAATTGTTACAGTAGTTACTGTTCAATATTTTATTTTATTGATTCAATAATTGCTGTGTTAATATTTTATATTATTGTTGTTTCAATAATTGTCACTGCACAGTATTTTCCATTATCAGATCAATCATCCATATTATTTGAATAATATTATTAGATAGCATTATTGACAATGTCTAGAAAGTTCTGTCAAGGAGAGGTTTGGTCACCTAATTGCGCCCCAGTAAAGAGAAATTCTTATTGAAAAGCCCCCTCTTTCCTGGGAATGGCTTGGTTGTCATAAATGTGATTCTATAATATTATTTATGAATAATTAATTATTGATTCATATGATAAGAAAATATTTATTTTATGTGGATATTAATGTTGGATATATTTATTGTGGTTAAAAATGGAGTTAATGTTGAGGTGTTTTATCAGTATTTTTGTCGGAATGGATGTATTAAAAATTAAACCAGTATTTTTGAGATATATTTTGCGTGAGTTATAATTTTTAATCCAACCGTTGGATCGTTGTAATTTTTGGATATGTTATACATATATAAGCTGGATATATGTCCACAAATTTTGAATCGTTAAAAATGAACGTATGATTTGTTATGAATTTTAAGAGGTGACTGGTTCAGAAATTATTGAAGTATCTGAATTTAGCATTTTGGTGGAAAATTCTAAAATTGAGTGGGCCCCACTTGTGGTTGGTGAAGAAATGTGCTGAATTTTATTTCAAATGTGGTGGGTGGGAATAGTAGCAGGTAAAGCCATCAGGTTGCAGGTCAAGTCTGCTAATATTTTCCTATAAATAGAGGGCTAAGTTAGAATTGAAAATCACACCAGAAACATAAGCTTTCTCTCTTTCTCTCTATATTATCGAGCGTATTTTATGAGTATTTAGATACTTTGTGAGTTTCTATATTTTAGTACAAGTTTCTATCAGCACTATATCCGAAATTCAGTCAGAAGTACGGTTATTTTGAGGCAAGGGATGCTATTTTCTTCAATATCATTATGCCGAAGTATTGATCTGAATTTTTATCAAATTTAGAACTTTTTGTGTCGGGGTTACTATTCACGTATACGACACTATTCACGAATACGACACTATTCACTGAAAAATGAAATTTTCTTCTTTTTATCCAAAATATCTATTATGGTTACTATCTTTGATTGTATCCATGTTTTGATCTTTATTCTTGAATTTTGCTTCAAAATTGGTTATTATGGAGTATTATTGATCTTGGATAAACTGTTATACGAATCCGTACTATTTGTCCTTCTGTCTCACTGAATTCGTTTTCTTTAAAATATTTTTCATCATCCTCAGTCCTAAATAATGATATTACTATATATCTTTGGCCTGTAGTGCAAAGATAAATGATTAACTGATGAATATCTTTGGCCCGTAGTGCAAAGATGAACAGGTGTTGAGATGAACATGACCAACTGATGATACAAATGAATATCTTTGGCCTGTAGTGCAAAGATGAATATTTGATTAAAGATGTATATTGATTGTTGTTACAGGGATAAAATATTGATGATGGACTTTTAAATCTTAGAAGATAGTAGAACTCATTCTCTACTTGACTCTTCTAATGGATTATTGTTTCCGCTGCAGTTGTTGATCTAAAACTTGTTGTCTATTATATTTTATCAAATTTTTCATGTTGAAGACTAAAGATAATTTGTTGTATATTATCTTAGTTATAATATTCTTTACTGGGCTAGTTGAGCTCACCCTTTTCCTTTTTGTTCCATTTTTCTCAGGAGGTGAGAACATAGCAGGAACTAGTCGGGGTACGGAGTGATGGTTCTAGAAAGATGTTTTAGCAGTCCTCACTATTTCTGTAAAATAGTGTTTGAATAATTGTAATGAGGACTTATTTGAGTGTGGATATTGTCTTGAAGACAATATTTGTATTTAAACTCACAGTATGTGTTGTCGTATTTTGCACGACAATTGTATTATTGAAGTTGTAGTTTGCTTTCTGTACCATGTATTTGGCGACTCAGAATGGGTGTTGTATACCTATTTTGGGGGCGTCACAGTTGGTATCAAAGCTTAGGGATATGGTCTCTGGCGGAGATCGGGGAATTGAACTAGGAGGGGAGAGATGAGTAAATCCTTCGCTAGTGTGTCCTATCTAAGCTTATTTGTTGGTCAGTCATAATATAAGGATATTATGTGATATATTAATTTGTTTAATTAACCTTTGTTTTATGGCAGTATTAAAGAATGATTGCTGAGAACGTTAACAATGGATTGTATGAGACTGTGGAACAACCTATAGTTACAAACCAGGAGAACGTGCAACAGGAAGCCAATAATCCTCCTGTAAACAACACTATTGAACAAATGATGAATGATGGGATGTTCAGAAGATTTTTGCATTTTATACAAAACCAGACGAGGGAAACTCGTGCACAGAATACGGGTGGAAATGCTAGCAATGCGCGACTTGTCACAACTTAGCAGTTCAAAGAGTTGGGACCACCAGAATTTAAGGGAAAGCCGGATCCGATCATGGCGGAAACGTGGGTCAAGCAAATTACCAAGATATTCGATGTCTTGGGATGCACGGAGGAACAAAAGGTTCCATTCGCCACCTTTATGTTTCGCGGTGAGGCAGACTACTGGTGGGAGTCTGTGAAGCGTACCCAACCAGCCGCACTCAGCATGTCTTGGGAAACATTTCAGAAACTATTCAATGACAAGTACTTTCCTGAAAGTATTCGTCATATGAAGGAGGTGAAGTTTATCATATTGGAACAAAACAACATGACGGTGTCCCAGTACGAGGCGAAGTTTGCAAAGTTATCCGGGTTTGCACCTCATTTGGTCGAAAATGAGGAACGAATGACAAGGATGTTTCTGAGAGGTCTAAAGCATGAGATTCAGCAATATCTTATATCTCATAAATTTTCTTTATATTCAGATGTTGTAAACAAGGCTCAATTATTAGAGCGAGATAATGAGTATGTGGAACTGAGGGACCACAACCAGGGTCATACCGGTGACAGCAGTCATCAGAACGATGATAACCAACGAGGACGGAAAAATACGAACAAAGGCAGTAACCACTCGGGTGGTCATAGTGGCCATGATAATAGGAGAGGTGAGTCAAGTAAAAATTTTAGAAAGATGAGATTCAACAATGACGGGAAGACATCAGCAGCAACACCAGCACCAGCACCAACAACAAATTCTAGGAGAGGAGAACGACCGCCAGTTAGATGTTACAAATGCGGGAAAGAGGGACATATCAGCCCAAACTGTCCACAACAATCCAAGGTATGTTACAACTGTGGAAAGGAAGGCCACATAGCTCGGGATTGTTCTGTAGTAAAACCAAGTTCAACGGGGATTGTGACTCCAAGGGCTGTCCCGGATAAGTCAAAATCAGCGGTTCCTAGAAGAGCGTTTGTCGTGACTGGTCAAAATGCGAGGAACCCGAACGAGGTGATTACGGATAAACTAATCTTTAATTCTTGTGAAGTTTATACCTTACTAGATACCGGTTCTACCCATTCTTTTATCTCTCCTGCTTGTGCTCAACGTTTAAACTTGACTCCGGAGAAATTAGACTTTGATTTATCAGTGGAGACTCCGTTGGGTGAAACTTTCGTTACATCCACATTTTATAAATCTTGCATGATCCAAGTTGGCACTATCACATTACCTGTTGATCTTATCTCTTTAAAGATACTTACTTTTGATGTGATTTTAGGAATTGATTGGTTAACCACTCATCATGCCAAAATTGATTGTTTTCTTAAGGTTGTTAGTTTTCATATTCCTAACCAACCTGTCATACGAATTCAAACAACTAAACCACTAAAATCAGTCACTATCATATCAAGCCATAAAGCTATTCGTTTATTGAAAAACGGATGTCAAGCTTTCTTAGCCCATGTTATGGATTTGAACAAAGACAAGTCAGATTTGAATAATATCTCTGTTGTTAGAGAATTTCCTGAAGAACTTCCCGATCTACCCCCAGAACGTGATGTTGAATTCTTTATTGACCTTGAGCCGGGTACAAAACCCATTTCTAAAACCCCATATCGAATGGCTCCTATTGAACTTCAGGAGTTAAAAGTCTAACTACAGGAATTGTTAGACATAGGTTTCATTCGTCCTAGTATATCTCCTTGTGGTGCTCCTGTTTTATTCGTAAAGAAGAAAGACGGGAGTATGCGACTTTGTATTGACTACCGAGAATTAAACCATGTCACCATCAAGAATAGGTATCCGCTACCTCGCATTGATGACCTGTTCGACCAGTTGCAAGGAGCATAATTCTTTTCAAAGATCAATCATCGGTCTGGATATCATCAGCTGAAGATTAAAACTGAGGATATTCCAAAGATTGCCTTCAGAACTCGGTACGGGCATTATGAATTCTTAGTCATGTCTTTTGGATTGACTAATGCTCCTGCTGCTTTCATGGATATGATGAACCATGTATTCAAGGAATATTTGGATCAGTTTGTTGTTGTCTTTATTGATGACATCCTCATCTATTCCAAAAGCCTTGAAGATCATGAGCACCATTTGAAGCTGATACTTGAAAGGCTTCGTGAAAACAATCTTTATGCCAAGCTGAAGAAATGTGAGTTCTGGCTTGAGGAAGTAGCATTCCTTGGGCACGTGGTGTCAAAACATGGAGTATCTGTTGACCCGGCAAAGATTGAAGCAGTACAAAGTTGGGAGCAACCAAAGTCGGTGACCGAAGTGCGTAGCTTTCTGGGCTTAGCTGGTTATTATCGGAGATTCGTGGAAGGATTTTCTCGAATCGCTACTCCGTTAACTCAGCTGACTCAGAAAGATACAAAATTCGTATGGAGCGAGGAATGCGAGAAGAGTTTTCAAGAGCTCAAGAGGAGACTCATTTCGGCACCTGTCCTGGCAATATCATCTGGTACGGATGGATTTGTTATATATAGCGATGCTTCAGGCAAAGGGTTAGGATGCGTTCTCATGTAACATGGGAAAGTCATAGCCTATGCCTCACGATAACTCAAAGAATATGAGAGGAAGTATCCTACTCATGATCTAGAGTTGGCAGCAGTCATATTCGCGTTGAAAATTTGGAGACACTACTTGTATGGGGAGAAAGTGGAGATTTATAAGGACCATAAAAGCCTCAAATATTTCTCACCCAAAAAGAACTCAACATGCGGCAACGATGTTGGCTTGAACTATTGAAAGATTACGATCACACTATTCAATATCATCCTGGAAAAGCGAACGTAGTAGCTGAAGCATTGAGTAGAAGATCATATGCGAGTACGAGTACGATATTGTCAATGCAAAGGCCCATTCTGTATGACTTGCAAAGGATGGAGGTAGAATTAAAGACTCCAGGGACCCACATAATGATGGTGAATATACGAGTAGAACCAACTTTAATCGATAAAGTTAAAGCTGCTCAAGCTACGGACATGGAGCTGATGCGTATGAAGAAGAAAGTGCAAGAAGGTGCTATTCCAGAAACAAGAATCGATGAAGAAGGAATACTTAGATTCAACTCCAGACTTTAAGTTCCTAACAATTCTAACTTAAAGCATAGAATCATGATGGAGGCATACAACACACCATTTGCAATCCATCCTGGGAGTACTAAAATGTATCATGATATTCGACATACATTTTGGTGGAACAATATGAAGAGAGAGATCGCGGAGTTTATCTCGAGGTGTTTAACTTGTCAACGTGTAAAGGCGGAGCATCAAGTGCCAAAGGGTCCATTACAACCACTTGAGATTCTGAAATGGAAGTGGGAACACATTACTATGGATTTCGTTATGGGTCTTCCCAAGGTTTCTCAAGGCATAGATGTGATTTGGGTTATTGTTGATAGATTAACCAAGTCTGCCCATTTCTTACCGATACGTGAGACTTATTCCCTTGAACGTCTTGCTCGTATATATGTGAATAAGATTGTACGATTGCATGGCATGCCAGTATCCATAATTTAGGATCGTGACCCAAGATTCACTTCACGATTTTGGGTTAGCTTGCAGAAAGCTATGGGCACGGATTTACGATTCAGTTCGGCATACCATCCTCAAATGGACGGACAATCAGAGAGGACTATTCAAACCCTTGAAGATCTATTAAGACTTCGTGTCCTAGATTTTAAAGGAAGTTGGGATAAGTACTTGCCATTGTTGGAATTCTCCTACAACAACAGTTATCAAGCAAGTATAGGCATTACTCCATTTGAGGCGTTGTATAGACGAAAGTGTCGTTATCCAGTATGCTGAGACGAGGTGGGAGAAGCAACGTTGTTGGGACCAGAATTAGTACGCATGACTACAAAAAAGATCTAAATGATTCGACAACGTATTCAAACCTCACAAGATCGACAAAAGAGTTATGTTGATCTTCATAGAAAGGACGTGGAGTTTAATATTGGAGATCATGTATTGTTACGTGTTGTTCCATGGAAGGGAGTTACAAGATTTGGAAAGAGAGGAAAGCTCAATCCACGATTTGTTGGTCCATTTGAGATTTTTGATCGAATAGGAAATGTGGCCTATAGACTCGCATTACCTCCAAGTATGTCTCGTGTTCATAATGTTTTTCACATATCCATGCTTCGTAAATATGTGAAAGACCCGAACCATATTATTGCGTTAGAACCAGATGAGATAGTCGAAGATTTAATGTACGAAGAAGTCCCTATTAAGATCTTGGATAAGATAGAACATGTCCTACGCACTAAGGTTATACCACAAGTTAATGTTTTGTGGAGAAACCATGCTATTGAAGAAATGACCTGAGAGTTGGAATCAGAAATGTAAGCGAGGTATCCTCACCTTTTCGAAACACCAGGTACGCATGTCAATTTTGAGGATGAAATTTCATAAGGAGGGGAGGTTGTAAGACCCCAACTTATTATAAATAAAATTGAATTTCCTCTAATTATTATTGTGAATAATAAGGTATTAATTTGATATAATTCTTTGGTTATGGGTGAAATGTGCAAATTTTAAAAAATATGCAAGTGGTTATAAAATAATCATTGTTGTCGGGGAATATTCATTTGGTCGTGGAATATTTTTATTGTCGGGGAACATTCGTACTAAGACGCAGTCATTTGTGGGCCCCATAACAGAATAATTGTCGGATGAAGAAAATGGCAAGTCTGAATTTTTATAAATAACGGCGTAGTTGTTACCGTTAACACTGTTGGAATACCCGATGGTTAAAATACAGTAATACGCGTGGATGCACAGCATTGAAGAATTATTGATCCTTACGTAAGAAGGCACTACTCAATAATTGTTACAGTAGTTACTGCTCAATATTTTATTTTATTGATTCAATAATTGCTGCGTTGATATTTAATATTATTGTTGTTTCAATAATTGTCACTGCACAGTATTTCTCATTATCAGATCAATAATTTATATTATTTGAATAATATTATTAGATAGCATTATTGGAAATGTCTAGAATGTTCTATCAAGGAGAGGTTGGTCACCTAATTGCACGCCAGTAAGGAGAAGTTCTTATTGGAAAGCCCCCTCTTTCCTGAGAACGGCCTGGTTGTCATAAATGTGATTCTGTAATATTATTTGTGAATAATTAATTATTGATTCATATGATAAAGAAATATTTATTTTATGTGGATATAAATGTTGGATATATTTATTGTGGCTAAAAATGAAGGAGTTAACGTTGAGGTGTTTTATCAGTATTTTTGTCGGAATGGAGGTATTAAAAATTAAACCAGTATTTTTGAGATATATTGCGTGCGTTATAATTTTTAATCCGACCGTTGGATCGTTGTAATTTTTGGATATGTTATACATATATAAGTTGAGTATATGTCCACAAATTTTGAACCATTAAAAATGAACGTATGATTTGTTATGAATTTTAAGAGGTGACTGGTTCAGAAATTATTGAAGTATCCGAATTTAGAATTTTGGTGGAAAATTCTAGAATTGAGTGGACTCCACTAGTGGTTGGTGAAGAAATGTGCTGAATTTTATTTCAAATGTGGTGGGTGGGAATAGTAGCAGGTAAAGCCATCAGGTTGCAGGTCAAGTCTGCTAACATTTTCCTATAAATAGAGGGCTAAGTTAGAATTGAAAATCACACCAGAAATATAAGCTTTCTCTCTTTCTCTCTCTATATTATCGAGCATATTTTATGAGTATTTAGATACTTTGTGAGTTTCTATTTTTTAGTACAAGTTTCTGCCAGCACTATATCCGAAATTTAGTCAGATGTACGGTTATTTTGAGGTAAGGGATGTTATTTTCTTCATATATGATATTATTTCTTCAATATCATTATGTCGAAGTATTGATCTGAATTTTTATCAAATTTAGAACTTTTTGTGTTAGGGTTACTATTCACGTATACGACACTATTCACGAATACGATACTATTCACCAAAAAATGAAATTTTCTTCTTTTTGTCCAAGATGTCTATTATTGTTACTATCTTTGATTGTATCCATGTTTTGATCTTTATTCTTGAATTTTGCTTCAAAATTGGTTATTATGGAGTATTATTGATCTTGGATAAACTGTTATACGAATCCCTACTATTTGTCCTCCCGTCTCACTGGATTCATTTTCTTTAAAATATTTTTCATCATCCTCAGTCCTAAATGATGATATTACTAAATATCTTTGGCCTGTAGTGCAAAGATAAATGATTAACTTATGAATATCTTTGGCCCGTAGTGCAAAGATGAATATGTGTTGAGATGAACATGACCAACTGGTGATACAAATGAATATCTTTGGCCTGTAGTGCAAAGATGAATATTTGATTAAAGATGTATATTGATTTTTGTTACATGGATAAAATATTGATGATGAACTTTTAAATCTTAGAAGATAGTAGAACTCATTCTCTACTTGACTCTTCTAATGGATTGTTGTTTCCACTGCAGTTGTTGATCTAAAACTTGTTGTCTATTATATTTTATTAGATTTTTCCCTGTTGAAGACTAACGATAATTTGTTGTATATTATCTTAGTCATAATATTTTTTACTGGGCTAGTTGAGCTCACCCTTTTCCTTTTTGTTCCATTTTTCTCAGGAGGTGAGAACATAGCAGGAACTAGTCGGGGTACGTAGTGATGGTTCTAGAAAGATGTTTTAGCAGTCCTCACTATTTTTGTAAAATAGTGTTTGAATAATTGTAATGAGGACTTATTTGAGTGTGGATATTGTCTAGAAGACAATATTTGTATTTAAACTCACAGTATGTGTTGTCGTATTTTGCACAACAATTGTATTATTGAAGTTGTAGTTTGCTTTCTGTACCATGTGTTTTGCGACTCAGAATGAGTGTTGTATACCTATTTTGGGGGCGTCACAACTGTATTTCGTAGTCAGCACATAACCTAATCACATTAGTACCCATGTTTAACAACCATTGAATCACAAATAATCACATATCTAATTAAATTATCTAAGTCCAGATTAATTTTTGAAAAAGTCGGTGTACCGACAGATTTATCGGGCAATTATTGAGTCTAAGACTCTATTCTGTAACTTAATATCTATAAATATCAGTCATATTATTTTTAAATGACTTATAATAATTTTAAAATATTTATTATAATTTATCATGAATTTTCAAACATCGGAATCATTATTAAATAATTTAAATATTAAACAATTCTACTATCATTAATATTTAATTAATATTAAACTATTAATGAAATCATTTCCAAAATATTTAAAGTTATTTATAATAACTTAAAATACTTTTAAAGTATTAATATTACCCTTAAATAATTTTTAAAACATTTAAAATTATTTTTAAATAATTATCATTAATATTTAAATATTAATGTACTATTTATCAAAATATTAAAAGTCACTAATTATAACTTAAAATATTTTTAATTCTTTTATATCCTTTTTAAATGATTTTTAAATTAATAAAACCATTTTTAAACTATTTATTTAATATAATTATTAAATAAATTTAATATCATTAATAATAAATTAATAATTATTAATATTAAACTATTAATGAAATTATCCTTTAAATATTAAAAGTTATATTTTATAACTTAAAATATCTTTAAACACTTTATTTTTATTTAAAATGATTATTATATTAATAAAATCATTTTTAAATTAATTTATTTAATATAATTATTACATAACCTTAATATCATTAATAATAAATAATTAATAAAATTTACCTTTAAATATTAAAAGTTATATTTGATAACTTAAAATATTTTTAAATACCTTATTATTATTTAAAATGATTTTTAATATAATAAAATCATTTTTAATTGATTTATTTAATTTATTTAGTTAATAACTTAATTATCATTAATATTAATTTATTAATGAATTTCATCACAAAATATTAAAACTCATTAAAAATAACTTAAAATATTTTCTTATATCATAATATAATTTTAAATGATTTTTTAAATATTAAAATCATTTTTATCTAATTTATTTAATATTATAATTAAATACTAATAATTTTTCAAAAATATTAAATATTTATGAAATATACTTAAAATAATTAAAAATTAATTTTCAGAATTTAAAATAATTTTTAATAATTTATTTGGTATTTTTAATAATTAAAAACTATTTTTTTCTATTTATTTAATTAAATTAATTAATTTTCAGAAATTAAAATAATTAATTTACACTGTCCGTCGCTAAAAACCACCTATAATAATATAACTGTCGCTATAAGTGTTCTTCATTCAAACCCATATATTCATACACAGTTTCGAGGGACCATGTTTGACCATGTACACTAATCGGATCACGATGTTTGAGTGAATGTTTCTGGTTAGATCGTGTAGCACAAAAGTAACACTACAATACCCAACAAGAAACACGATCAAACAACATCACAATCCGTAGATATAAGCTTGCAAATTGGCTGTCAGACCTGTTCTTCATTTCTTGGTTGCCCAGAAATGAAGATCAGTTCGAACATGCACCTTAGGGCTTCCATAACTTGGTGTTCTTGTACTGCTTACGTGATTTAAGACTTCCAGGATGTAGCCAGAATGTAATACTATAGATCAATTACAAAATATACATATAACAACATTACAAACAACCGATCCAGTCTGGTCAAACCATGTCAGAAGACATGCTCATCGGTTTTCTAGGTTACCCAGAAAATAGATGTCATAGTCGTTCTGCCTGGTTTGACCAACCATTACTTTCTATATGCTTAGTGTTTAGGTGATATAAAGATACTATAATGTAGTATAAACAACATACTACAACTTAGATATAAAATCAAGAACAAATTATCAAACCACTGTCAGATCTGTGCTCATGAAAATCCTGTCAGAGCTTTCTGGGCTCGTTCTGGGTTACCCAGAACTTGACCAGTCATGGTTGGTCAATGGTGTTTGACCACCCATAACTTGTAACCTACAATCGATCTGACCCTGATTTGAGCTCCAGAGCAAAGATCTCAGAACATACTACAAGATCAAAGCTTAAAACAACAAAAACACATAACAGAGCAAGATCTACAGGGTCTGATATTCATTGTCAGAAAAGAAAAATTTATTTTTCCAGATTTTGTAAATCTTCAAATTCGAGCCTCTAGATGTTATGGATCTAACATCTAGCAATCCAGATCATCCGTAGACACTGTGGGCCCATGTGCAAAATTAGGGTTCACATGACCTAATTAAATTAAATGCACAATTAGGGTTCCATGACCTCATTAAATGTGCAATTTTGGGTTCGCATAACCTAATGGAATGAAGATGGAAAAATCAAAAATAAATGTACTAGACCCGGGAGAAGCCTCCACGTGTCCCGAGACAGAAGACTCGTGGAGGCGGCTCATTTTGGGAATTGATTGAGGGATTGGATTGGTGGCTAGAAAGATAGGGCAATATGGGCATTATTCTAATGACTGAAGGGTATTTCTGGAATTTCATTGAAAACATGTGCCTTGTAAGACCCCAACTTTTATAAATAAAGATGAATTTTCTATAAATATTATTTTTAAATATTATGGAGTAAATTTGATATAATGTTATAGTTGTGGATAATATTTATAAACTTTGCAAAGTAAGCAAGTTGTTATAAAATATTCGTTTGGTCGGGGAATATTCTTTTTGTCAGGGAATATTTGTACGACGACACAATAACTGGTGGACCCCATAATGAAATTATTGTCGGATTGAAAAAATGACAAAAATACTTTATGAAAATAACGGCGGAGGTGTTACCTTTAAAACTGTTGAACTACCCGGTAGTAAAAGTACAGTAATACGTGTGGTTGCATAGTAGCACACGATATTGATTATTGATTCTTATGTGAGAAGTCACTCAGCTATACTCAATTATTGCTACAGTAATTGCTGCATCATATCTCTTATATTATTGATTCAATTATTGTCACAGTATCATCTGCATAATATGTTATATTATTAAATCAATAATTGAGACGACAAGTTATAAATGATTAATTATTGTTGAAAGATTAAATATGTGTTGATTAAAAATAGAATGACTTGTGGTAATATTTATTCAATCCATGATGTATATAAAGAGTCTATTATGAGACGTTTGTGGTAAGTTTGGTTATTTTATGGGGGGCCATATGTCATCATCTAAGAGTCTCTTCGTCAATAGTAATTACCTTCGTCAATAGTAATTACCTTCGTCAATAGTAATTACCTTCATCAATAGTAATTACCTTCGTCAATAGTAACTACCTTTACCAGACGTCAAACCACTTGCCATTTCATATTACAGGCGTCAAACCAATTGTTGTTTCACATTACAGGCGTCAAACCACTTTTCTTTTCACATCACCAGTCGTCAAGCCAATTACCTTTTCACATTTCAAGTGCTAAGCTAGAAATCTTCTAAAAATAGAGGCCTAGTGCTTCATTATTTTTCACGAATTCAGTCAAGCTATAGAGAGAGAAAGTATAGAGAGAATAAGAGAGAAAGAAGAAGAGTATTCTGTTACTACACTACTGCAGTATTCAATCTACTAATGTAAGGGGTGTTATTCTTTCTTATTCATGAAGAGAACTGTTGTTATTCCATTGCTTATTATTCTGTTGGAATAACCTGTATACGCGGTTTACCCTATACTTGGTGACATTCTTCTATTATTCCGTTGGAACATCCTGTCTGTGTGTTTTACACCGGACCTGGTTCCGTCTTTATTATTATTCTGTTGGAACATCCTGTCTGTGTGTTTTACACCGGGCCTGATTCTCTCTTTATTATTATTATGTTGGAACATCCTGTCTGTGTGTTTTACACCGGACCTGGTTCCGTCTTTATTATTCTGTTGGAACATCCTGTCGGTGTAAATTTTGCCTGACCTGGTTCCGTTATTATTATTTTATTGGAATAACCTGTCTATGCGAAGTACCGCATGCATGGTGATTTCTTTTGTTATTCCATTCTTTATTATACTCAGTTGGTTAAAGTTTTGACTTCTATACTCCATGAAATTAGTAGAATATCCTTGATATTTGCGCTTCATCCACTATCTTTTCATGGAAATATTCTTCTGATCATTCTTGAATTTTACTCTACAAAGCAGTATCATGTTGACAATTTGGACATTATTAGTTCCTTGATAAATTATTTCTTGAACTTGTTTTATTGTTCTTATATCATTGTCATCATCCTCATGTTTATATTATGTTGAAAGTCATCTGTGGCCTGTAGTGCATAGATGGACTTGGTATGATTATGACCAGGGATTATTCGGTGTAATCATGACCGTAATGTTACAAATGATGTGGTAAAAGTTATCATTGGCCCGTAGTGCATTGATGGACAGTTGTTGGCATGATCATGACCATTAATGAATACACGAATGTCCTTGGCTCTAGTGCATAGATAATTTGTGGTCGTGATACTAAGGAATATCCTTGGCCGTAGTGCAGGGGTGATTCGATGATGTGGATTATTTATTAAGCTGAGTCCTAGCGATAGAAAGTCATGAAAAATATTTTAAATCATAAAAGATAGTAGATTTTATTCTCTACTTGACTCTTTTAATAGATTG
Source organism: Panax japonicus (assembly GCA_020205505.1). Taxonomy (NCBI): domain Eukaryota; kingdom Viridiplantae; phylum Streptophyta; class Magnoliopsida; order Apiales; family Araliaceae; genus Panax; species Panax japonicus. Next base: position 389,052 of record CM035112.1, on the reverse strand, counting down.
CTTGTTCCGCTGCAGTTAAACTTGATGTTGTTATATTTTATCAGTTTAACACTGTTGAAGGCTAACGATAATTTATTCTGCATTATCTTAGTCATATTATTTCTTACTGGGCTAGTTGAGCTCACCCTTTCTTTCACTGTTCTTTTCAGGAAATGAGAACATAGGAGGGACTAGTTGGGGAACGGAGTGACGGTCCAGAGGATAGCATTAGTAGTCCTCACTATTCTGTGAAATATTGTGTTAATAATTGTAATGAGGACTCCTTTTGAGTTTGTATAATCTCTAGTAGACAATAATTGTATCCAAACTCATAGTTATGTTTTGTCGTATTGTACACGACAGTTGTATTTGAATTTTGTACCATGTATCTGACGACCCAAGATGGGTGATGTATACCTAATTTTGGGGGCGTCACATGCCTAGCATGTGATGACTTAAGTCCAGGAAACTCTATAAATACCCCTTCTATTCTAGGAAGGGGGACGACTGTTTTGGTAGCTTAAGGTTTGGATATTCCACCTAAAAGCACTAACAAGATTCGAACACACTCTGAACTCGAAGAACTGAAGAAGGCTCTTGGAATCTCAATAACCCTAACACGGTTTTCGGATTCTAGGGGTTCTGCCACGCGTCGTTGGAGTAAGAGCCCACCTGTCGTTCTCCCCTCTACAATCAATCAATCAATTCTGTATTATTCGTGGATTTCTCTCCTCCTCAGCCAACACGAAACCCTAACCCTAGCAAGATACGATTTCCTTGCCCATATTTATTTGGCGACTTTACTGGGGAGGTGTAGAATTCGTTAAGGGTATGCCCACAACTCGAAGTGGGAGAACTACAGGAAGAGCTGCTTCACTAACAAATAGCATTACCTCACCGGATCCAGTTCCAAGACAAGTAACTTAAGCATTCCAAGGCGCAAACCTGAATTTTGACCAAACACTTATTGAAGACGCTTCAAAAGGGAGTTCGACATCACCACATATGGCTAATCAACAACAAACCAACGCAGGAAGGAAAGACAAGGATGCAGGTGTAGACCAGACGAATGCTGTGCAACTGGAGATGCTCAAGGCATTGAAGGAAGCACGAGAAGGGCAAGGGATGATGATGGCCATGATGCTGGAAATGCAGAGGAAGCAAGAGAAGATGGGGAATTTCCGCCAGCAGTTGATGCAGATTCCCACTTTTAAGGCCATGTTCCCAGGAAGTTCGCAGGGGGAACAGGTAGGAGTGGAAGACAACAACAATGACAGCAACAACAAAGAGAACCAGATTGTACCTCCATCGATGAAAAGTCAATCGGTTCCAATAATCAACTTAGAGGCCCAGCACAGTGGCGACGTGCCACAACTTAGGTTGGAAGCAAGCCAACCTCAGACAAACATCATCCCAACTGCTCTCCCATTAATTTCACAGCTGCAAATGCCAACCATTCCAGGCAATGTCCAGCGAGTTAGCTAGCAACTGCCGCCAGTGCCAACTTTGCATGATGCAAGTGTGCATCAACCAATCTCTCTACCATACACACCGCCGATACAACAGTATATCACAACACTCCAAAGAGTCCACGCCACGAGCCAGTATGTGGCGAAGGATGATATGATCGATGTGATCAATCAACTTCGTAGGCAGATATCCCGACCCTCGGAGTTAGACTTTACTCCGCCTTACCCGGCACACATTCGGAGGTAACCGTATCTGATAGGGTATATTGAGCATCCCCTGCAGTTTCCAAAATATAACGGGGAGAAAGGAAATGCGAGGGAACATATTGCCAGGTTCGTAGAGTCAATGTCTCCGTGGCTGGGATATGATGAAGTGAACAACCATAACTTGTTGATGCGGGAATTCAACAAAACTTTGACGGATAGTGCCTTCAGTTGGTACTACAATTTGGAGAAGGGGTCAGTCCATGATTGGGATGACCTAAAATTACAATTTTTTAAGAAATTTTTCTATGTGCAGAAACAGGTAACCATTGTAGAACTCATGCGATTAAAACAGAAGCCAAATGAGGAGCTATCAGATTACATTAACAGATTCAGGGCCCAGACACAGAAGTGTGCAGAGACGATTGAAGAAAAGAACCTGGTCAGCATTTGTAACAATGGTGCCTTAGATTCCTTTAAGCCCCACCTTATTACCAAGGCTTGTGATTCCTTCGCGACCCTCTCAGCTTTTGCACAAGACTTGGGAGGAATCATGACACTGCCCACTAGCCATGCGACGGTTACATGGAGGGGCAAGAGGATATCAACTATGGCTTTGGCTGACTCTCAGTCAAAACCACAAGGGGGCAAGAGGGAGAATCATGAGAAATTTTTTGATCGAAGCAAAAGAAGGCCTGGAGACAAATATGCAAGAAAGTTGGTCTCGGAGGCTATCGCATGCAGTGAGAAAACATTCAGGGGTCTATATGAGCAATGGATTGAACATGGGGTGGTGAAACCCCCAAGGCCTAGATTTGTAGTGACGGAAGAGATGAAGAGAAGGCCAGACTTCTATGTATTCCACCAATATGTGGGACACTCAACTATGGATTGCTATAGCCTGCGTAGGATATTTCACGAGAAGCTGGCAAATGGGGAGATTGAAATGGGAAAGGAAAGCAGTGTTCATGACAAGCCACTGCCAAATCACAAGGGGAAAGAAACATGCAACACTATTAGCCACAACATAATCCCAGAAGTGGAGATGATGATGGAAGAAAAGGAGGAGTGTGACCGAGGCCTGCAGGTGACGGCATTGATGAATGGGGCCAAGTTCAGAAATTATTTCGATCAGATAGGATTGGCTAAGGAAGCAAGGATTGAGGAAACCAGGGCAATCATTAAGGCCGCCGAGACACAGGAGACTTGCATGGCCATAAGCAAAGGATTTGTGAAGACGATGGAGGAAGAAGCAGATAAGATATCTTTCTCTAAATCTGATAAAGAGATAAGATACCCGCATAACAGACCATTGTATGTGACAGCAGTAATCAATGGCATCGAAGTGCGGAGGGCATTCATTGACAATGGAGCATCTGTAAATATTATGCCCTACACCATGTTCAAACGGTTATGCTTGCCAGAGAAGAAGATTATGAAGGAACAAACAAACATTACAGGATTTGCCAACTAAAGCACAATAACCTTGGGACACATCAAGGTAGACATGCAAGTTGGAAAGATTCGAGGGCCTGTAATGTTCCATGTTACAGAGGTGGATGCAGCATACCATGTCTTGCTGGGAAGGGCTTGGAAAAATGACTATGGGGTGGTATCCTTAGTTTTTCATCAATGCTTAAAAGCTATCTAGAAAGGGAGAGAAGTGAAGGTACCAGCAACTCGAAATCCCTTTGGACCAGAGGAGGCACACATCACCGAAGCAACTTTCTTCGATAATGTCGCTGAAGAGGGAGAGAACCAGATTGCGAGGCCTGATTCCCCAAGACTAGCAAGCTGGAAGAAAGTGCAGGAAGATAAGTTCGTACCTGCAGAAAAAGTGAAGAAGAAGACCTCGGAACATGGAGAATGTTCCAAAAATATGAAGCCAGTAGTAGTAGACTTGGAGAAGGAAAGAAGAGAAGAGAAGAGAAGAGAAGAAAAGGCCAGCAGATCTTGAAGATGCAAGAAATATAATAAATGCCAAGCGGATAACACAGTCTGAGGATGACCAAATGGAAAAATGGGAGAGGGTTGTTAAACCCGACGGAAAGGTGGTGTTTCGATTGTGACGGTGCAAGGGGGAAGAGCCCAAAGAAGCATGCAAACCCAAGGGCTCAGGAGGTGTCCCCCACTCCAGCAATAATGAAGAAGAAGTTGTACAACAGAAGGTAGAACCAGCTCCAGAATGCTTTGAGGATAGGCCAAAACCTCAACAAAATGAATTAGACGAAGTTGATTTGGCAACAGATGGAGGAACGCCAAGACCGACTTATGTCAACAAGGAGCTTGAGGCTAACCAGAAAGAGGAGCTCATACAACTATTGCAAGAGTATAGGGATGTCTTTGCTTGGAATTACGACGAGATGCCCAGAATTGACAAAGATCTTGTGGAACACAATCTAAAATAAGCCCAGGAATGAAGCCAGTGAAGCAAGCACCTCGCAACTATGCACCCAAAGTCGAAACCCAAATAAAGGAAGAAATCAAAAAGTTACTGGAAGTAGGGTTCATCAAGCCGATCCAACATCCAACATGGCTTTCCAGCATCGTACCGCTAAAGAAATCAAATGGACAGCTACGAATATGTGTGGATTTCAGAGACTTGAACAAGGCATGCCTGAAGGACATGTATCCATTACCCAACATAGACACTTTGGTAGATGCAATAGCTAATCATGAGATGATGTCATTCATGGATGGGTTTGTGGGTTACAATCAGATAAAGATGTCCATAGAAGATACAGAGTTGACAGCCTTTCGTACCCTGTTTGGGAATTTCTACAATGTAGTAATGCCATTCGGGTTGAAGAATGTGGGGGAAACTTATCAAAGGGCAATGCATGCCATATTTCATGACATGATTCATGATATAGTGGAGGACTATGTGGACGACATAGTGGTGAAATACAAAAAGGCGACAACTCATGCGGAGGACTTGAGGAAAGTGTTTGAGCGATGACGAAGGTAAAAGTTGAGGATGAATCTGAAGAAGTGCGCCTTTGGAATGACGGTTGGAAAATTCTTGGGCTTCTTGGTGCACAACAGAGGTTTAGAGGTGGACCAAGCAAGGCGAAAGAAGTTACAGAGAAGCCCCACAAAACACAAAAGCAATTGAAGAGCTTTCTAGGGAAGGTCTCGTACATGAGAACTTTATGCCAGCATTAGACGAAGTAACAGAACCTTTTCGACAAATTACTAACAGGAAGGCACAATGGATTGGGGGAAAGACCAATAACAGGCCTTTGAACGTAAAAAAGGGGGAAAAAGAATTTTTTTTTTCAGCACAAACGATGGTAGTGCCACAAAGAGGAATGCCATTAGTTGTACTCACATCTACCAAGAAGTCTATAGGAGGATTGATCACGCAAGAGGGGATGGAGAAGAGAACATGTGTATTACATAGCGATAATTAGAGGGCCAGAAACCAGGTATTCACAGGTGGAGAGGCAATGCCCAGTGTTGGTGTTCATCGCGCAGAAAATGCGTCATTATTTTCTAGCGCACGAAGTAAAGATTGCAACAAAAACTGATCCGATCAAATACCTATTGACTAGGCCAGTATTAGTAGGAAGACCTGCTAGATGGATGATGATTCTTTCAGAATACGACAACAAGTGTGTAACACCAAAGGCAATCTGATGTCAAGCCTTGGCAGACCTGCTAGCTCAATTTCCAAATGAAAGAATATGAGCCCCCTTCTGAGGATCTCCCGGGTGGAGAAGTAGAATCAATCGACTTGATGGATGAGGACTCAGAATGGTGGAGTTTGGCTTTTGATGGATCATCTGCAGAAGGTAAAGGTGGAGCAGGAGTGGTGTTGACACCAAAGAAGGAAATGAAATATCCTGTCATACAAATTGGACTTCCCTTGCACAAATAATGAAGCAGAATACGAGGCGTTCATACTAGGATTGTTGGCGGCTCAAGAATTAGGAGCCAAATATCTTAAAGTAAAATGAGATTCAAACTTTATAGTGCAGCAGATAAGAGGCCAATTCGGAGTGAAGGAACCTATCTTGGCGCCGTATCGAACTGTAGCACAAAAGGTGATAGAATCTTACAAGAAGGTGGTGATTGAATATGTGCCAAGAGGACAAAATAAACAACCTGATGCACTAGCAATAGTAGCATCTCGAGTCTATGTCCAAGGGGAAGATTTGGATGTGAAGGTAATGAAGAGAACCCACCCAACCACGGTGCTAGACTTGTTCCCCAAAGACATGATAGACGATTGGAGATATGACATCTCCCATCAATTGTAAACAAAGGAAGGAACAATACCAATCGTGGAGCTACAGAAGTACAAACATCATACGATGTCTTGTATCATAAAGAAGCAGATGGTGTTATTAACACGATGCTTAGGGAGGCAAGAAGCAAGTAAAGTCTTGCATCAGGTGCATGAAGAGAACTGCGGGTTTACAGACATAGGTCTGTATCGTAGGTTACAACGCAAAGGGTATTATTGGCCTGAAATGATGAAGGAAGAGTTGCCCTACAACGCCACTGGTTTCATGCCAAGAATACCCTGGGGAGGATGAATACGCTTTCATTGATACATACGGGATTGAAGAATTCCTTATGTGGACTTCTTACAAAG